>CM039676.1:219235227-219577550 GCA_022496015.1 Hordeum marinum
GCTCATTTTGATGTTGGGGGAATATTTGGGTATTTATAGGCTAAGAATTAGGGTTAGGAGACCTGCCAGGAGGCGACAAGCCTGCTAGGCGCGGCTAGGGGGGCGCGCCTAGCAGGCTTGTGGCGCCCTCGCTCCTCCCCAGACGTGCACTCCAAGCTTGGATGACTTGTTTGCTTCCAAAAAAATTCCTTCCGCAGGTTTTATTCCATTTGGACTCCGTTTAATATTCCATATCTGAAAAACTCAAAAACAAGGAAAAAACAGAAACTGACACTTGGCTCCAGATTAATAGGTTAGTCCCAAAAATAATATAAAATAGCATATTAATGCATATCAAACATCCAAAATAGATAATATAATAGCATGCCATCATCAAAAAGTATAGATATGTTGGAGACGTATCAGCAAGCCGTGGCGGACCACCAGGAGTGCCTGCGACAACACGGGCGAGAGGTTGAGGAGCGTGCCAGTTGGGACATGTCGGAGCTTAGGCTGGCCGTGGAGAACCGGTTGATCCACTTCTAGCGCAGCATGGACCAGCTGAAGACAGCCGGCAAGGAGGTGATCACCGCCCTGTGGCCGGGTTGTGGGGCCCCGGAGAGCCGTGTGGCATTGTGGCTGGAGAACGCGGTGGCTCGGGTTGAGGTCTGGAAGGCGTCGGCAGCTCGAGCCGGTGCACAGATGGCCCTCCGGTTCGTCACATCGTGGTATCATGGTGTCGACCTGGACCGGCTGGCCACCATGCGCAATGTGCCGGAGGCAGAACGGGCTGCCGTGAAGGGGCCCTTGTCCACCGGGCCAATGAGATGGCCTCGTATGTTGACCCAAACGAGCTTCTGTTTGCTCTTGGCAAGGATGACGAGCTGGTCGCCGAGGACTCCTTTGGCAACCCCCAAGGCCCAGAGGACGAAGAGGTCGCCGACAAGAGCAACGATGGCAACACCGAGCCCACGGAGGCCTTGGAGGCAGAACCGAAGACCGCAACCTCTCCTGAGCGAAACGTCGAGCCGGTTGGCGACGTGCCGGCAACCTGAGCGGTCCTGCGCAAATTCTGCTTGTTTCTTTTGCTACAAAACTCTTGTTTAGGACGCATTTCCACCCACTGGGGGTGTATTGTAATGAACCTCTGGCATGTGGCCTTTTATCGTTTAACTTTTGTGTCGTTAAAAATGTATGCATGTTGGCTCTTCCTTTGTCTTTTGCTTTCCGACTTGTGTTTCACTCCGGGGTTCCTTCCGGCTTCCGCCCCGCCTGCCAGCCAACCGGGAGCCGGTCTGGGATAGGGACGGGGCATCGTCCTTAGGAAAATCAGCGGGCTCTTAGAGTCATCCAGCTTGGGCTAGGTCGAGCCGGTAGTGGCTGGTTTGTTAGAAACAACATGGTCTCATTGGACCTGTCCGGCTGCCACTCGTTGGACATCCTTCGTGTGAGAAGTTCCTTCCTACCCCATGGTCCCTTCAGCTGGACAGCCGGGAGACAGTCTATGGCTGGTTACGGGGGGGGGGGGGGGGGCAGCAAAGGATAGCTTGTTCACATTACTTGTCCGCCTCAGAGAAGAGCTGGCGAGCCCGTGTGCCAGGGAGCCGGACCCGGGTGCCGTGCTTAAATAATGAGAAACCTTTGAAGGGATCGAAAAGGGGCGTGCCCCAGGTGCCGCCCTGGAGCCCCCATTGCATTCATAAGCCCCAAAGGGAAAGATACATATATACACTGGTCTTAGCAGTAAAACGAACGGAGGGGCTCCGCGTTCCATGGGCGCTCTGTTTCTTCGCCGGAGGCATCCCTCTTGCGCTTCTACGGCTTCTGGGCGTCTATTAGTTGTTATGTAGTGCCTTGCTGACGATGAACAGGCCCTCCCATGGGGTGGACAGCTTGTGCTGGCCGGTAGTTCACTGGATCCGCCTGAGCACCAAGTCCTCTTCACGAAAGGAGAGTGGTCGGATCCGCTTGCTATGGTAGTGCTGGAGCTTCTACTAGTAGATGGCCGTCCGGCTCAGATCCAGTTGGTGTGCTTCTTTGAGTAGGTCGACATCGTATTCTATTTATTCCTTCGTGTCCTTCTCCATATATAGGGCAACCCGAGGCGAATCGAATTCGATGTTGGTGGGGATGATTGCCTTGGACCCGTATACGAGAAAGAAAGGGTTGTAGCCGGTCGATCGGTTGGGGGTGGTCCTGAGGCTCTAGACGACAGCCGGTAGCTCTTCGATCCAGCAAATGGCTGACCTGACCTGCGGTGCCACGAGCCGAGGCTTGGTGCCGGCCAAGATCAGGTCGTTCGCCCTCTCAACCTGGCCGTTTGACTGTGGGTGGGCGACGGGCGCCAAGTCAAGCCGGATATCCTGCTTCATGCAAAAACGTGCTAGCACGCCCTTGGTGAAGTTCGTGCCATTGTTGGTGATGATGCTATGGGGGACGCCGTAGCGGACTGTCATGTCCTCGATGAACCGGACGACCGTGGGGCCGTCCAACTTCTTGATTGGTCTGGCCTCGATCCACTTGGTGAATTTGTCGACGTCTACCAGTAAATGTGTCATGCTGCCTCACGCGGTCTTGAGTGGTCCCACCATGTCCAGCCCCCAGACGACAAAGGGCCATGAGAGGGGGATGGTTTGGAGGGCCGTAGCCGGTAGGTGACTTTGCGTGCTAAAGCGCTCGCACCCTTCGCACTTGTCGACCAACCGCTTGGCCTCCTCCAAAGCAGTCAACCAGTAGAAACCATGGCGGAATGCTTTGGCCACCAGGGTCCTGGAGGCGGCATGGTGACCGCATTCGCCCTGGTGGATGTCGAGGAGGATCTCTTGCCCTTTCTCCGGCTCGACGCAGCGTTGGAAAAATCGTTGGTGCAGCGATGAACCAACTCGTGGTTGATGATGCCATAGGCCGGGGCCCGACATTGAATTTGCCTTGCCGTGGCCTCATCGGGATGGAGCTTGCCGCGTTAGAGGTATGCCAAGATGGGTTGGGCCCATGAGGGAGCCGAGACGGGAGCCGACTCGGGCACAACCGGGGCGTTGGAAACGGCAGGAGCCCCGGGGTCTAGGTGACCAGCCCCCGGGACCGGCTCGCTAGCCCCCGGCATGGCCTACAGCACAGTAGCCACGTGGGGACAGGTAATGGAGTTCATGGAAGCGTGCCGGCACTGTTGCCTTGCTAGGTCACGGTCAGCCAAGGTCAGCCGTATGATCGGCTGGACTGTAGCCATGCGTGCCCCTGAGTCAGCGGTCACTGTGGCCACGCCGGGACCCGTCATGGGGGTCTTGTCCCGTCTCCATACTTGCACGCAAAGGGAAAAGACGGGAGCTTGTCCGTCCAAAGGTCAGCGGAAGAGCCGGACTGGAGGCAGCTGACCGTAGGCCGGCCAGGGGTGAGACGACCGGCTCCTTGACCAGCCGGCCATGAGCCAGGCGGCAACGGGCCTGCGGGCCACCCACCAGCTAGCCTTGAGGCAGTCAGCGGCCCACCAGCCGGCCACGGACGAGCCGGTGACATGGTTTTTCTTGAAACGGGGGAAGAACCCCTTAGCTTTGGCCTACCTGAGGGTAATAACCCCGTCACCTCTAACCCCTCCACTACCTAGCAAACCTTGTTTGGCTAAGTTACCGCTGCTCAGCCCCTCTTATAGTGTTCTTAGATGTAGGTGCTGGTTGTTTCCATGTGATAACATGGATATCTGGAGATATCACAATATTATTCCTATTTAATTTAGTGTGCCTATATATCTTGGTAAAGGTGGAAGGCTTGGCCTTTTGCTCGGTGTTCTGTTCCACTTTTCCACCATAGTTACTTGTTATTGGTGTTATGTTCCATATTTTGTGCTCCTAACATGTTCGGTTGTTATGGGGACCCCCTTGACTATTCGTTTTAGATTAAAGCTTATGTGGCAAGACCCAACTTTGGTACTACATTTGCTTAATAACCTAATAAAATGCATAGGGCTTTGCAACCCCGTCGATAAATAATCAACATCCCGGGCCAGTGCTCCTCATGAGTGTTTGTCCAAACTAGAGCATCGTGCGGGGCCAATCCGAGGCAACTCCGGAGATTACTATCAGGACACCATATGCTTCTCTTATCCGTCGTGTCCTCCGAATGAGATAAGCGGCTCCTATCGGGTTCGTCGACACGTCAGACGGTCTTGCTGGACTTGTTTTACCTTTCTCGAATGACTTGTGCGAGGGATTCTAGATATACTTTGTGCTATCCTGAGGTTGAGGTGTTCCTACAAAATCTCCGAGGAGATCACGGGTTATCGCGGTCAAGGTTATTCCACAAGGCGTGTGCTTAGTTTGTGATGGATGAGTTGGAGCACCCCTGCAGGGTTTAATCTTTTCGAGAATCCATGCCTATGATTACGTGGCAACTTGGAAATTTGTTTAACACCCGGTTATAGCGAACTTGAAATAAATTCTAATAAAATACACCAACTATCTGCATAACCGTGACTGTCTCTGCTCGTGAACATGAACCAAGAGAGAACATGGTGGGGTTATGATTGACATGAGTAGGTGTTCAGGATCACTTAGTGATCATACTAGTTCGCGTCCGTTATGCGTAGGCCACCATATTTACTTCTTGTTCTCGTAATTTAGCCACTCAATCGTATGCTTAGGTGCTGCTGCAACCTCACCACTTAACCTGCCTCACCCAAGTGGCTTACATAGTTTCGGTACCCGGATTACAAGATTGTTGAGTCCCTGTGGCGCACGGATTACAACACTATAGTTACAGGTACCGATGATGTTTATCCTGTTGAGGCGTCCCAGCTCCAATGGGAGTCTGATGAAGAACGTGGCCATATGTATGTTATGTATCCAGATGAATAGATAGGCAACATGGTCGTGTTCCTGGGCTAGCGATGTAGTCTCATTGCGTCTTTTATCGTTTGTTTCCGTCCGTAGCCGGACCCTGTTTTATGGATGAATGTATGAATGTTTATGTGACATTGTAATGTAGCATGTGGCGAGTGTAAGCCAACTCTTACACTCTTCTTCTCAATAAATGTATCCAATGATTCTGTACTTGCGAAATGCCTAGATGCGCTTCTATCCCCATCGAGGTCCTCGTGCCGTAATTGGGATAGTACCACATCTTGGTTGTTACAATATGGGACCTTTTCCTTCCTCTAATTGGTACACTCATATTTTAATTATTGTTGATTATGTTACTAAATTTGTAGAATCTATTCCAACTAGTAGTGATGATCATAACACACTATTAAAATGCTTAAAGATGTTATTTTCCCGAGGTTTGGAGTCCCTAGATATTTAATGACTGATGGTGGTTCACATTTTATTCATGGCGCTTTTCGTAAACTTCCAGCTAAATATGATGTTAACCATAGGATTGCATCACCTTATCATCCCTAGTCTAGTGGTCAAGTTGAATTAAACAACTGAGAAATAAAACCGATCTTGCAAAATACTGTTAATAGATATAGAAAGAATTGGTCTAAGAAACTTGATTATGCTTTATGGTCTTATAGAGCTACTTATAAAAACCCTATGGGAATGTCCCCATGTAAAATGGTCTATGGAAAGGCATGTCATTTACCTCTTGAGTTAGATCATAAAGCTTATTGGGCAATTACAGAACTTAACTAAGATTTTAAACTTGCCAGTGGAAAAAGGTTATTTGACATTGGCTCAATAGACGAATGGAGCACACAAGCTTAAGAGAATCCAAAAACAGGAATTCAATGTAGGAAACCTACTCCTTTTGTACAATTGCCCCCGGGTCTATTCACTTATAAATATACCAACGCTTCAATACCTTGTTGCCATTAATCTATTTTATATTTATTTTGCAATTTACAATTATCTACTACCAACCACACTACTCATAAGCTTGCAAACAATGAGTGCAAGGGGATTGACAACCCTCTTGCCCGCGTTGGGTGCAAGTGTTTATTTCTTTGTCTGTAGTAGCTGAATACGAGGATTGGCTGTTACTCCTATTGGTTCGATAAACCTTGGTTCTCTGCCGAGGGAAATACTTACCTATATTGTGTTGCATCACCCGTTCCTCTCCATGAAAAACCCAACACACATCACAAGTATCAACGACCCACAAGCATTGCCCTGGCGCGGCCCACAAGCACTTTGGTGGCCAAGGTCGTGACCATCGAAACTTTCTAGACTTGAATATTCTGTTTGATTTTTCTAGACTTTTTTTAGCCTGATAAAATTGTTTTTCTTAAAAAGTCAAAGAGTAGAAAACAACAACGCACCATGTACAATGGATTAGTATGTTAGTCTAGAAAATATATATGATTTAAATTGGTTCTAAAAGTATTCTAATTTAATATAAATATTGCATGAAACAATAAAAAATTATAGATATATTGAAGACGTATCAGTATCCCAAGCTTAATCTCTATTCATCCTCGAGTAGGTAGATGGCAAAAGAATATTTTTTAGTGTAAATGCCACTAGCATGAAATCTAATTAAATGTAATAAGGCATTATTTTAAAGGATATTGATGCAAAACAATAGAATATAGTTGATACAAAGCAAATAACATCAAAATATGATAGAAAAGTCATTCTAGTGTTTCATGGATCAAGGTTTTTACATCAATGCTCATCGAACACTACAAGGTTTAGAAAGAATGTCCAATGTATCATGAGACTTGATGTGCTAAGATTTTATCATCAAACATCTTATCATAACATGATCGAGAGTGTCGACCAAGTAAAATAATAACATGACTCCCCATTTCAACCACTCAATACTTAAATCATGTTTAAACAGGAGCCTTGATCTTTCCACTTACTTACCGCAAAACAAAAAGCTTATAAATGCTTACAATGTGAGAATTAAAGATTTTGGTCAATCTAGGACATATCACAAAACCTTTTGTTTTTAAACAACAAATCATAAACTTGCAAAATGAGCATGGAAAAGGAAATACTTGGCACTTTATTAAAATTAAATTTACAAAGCATGATTACTACAGTAGTACCAACCACGTAGACACATAAAAGATAAAAGATAAATATTGGGTTGCCTCCCAACAAATGTTGTTTCTTTAATGCGTGTTAACTAGGCATTGATATTTTTGATGATGCTCACATAAAAGTAAGAATTGAAACATAAAAGGGTGTATCAAAAACACATGTAAGTCTAACCCTTTTCCTATGCATAATAAGTTTGTAAGCAAATAATTTATAAGCACAAAGTAACTAGCATAGGTGAGGCAAATCAAGTGAAACTTTGAAACTTTCAACATATATAGAGAAAAAAATGATATTATAAGGATATATATAACCATGCCTCCCTCTCTCATAATAATTTTTAGTGGCATCATGAACATATTCAATAATATAACTATCACGTAAAATATTATTTTCATGATCCACAAGCATATAATTGTAACAACTCTCCACATAAGCAAATTTCAGGTTATTAACTGTAGTGGGAGAAATTTCAAGAAAATAGCTACCATGCGATACTTGTTTGACATGACTCAGTTGAACATTAAAATCATAATGACAAGTTCCATGGTTGCCATTATACTTTGTAGCATAAGTATCATCACAATAATCATCATAGATTCCATCATCATAATAATCAATTGAAACATCCTCAAAAATAGTGGAGTCAACACTACTTAAGTTCATGACCTCTCTAAATCCACTTTTATCAGTATTGTAATCAAATTAAATACTCTCTAAAATAGTTGTCGTGGTTTTTTCACGACAGATGTCCTAGTGAGAGGACTTAGGTTCGAGGCCATCGCTATGGCGGTGAGCTCGAAGGGGTTGATCAGGACGAGAGACACAGGTTTACCCAGGTTCGGCCCCTCGGAAAGAGGTAAAAGACTATGTCCTGCTTTGTGTAGTAATGATTGGGTATCGATTACAAGGGAGCGGATTCACTTAACCTATCTCTCGATGGATTGTTTTGTAACCTAAGTCGCCCAGGGGACCTGCCTTTATATACACAGGTCGGGGCCCTGGGCTTACAAGAGTCCGGGCCGGGTTACATCTAGTAACCGACCTTATCTCTAACTCACCTTGCCTTACCGTGCAAGTTGTCGCTGGCGGCTTACGCCTCCGGGTCATACTTTGTCTTCTGGCTCTGGGCCTCCACCCAGCCCGCCTGGTAACGGTTCACGGGCTTATCCTAGTCTTCCGGCCTGCTTAAGGCCTTATTGTCCAAACCGCCAACTTATTAACCCGGCCCCTTCTGGGTGGGTCTCACCTCGGCGTTATATCGCCAACATTAGGCCCCGGATTGATTCGAATCCGTTCATGTCAATCTTCAAATCCTCCAGTTACCAAGTCTCGCACCTCTTCATAATAACTTCATCCTGAAATAAATCTTCATGACCCGCCATATAAAATGGATGACGTCATCTCGGACATATCCAAAAGATCCCAAAGCCGTCACAACGGATCTTTGCATTAACCAGTCAGCCCGAAAGTCAAGGCATTTTCCTAGTCAATCATCATTGTGTCTTGTCGATTCCCGCATTGGGCTGTTGCAGTTCCATCACTCCCTCATAAATAGGCACGGGGGAACCATTTCTTTATTTCTCCCGCAGCCACTCCTTCTTCTTCCTCCATACGACTCTCTTGACCGAAGCTCTATTGCCGTTGCCGTCGCCGGACCCTCACCGTCTTCCTCATCAACTACCGCTGCATCAACCTGACTATGACCAGAACTCCCCGGCGCATGCCCGCGCTCCCTGCATCCTATAGGTTCCATTAACCCTCTCCTATTAGATCTGTACTAGTTCATCGGATTTTTTCCGAGTTTGTCGGAGTTCTCATATCATTGCGTAAAACAATAACCATCTAGGCTTGGGAACAATAGTAAACTTGTGCGGTGCTTTGCTTAGAATGATTTTTGTATCTAGATCAAATCCACTCCTTTCCAAATCCATGCACTATCCATTAGCTTCTTCCGCCGCCGTTTCTTAGGTCTAGAATTTTACCTATTTATCTTTCACCCATAGATCCGTAAATGTAGCAATGACTTGTGAAACCTGTTTTTTCATACTTAGTAGTAATCAGCACTCATTGTTTTTATTGACCCGCCATCAGTCCGCCGGCTCGCCTTTGAAAGATACAAGCCGCCTCGTACTTGTAGTTGATGGCGGAGCATAACTTAGTCATAACCCGACAAGTAGCATTGTTGATTCATAGCCGTCCTTGTCATATAGGACTCTTAATCCTCCAACCCTTTATGTTTTTCCATAGTGTTTAACCCGTCGCTATGGCCAAAACTCCCGCCTCTTGCGACTGGGTACGTTCTGGGGTAACCGAAGAGATACTTAATGACTTCGTAGTCATGGGAGCTCTACCGACTTAGGATGTCATCAATTGGGGGGTTCCCAGCCCCGAAATCAGACCCGAACCTCAGGAAGGAGAGGTGGTTGTTTTCACAAACCATCTTCTTCACGGCTTCTCGCCGCCCGGATCAAAAAAAATTCGGGATGCCATGCATTTCTCTCAGCTCCATCCTCAAGATATCAGCCCCAATTCTGTCACCAACTTGTGCAATTTCCAAATCCTTTGTGAAGTATATCTACAAGAAGAACCCTCCGTTGACCTCTTCCGAGACTTCTTCTACATCAACCGCCATACTGAGGTAGCGGCCGGGCCAAGCCTTGAACTCGGAGGCATATCAATCCAAAGACGCTGGGATTTGCCTTTCCCTTCTGCCATTCTGCCGAGTCATCCCGAGGATTGGAACTGGACATGGTTCTACTGCAAAGATACTTCTCCGGATTGAGTAAACCCACTGCCGGGTTATCACCCCACCCGGCTCTGCACCAACATTGACCACCCGGAATGGATGTCCTCCGTAGAGTGTGCCCAATACGCTCCTGCATTTGTAAAGATCAAGGCCTCACTGGAAAACGGGCTGACCGATGTTTATCTGAACCGCTGCTGGGTCTCTTGGAGAATTTTACCACTGAGTCGACACGACAGACTAATGTGCGAGTATACCAGTCAAGTTGACGACCCTCCGCGCTTCAACCAGACTCCTTTAACGAAAAAAGATCTTAACTCAATTGTTAAGTCCCTACTCGGAGAACCTCAAGAAGCTTGCCACAAGACCAAGTTGAACCCCTTTTATGTTGATAACCCGACTCTAGAGGTAAATATCCTTTTGGTTGAGCCGTTTATTTCCTCTGATTTTAATATTTCATATTCTCTTCTAATACTTCTGTGACTTATATGCAGCCTAACTCCCCCTTCTGGAAGAAGAGACCAATTGCAGCCTCCAAGAAGAAAAACAAAGTCGGGAAAGCCCATGCTCCGGGTCGTAAGAAGGAAACATCTGCCCAAGACCTGCTCGAGCTTGATGACTCAAAGGTAGAACTTTACTCTCTTGGCCTTCTCTTTATGCAACTCATTGACACTGATTACTCTCAGGAGGAAGTGGAGACAAGCCATGCTGATGCTGCAGAGGTAACTATTGTCTCCTTTGATTCGGAACCTTTACCAATAAAGAAAATATGACGGGTTGTCCCGAAGGTAAAATGTTCACACCCTTTTGCTCACTTGGATCCCGACTTTCTTTTGAAGAAACAACAAGGTGACAACAGACGCTGGACTCGGAGCGGCGGCTTTGACGCCTTATCATCCGACTTACATGATACTCCGGCTCCTCGGAAGCGTCATACCGAGGTATTTCATGGCCTAAGCTCTCCTTTCGTCTGTGCATTGAAACTCTTGTTGTAACTTACTCACATTTGCCAATTTTGATTTATCAGGAGACACCTCCTTCTTTTGGCAACTCAACCACCTCAAAGTTACATCCTCGTGTTATCAACACGGGGTAAGCTTGTTTGCAACCCAAACTATTTCTTAATACTTTGTCCTTACATATGACTCATAATGCAAACCTTGTTCACACGGCTCGGGCTAAGAGGAGAAAGGTAGGCGAATCAGCCGCCCATCCTGAAGCCCCCGAGCTGGACAATTGGAAAGTTGACAATTCTGAAGCTCCCGGTGGGCCATCCAAAATAGATCAAGTCATCCGCAATGAAACTCCCCAGCCCAGTGAGCCGGCGGATGTTGATATTGTGACTCCTGATGCTCATCCGGAGGCTGATCCTAAGCCTCCCAGCCCTCAGCCAGCAACTCAAGATGTGACTTCTCATGAAGAGGTTACCGTCAATAGGGCGGCTTATAAGTCTCTAGCTCCTTCTATTGTGCTGACCAAGCATACCAGCAAGGATGAGGTGGCTTCACCTAAGAGGGAGAAGATTATATTTGATCTTCCTAATCTGGAGAAGCTTACTGCTTATGAGTTACACTCTGGCTATATGAGCCGCCTCTTCGCAAGTTGAGACATGGAGGCCAACTTTGTTGGTATTATGAAGATAAAATATGAGGTACTCAACCTTCTGTGCCTTTCATATACCCTCACGTAGCCCCCAAGAACCGGCTTACTTTTTCAAAAAAATGGGTCGGGTCTTCAATCGCTTGTAGATTTCAATGAATCGTCTTGTAGCCCCCAAGGGTCGGGTCATTATGTAAATAATGACCTGACACTTAACATAGAGTAAGAGCCAAATGTAGCCCCCAAGGGTCGGGTCATTATGTAACTAATGAGCCGGTAGTTAAGATAAAGTAAGAGCCAAGTGTAGCCCCCAAGGGTCAGGTCATTATGTAAATAATGAGCCGACACTTAACATAAAGTAAGATCCAAGTGTAGCCCCCAAGGGTCGGGTCATCTTCCTGAAGATGATTCATGTCTAATTTGAATTGTCAACCTTGAAACAACTGATACACATTAACCCCCAAGTGTGAAGTATATTGCCTGCAATCTGCTTGAGACCTGTAGTATCCTTCTTCATTGCCCCTAAGTGCTATCGTACATTGCTCTGGCGGCTTAAAAATGAAAGTAATCTTGTTCTTGACCATTTGTACTGTGCAGGAATCCTTAAATGTGATCGAGTCTAGCTTGACAGACCTTAAGAAGGACCTGGCTTTGCAACAACAGGCCCGGGCTGAAGCTGAGGGAAAATGGTGGCTCTCCTCCATAGAGCTTGAACGGATCAAGGCGGACTTCGAAGCCTATAAAACATATGCTAAAGCCAAACAATCCGCCTCAACCAAACGCACCGAAGACACCGAGGGTAAACTACAACCCATCACTGAAGATCTTAACAATCCGAGATGCCATATAGCTCGGATGACTGAAGTTGTCTTTGGTAAGTGTTTTTGACTATGAATACTCCTTACAAATAGTTTTTGAGAAATTTGTCTAGGCGGCTTATAAGATTTGATTGTGTGTAGGTCAATGAACTTGTCAGCTTTCAGACAACAGCCTTGTAAAGCTGAAAGCTTTATATTCACTCACTGAGCAACTGTATGTTGGAAATCTTTTCACTATCAGAGTTGTTATGGGTGAAAAGGGTGTGCCAAAGTTTATCAAAGGTGTGATAGAGTGCCTCTCCACCATACCGAAGCAGCTAGAAGAACTGAAGAGGTCAGCTACCCATAAAGGTGCAATGGCCGCTTTAAGCCGGTCACTAGCTTATGCTCCCGAGCTCAACCTAGCAGAAATGATGGATGGCTTTCCTCAGCTGAAAGACGATGGCTCGGAGTTCACTCAAGAATATTACGCCCGTTGCATGAAGGCATCCCGAATACTGGCGAGCCGGCTGGCTATAGAAACTGACATGTCATCATATCAGGCGGCTTATGCTGAGAATAACAAGCGAATTCGAGGGCCCACTTTTGAAACAAAGAACTTGATTCCTCAACACCGTAAGCACCTCTTTGCCCCTGATGTTGACCCATCTCAAATCTTGCATGACGAAGCCGAATTTGAGTCCTTAACAAACTACAACTGGGATGTGGACAAACTTCAGATCTAGGAGACCGAAGACCCCGCGCAGGATGACCCAACGACGAGTTAAGTAAGGAGTTGGCCCCATATGAAGGTAACCCGGCCGTGTTGATTTAAAGGGTTATAATTTTTGCGAAAAACTGAAGTCCTCATATCCTGGGCTCTTAGATAGCCTTGTAATAGCAATGGTAAAAACTGAATGCCTTGGTCGTGCATTCATGCACGTTTGGAGTTTGAACAACCTTTATACTTATCCATCCTCTATTTATTTTGGTATGATCATATTTCCTGATGCCTGGCGGCGGCTTATCATGAAAGACAAGACCTGCAAAATAACAAGATAGAAGATATATGTATATATTCTCTATCATTGTTTAGGTGGCTTTAAATGCACATCCCAAAGAGGTTAACTCTTGTTTTATACTCTTGAGAAAAAGATCAAGTTTTGTTGTTTTCAAAAACTTAGGCATGACTGCCCAAAAACTCATAGGCCAGCTCTCACATGGCATAGATTCGTCGTTTTGACCTTAACCAGTTCAGGGTCTTTAAAAAGATTGATTGTTAAGAGTACGAACGAGCCATATAGAGGAGAGACTACAACAGGGCATGAGTACCCCCAAAACCCATAAGTCGGCTCTCACGTGACATAAATCCGTCGTTTTAACCTTAAACAGTTCAGGGTCTTAAAAAATATTGACTGTTAAGTGTATGAACGGGCCACACAATGGAGATACTACGGCAGACGGGCGAGTTTATCCTAGCTTTCTGTAAGCCGGCCCTCTCGTGACATAAGTCGCCATTTTAACCTTAACCAGTACAAGGTCTCATTGCAAGATTGACTGTCAAGAGTCTTGACAAGTTTAGGGTCTTTATTTCGAGATTAACTGATAAGAGTTCGGCGCGTCACATGGTGGAGTGGCAAGTTGCAAACAGGCAGGTTTAACCCAAATATGGCGTGGAAACCGGTCAAGAGGGTATGAAATCTAAACCCAGTGGGTTGGAAGCCCCCAAGTGGCCCGTTGAATGATCAACTCTTTTGCACAAAACTTGTTGCACGAAAAACGACAGAGGCCCTGAGTTGTGGGGATGCCAACTTTATTATATTCAAAAGGTATATACAATGACAGATGTATGTACATTAATGAGAGTTAATGACTCAAGTATAGTAAGGCTAAAGATGAGCAATATTCCACGGTCTGTTGGTCTCTTGTCCGGAAGTGCATGACTCGTTGCTCTCCCGTATATCAATGAGGTAATATGACCCATTGTTGATATTCTTTCTGTTGGGGAACGTTGCATGGAAACAAAAAAATTCCTACGCACACGCAGATCTATCCATGGTGATGAGCATCTACGAGAGGGAGAGTGGATCTATGTACCCTTGTAGATCGCTAAGCGGGAAGCGTTAAGAAACGCGGTTGGTGTAGTCGAACGTCTTCGCGATCCAAATCACCGAGCATCCCGCGATCACATCACGATCCATCCTGCGAACTTGATCATGATCCGTCCCATGAACTTGATCATGATCCGTCCCACGAACTTGATCACGATCCGTCCCACGAACTTGATCACGATCCGTCCCACGAACTTGATCACGATCCTTCCGATCTAGCGCCGAACGGACGGCACCTCCGCGTTCAGCACACGTACAGCTTGATGACGATCTCCGCCGTCTTGATCCAGCAAGAGAGAGCGGAGAGGTAGAAGAGTTCGCCGGCAGTGCTCTGGTGCTCCGGCGATGGTGGTGGAGCAATTCTGGCAGGGCTTCGCCTAAGCACTGCAGAAATCCGAGCTAGAGGAGAAACTATGCAATGGAGGAACGGGTAGCACGTGGCTGTAAAAACTAGTGCAAAACCCTAAAATCCACCAATATATATAGGAGGAGAGGAGGAGAGGCTGGCGCAAGGGCCAAGGCCCCTATAGGAGTCGGACGAACCAACTAGGATTGGAGGACTCTCCTCCAATCCTAGTAGGACTAGGATTCGTCCCTTTTTTTCCTTTTTCCACCTTTTCCTATTGGGTTTTCTTCTCCAGCCACATGGGCCTTGTGTGGGAGTTTCCACCAGCCCACTAAGGGCTAATATTCACTCTCCCACAGCCCATGAAGCCTCTTGGGTCGAAATACCCCTTCGAGAGGTCTCCCGGTACACTACCGGCACTCCCGGTTCCCTACTGATGAGCCCGAAACTTTTCTGGCGACAAAAACAGGACTTCCTATATATGAATATTTACCTCTGGACCATTCTGGAGCTCCTCGTGACGTCCGGGATCTCATACAGGACTCCGAACAACCTTTGGTCACCACCATACATAACTCTATACTATCGAAACGTCACCAAACCTTAAGTGTGCCGACCCTGCGGGTTCGAGAACTATGTAGACATGACCGAGACACCTCTACGGTCAATAACCAATAGCGGGACCTGGATGCTCATATTGGTTCCTACATATTCTATGAAGATCTTTATCGGTCGAACCTCTATGTCAAGGATTCAGTTAATCCCGTATGATGTTCCCTTTGTTCTTCGGTATGTTACATGCCCGAGATTCGATCGTCGGTATCTCCATACCTAGTTCAACCTCGTTACTGGCAAGTCTCTTTACTCGTTCCGTAATACAAGATCCCGTAACTAACACTTAGTCACATTGCTTGCAAGGCTTATTGTGATGTTGTATTACCGAGTGGGCCCTGAGATACCTCTCCGTCACACGGAGTAACAAATCCCAGTATTGATCCATGCCAACTCAACAGACACCCTCGGAGACACCTGTAGAGCACCTTTATAGTCACCCAGTTACGTTGCGACGTTTTATACACACAAGGCACTCCTCCAATGTCCGTGAGTTGCATGATCTCATGGTTATAGGAAAATATACTTGACACGATCATAAGCTACATTTGTAGTTTGGGTCTTGTCCATCACATCATTCTCCTAATGGTGTGATCCCGTTATCAAATGACATCTCATGTCCATGGCTAGGAAACCTTAACCATCTTTCGATCAACGGGCTAGTTCACTAGAGGCATACTAGGGACATTGTGCTTGTATATGTATCCACACATGTATCCATGTTTCCAATTAATACAATTCCAGCATGGATAATAAACAATTATCATGAACAAGGAAATATAATAATAAACACTTTATTTATTGCCTCTAGGGCATATTTCCAATAGTCTCCCACTTGCACTAGAGTCAATAATCTAGCTCACATCACTATATGATTTACATTGTAATGAATCGAACACCCATGCAGTTCTGGTGTTGATCATGTTTAGCTCTTGGAAGAGGTTTAGTCAACGGGTCTGTAACATTCAGATCCGTGTGCACTTTGCAAAGATTTATGTCCTTCTCCTCGATGTAATATCGGATGGAGTTGAAGCGTCGCTTTATATGTCTGGTCCTCTTGTGAAACCTTGGTTCCTTGGCTAGAGCAATGGCACCAGTGTTGTCACAGAACATGCTCATTGGATTCAGTGCACTGGGCACCGCTCCAAGATCTGTCATGAACTGCTTCATCCAGACACCTTCCTTCGCCGCCTTCGAGGTTGCGATGTATTCCGCTTCGCACGTAGAATCAGCTACCACGCTTTGCTTGGAACTGCACCAGCTTACCGCTCCCCTGTTAAGAATAAATACGTATCCGGTTTGCGACTTAGAGTCATCCGGATCAGTGTCAAAGCTTGCATCAATGTAACCCTTTACGACAAGCTCTTCATCACCTCCATAAACGAGAAACATTTCCTTAGTCCTTTTCAGGTACTTAAGGATATTCTTGACCGCTTGCCGGTGCTCCATTCCAGGATCACTTTGAAACCTTCCGGCCATACTTATGGCAAGGCTGACATCGGGTCTTGTGCACAACATTGCATACATGATAGAGCCTATGGCTAAAGCATAGGGGATGACACTCATCTTTTCTCTATCTTCTGTAGTTACTGGGCATTGAGTCTTACTCAACTTCACACCTTGTAACACAGGCAAGAACCCCTTCTTGGATTGATCCATTTTGAACTTCTTCAAAACTTTATCAAGGTATGTGCTCTATGAAAGTGCTATTAAGCGTCTCAATCTATCTCTATAGATCTTAATGCCTAATATGAAAGCAGCTTCTCCTACGTCCTTCATTGAAAAACTCTTGTTCAAATATTCCTTCACTCTTTCCAGCATTTCTATGTTGTTTCCAATCAACAATATGTCATCCACATATAATACTAGAAACGCTATAGATCTCCCACTCTCTTTCTTGTAAATACAAGCTTCTCCGTAAACTTGTATAAACTCAAACGCTTTGATCACCTCATCAAAGCGCTTATTCCAACTCCGAGATGCTTGCACCAGTCCATAAATGGATCGCTGGAGCTTGCAAACTTTGTCAGCATTCTCTGGATCGACAAAACCTTCGGGTTGCATCATATACAACTCTTCCTCAAGGAAACCGTTGAAGAACGTTGTTTTGACATCCATCTGCTAAATTTCATAGTCGAAATAAGCAGCTATTGCTAACATGATTCTAACAGACTTAAGCATCGCTACGGGTGAGAAAGTCTCATCGTAGTCAACTCCTTGAACTTGTGAAAAACCCTTTGCCACAAGTCGAGCTTTATAGACGGTGACATTACCATCCGCGTCTGTCTTCTTCTTAAATATCCATTTGTTCTGAATGGCCTTTCTCCCTTCAGGTAATACTTCCAAAGTCCATACTTTGTGTTCATACATGGATCCCATCTCGGATTTCATGGCCTCTAAGCATTTCTCGGAATCCGGGCCCATCACTGCTCCTCCATAGCTCGTAGGTTCATTGTTGTCCAACAACATGACCTCCAAGACATGGTTACCATACAACTCAGGGGTAGTACGTGGCCTTGTCGACCTACGAGGTTCAATAGCAGCTTGATCCGAAGCTTCATGATCATCATCATTAACTTCCTCTTCTAGCGTCGTAGGTTCCACAGAAACATCTTTGTGCGTTGTGCTACTTTCTGGTTGAAGTAAAGGTTCAATAACCTCATCAAGCTCTATTTTCCTCCCACTCAATTCTTTCGAGAGAAACTCTTTCTCAAGAAATGTTCCGTTCTTAGCGACAAACACTTTGCCTTCGGATCTGAGATAGAAGGTATACCCGACTATCTCTTTCGGGTATCCTATGAAGACACATTTCTCCGCTTTGGGTTCCAGCTTTTTAGGCTGAGCTTTTTGACCATAAGCATCACATCCCCAAACTTTAAGAAATGACAACTTTGGCTTCTTGCCAAACCATAGTTCATATGGCGTCGTCTCAACGGATTTTGATGGTGACCTATTTAAAGTGAATGCAGTTGTCTCTAATGCATAACCCCAAAACGATAGCGGCAAATCAGCAAGAGACATCATAGAACGCACCATATCTAATAAGGTTCGATTACGACGTTCGGACACATCATTACGCTGTGGTGTTCCGGGCGGTGTCAACTGTGAAACAACTCCACACTGTCTTAAGTGACTGCCAAACTCATAACTCAGATATTCACCTCCTCGATCAGATCACAGGAACTTAATCTTCTTGTTACGATGATTCTCAACTTCACTTTGAAATTGCTTGAACTTTTCAAACATTTCAGACTTGTGTTTCATTAAGTAAATATACCCATATCTACTTAAGTCATCAGTGAAGGTGAGAAAATAACGATATCCACCACGCGCTGTAACATTCATTGGACCGCACACATCAGTATGTATGATTTCCAATAAGTCACTCGCCCGTTCCATTGTTCTAGAGAATGGTGTTTTAGTCATCTTGCCCATGAGGCATGGTTCACATGTGTCAAGTGATTCAAAATCAAGTGACTCCAAAAGTCCATCAGCATGGAGCTTCCTCATGCGTTTTACACCAATATGACCTAAACGGCAGTGCCACAAGAAAGTGGTACTATCATTATCAACTCTACATCTTTTGGCATCAATGTTATGAACATGTGTGTCATCACTATCAAGATTCAATATGAATAAACCCCTAATATTGGGTGCATGACCATAAAAGATATTACTCATATAAATAGAACAACCTTTATTCTTTGATTTAAATGAGTAACCGTCTCGCAATAAACAAGATCCAGATATAATGTTCATGCTTAATGCAGGCACTAAATAACAATTATTCAGGTTCATCACTAATCCCGATGGTAATCGAAGAGAGAGCGTGCCGACGGCGATCACATAAACCTTGGAACCATTTCCCACGCGCATCATCACTTCGTCCTTTGCCAGCCTTCGTTTATTCCGTAGTTCCTGCTTTGAGTTGCAAATGTGAGCAACCGAACCGGTATCAAATACCCAGGCACTACTACGAGAGCTAGTAAGGTACACATCAATAACATGTATATCATATATACCTTGTTTGTCGTTGGCCGCCTTCTTGTCAGCCAGGTACTTGGGGCAGTTCCGCTTCCAGTGACCAGTTCCCTTGCAATGAAAGCACTCAGTTTCTGGCTTGGGTCCATGCTTGGGCTTCTTTACAGGAGTAGCAACTGCTTTGCCATCCTTCTTGGTTTTACCCTTCTTGCCCTTGCCCTTGACCTTGCCATTTTTCTTGAAACTAGTGGTTTTATTGACCATCAACACTTGATGTTCTTTCTGGATTTCAGACTCAGCAACTTTTAGCATCGCAAATAGCACGACGACTGACTTGTTCATCCCGTGCATGTTATAGTTCATCACAAAACTCTTGTAACTAGGTGGCAGTGATTGAAGAACTCTATCAGTGATCGCCTCTGGCGGAAGGGCAATTCCCAACTCCGCTACACGAGTTGAATACCCGGACATTCTGAGTATATGTTCACTGATAGACCCGTTCTCCTCCATCTTGCAAGCATAGAACTTATTGGAGGTTTCATACCTCTCGATCCAGGCATTCTTCTGAAAGATAAACTTCAACTCCTGGAACATCTCATATGCTCCATGACGCTCAAAACGTCTTTGAAGTCCCGGTTCTAAGCCATACAATATCGCACACTGAACTATTGATTAATCTCCAGTACGTGCCTCCCAAGCGTTCTTAACGTCTTCGGAGGTCATGTCTTCTGGTTGGTCACCAAGCGGTGCATCAAGGACATATGATTTCTGGGAAGTCGTGAGGATAATCCTCAGATTACGGGCCTAGTCAACAAAGTTACTTCCATCATCTTTCAACTTAGCTTTCTCTAGGAATGCATTAAAATTCAGGGGTGCTACTGCGCGAGCCATTGATCTACAACATAAATATGCAAAGTTCACTTAGACTATTGTTCAAGATAATGAGTTTAGTTAATCAAATTACTAAAGCTCCCACTGAAATTGACATCCCTCAGGTCATCTGAGTGTCACATGATCCAAATCCACCAACTCAAGTCCGATCATCACGTGAGTTGAGGTGGCTTCAATGGTGAACATCATTATGTTGATCATATCTACTATATGACTCATGTTCGACCTTTCAGTCTCTTGTGTTCTGAGGCCATGTCTGTACATGCTAGGCTCGTCAAGTTTAACCCGAGTGTTTTGCACGTGCAACACAGGCTTCCACCCGTTGTATGTGAACGTAGAGTCTATCACAACCGATCATCACGTGGTGTCTCAACACGACAAACTTTCGCAACGGTGCACACTCGGGGAGAACACAATTTATCTTGAAATTTAAGTGAGGGATCACCTTATAATGCTACCGTCGTACTAAGCAAAACAAGGTGCATAAAAAGGATTAACATCACATGCAATTCATAAGTGACATGATATGGCCATGAACTTGTGCTAAAGATCTCCATCTTGAAAGCACCGGCATGATCTCCATCGTCACCGGCACGACACCATGATCTCCATCATCTTGATCTCCATCAACGTGTCGCCATCGGGGTTGTCACGCCCTGCATGCTTCTACTACTATTGCTACCGTTTAGCAATAAAGTAAAGCATTACATAGCGCTTAATGATTGACACGCAGGTCATACAATAATTAAAGGCAACCCTATGGCTCCTGCCGGTTGCCGTACTCATCGACATGCAAGTCGTGAAATTCTATACATTACATGATCATCTCATACATCACATATATCACATCATGTAATTGGCCATATCACATCACAACATACCCTGCAAAAACAAGTTAGACGTCCTCTAATTGTTGTTGCATGTTTTACGTGGCTGCTACAGGTTTCTAGCAAGAACGATTCTCACCTATGCATAAACCACAACGGTGATACATAATTTGCTTTTCAACCTTCTCAAGGACTGCCTTTGTCGAATCCGATCCAACTAAAGTGAGAGAAACTGGCACCCGCAAGCCATCTATGCAACAAGTTGCGGTCGAGGGAACTGGTCTCTCGTAAGCGTACGAATAATGTTGGTCTGGGCCGCTTCATCTCACAATACCGCTGAACCAAAATCCGACCAAGGGAGGAAGCGATCTAAGCATCAACGCCCACAAACCTTTTGTGTTCTACTCGAGATCTCATCAACACATAGACCTAGCTCATGATGCCACTATTGGGGAACGTTGCATGGGAAACAAAAAATTCCTACGCACACGCAGATCTATCAATGGTGATGAGAATCTACGAGAGGGAGAGTGGATCTACGTACCCTTGTAGATCGCTAAGCGGGAAGCGTTAAGAAACGTGGTTGGTGTAGTCGAACGTCTTCGCGATCCAAATCGCCGAGCGTCCCGCGATCCAATCATGATCCGTCCCACGAACTTGATCACGATCTGTCCCACGAACTTGATCACGATCTGTCCCACGAACTTGATCACGATCCTTCCAATCTAGCGCCGAACGGACGACACCTCCGCGTTCAGCACACGTACGGCTTGATGACGATCTCCGCCATCTTGATCCAGCAAGAGAGAGCAGAGAGGTAGAAGAGTTCTCCGGTAGTGTGACGGCGCTCCGGCGATGGTGGTGGAGCAATTCCGGCAGGGCTTCACCTAAGCACTGCAGAAATCCGATCTAGAGGAGAAACTATGCACTGGAGGAACGGGTAGCACGTGGTTGTAAAAACTAGTGCAAAACCCTAAAATCCACCAGTATATATAGGAGGAGAGGAGGAGAGGCTGGCGCAAGTGCCAAGGATCCTATAGGAGTCGGCCGAACCAACTAGGATTGGAGGACTCTCCTCCAATCCTAGTAGGACTAGGATTCGTCCCTTTTTTCCCTTTTCCACCTTTTCCTATTGGGTTTTCTTCTCCAGCCACATGGGCCTTGTGTGGGAGTTTCCACCAGCCTACTAAGGGCTAATATTCACTCTCCCACAGCCCATGAAGCCTCTTGGGTTGAAATACCCCTCCCGGAGGTCTCCCGGTACACTACCGGCACTCCCGGTACACTACCGGTGAGCCCGAAACTTTTCCGGCGACCAAAACAGGACTTCCTATATATGAATCTTTACCTCCAGACCATTCCGGAGCTCCTCGTGACGTCCGGGATCTCATACGGCACTCCGAACAACCTTATGCATATCTGTCTGGTCTTGAATCATACGTAGCACTAAGTTGCCTTCTTGGAACGTCTGGATCTTGACTCTACGGCTATGATAGCGACGCAGATCTTGCTGATAAATCTCCGATCGTGCTGCTGCAAGATCCCGCTCCTCATCCAAAGCATCTAGCACATCCTGACACATTGTCTTGTTATCAACTTCAACATAAGCTGCCACCCTGGGCGAGTCATGGCGGATATCACTTGGGAGAACAGCTTCCACACCATAAACCACGAAGAAAGGCGTATAGCTTGTTGACCTATTGGGGGTGGTTCTAATACTCCAAAGAACTCAAGGTAACTCCTTCACCCAACAACCCGGCGTTTTCTCCAAAGGAACCATAAGCTGGGGTTTTATCCCTCTTAAGATTTCTTGGTTAGCACGTTCTGCCTGGCCATTGGACTGCGGATGAGACACGGCGGAGACATCAAGGCGGATATGTTCACTTTCATAGAATACTTTCATAGCCCCCTTGGACAGATTTGTACCATTGTCAGTAATGATACTGTGAGCGTAACCAAAATGAAAGATTAGCTTCTTGACAAACTGAACTACCGTGGCTACACCGCACTTGCTGACCGGCTTTGCGTCAACCCACTTGGTAAATTTATCAACCGCCACAAAAAGGTGGGTCTTCTTATATTTAGACCTCTTAAAGGGCCCAACCATATCAAGCCCCCAGACCACAAATGGCCAGGTGATTGGAATCATTCGCAGCTCCTGAGCCGGCACATGGGCTCGTCGTCCAAATTTCTGACACCCGCCGCACTTGGTAACTATGTTCTCTGCGTCTTCATGAGCCGTTAAACAGAAGAAACCATGTCGGTAAGCCTTGGCCACTAAGGACTTTGAGATGGCGTGATGACCACAGTCACTAGTGTGTATCTCATGTAAAATTTCCTGGCCCTCCTCTAGGGAAACGCAACGCTGAAAAACACCAGTCACACTGCATCTGTGTAACTCGCCATTGACGATAGTCATGGACTTGGACCGCCTCATGATTTTCTCTGCCAAGGTCTCATCCTCGGGTAACTCGCCGTGAGTCAGATACGTTAGATAAGGAAATGTCCAATCCGTAATAGCACAAAGAGCCGCCATCAATTGTCCCTCCGGGTCAGGTACATCAAGATCCTCCTCAGAGGGTAATTTTACTCACGGGTGATGCAAGACGTCCAGAAACACATTAGGCGGCACCGGCTTGTGTTGAGACCCCAGCCTTGACAATGCATCAGCTCCCTCATTCTTCCGACGACCAATATGATCCACCTGATAACCTTTAAAGCGATCAGCAATGATGTCAACCGCTTGGCGATAAGCCACCATACGAGGGTCCTTAGAATCCCACGTGCCTGAAACTTGTTGAGCCACAAGGTCTGAGTCGCCCAGGCACCTGACCCGGCTTAGATTCATCTCCTTGGCCACACGGAGACCATGGAGTAAAGCCTCATACTCAGCTGCATTGTTAGTACAAGGAAACATTAGCCTTAACACATAACAAAACTTGTCACCTCTAGGGCAGGTTAAAATAACTCCGGCCCCTGAGCCTTCCAACTGTCTAGATCCATCAAAGTGAATTGTCCAGTATGTATTATCCGGCTTCTCCTCAGGCGCTTGGCACTCCGTCCTATCATTTATGAAATCCACCAAGGCTTGAGACTTCATAGTCGTTCGAGGCACATACTTCAAATTAAGAGGCCCAAGCTCAAGTGCCCACTTAGCAATTCTTTCGGTGGCTTCTCTATTTTGAATGATATCTCCCATAGGAGAAGAGCTAACCACCTTGATCGGATGTCCAAGGAAATAATGCTTCAGTTTGCGATTTGCCATGAACACTCCATATATCAGTTTTTGCCAATGCGGGTATCTTTGCTTGGAGTCTATTAGAACCTCGCTAACATAATATCTAGGCCTTTGGACTGGATAATCTTTCCCTGCCTCCTTGTGCTCCACAACAACTGTCGCGCTGACGGCCCTCTTATTAGCTGCCACATACAGGAGCAGCGGCTCTTTCTTCGCAGGAGCAGCCAAAACCGACGGCTCAACTAATTGTTTTTTGAGCGCTTCAAACGCATCATCAGCATCACCACTCCAGACACAATCATCTATCTTCTTCATCATCTGATATAAAGGGATAGCCTTCTCGCCCGGGCGGCTTATGAACCGGCTTAAGGCGGCGATACGACCCGCCAAGCGCTAGACATCATTGACACATGCCGGCTTAGACAATGAGGTGATGGCCTTTATTTTATCCGAGTTAGCTTCGATGCCCCTTTTTGAGACCAGAAAACCCAGGAGCTTGCCTGCAGGGACACCAAAGACACATTTAGCCAGATTAAGCATCATCTTGCAAACCCGCAGATTATAAAAAGTCTTCTTCAAATCGTCAAGTAGAGTCTCCTTGTTCCTTGACTTGAACACAATATCATCCACATAAGCATGAACATTGCACTCAATTTGATTATGAGGACAGTTTTGTACACATCGTTGATAAGTCGCCTGCGCACTTTTAAGTCCAAAGGGCATGGACACATAGCAGAAAGCACCAAAAGGCGTGATGAAAAATGTCTTCTCTTGATCTTTAACCGCCATCTTGATATGATGGTAACCCGAATAAGCATCCCGAAAACATAAACTCTCACAACTCGTCGTGGCATCAATGATCTAGTCAATGTGAGGGAGAGCAAACGGATCAACCGGACAAGCCTTATTGAGATATGTGTAATCCACACACATGCGCCACGTGCCGTTCATTTTAAGTACAAGCATGGGATTAGCCAACCACTCTGGGTGAAACACCTCCACGATGAACCTTGCTGCTAAGAGTTGGGCTATCTCTTCCCCAATAGCTTTACACCACTCCTCATTGAAATGACGGAGAAATTGCTTGACTGGCTTAAACTTAGGATCCACATTAAGTTGGTGCTTAGCGAATTATCTCGATACACCCGACATGTCAGAAGGTTTCCATGCGAAGATGTCCCGATTCTCACTGATGAATTCGATGAGTGCGCTTTCCTATGCGGGGTCCATATTAGCCCCGATAGTGAACTGCTTCGATGAGTCACCGAGAGTAAAATCCACAAACTTGGTATCTTCTACCACAAACTTTAGTGGCGGCTCAGACTCTGTGCTGGGCTTTTTCAACAGAGTTATATCAGCCAGCTCAACATTATCTGTATAAAACTTGAGCTCCGCCTCGGCACAACTTGTGTCCGCATATGCAGCATCGCCTTCCTCACACTCAAGAGGAACCTTCCAATCACTGTGCACCGTGATCGTCCCTTTGAGAGTCGACATCTTGAGTTGCAAGTAGACATAATAGGGCCTGGCCATAAAATTAGCGAAAGCCGTCACCCAAACAAGGCATGATATGGGATCTTAATTTTGACTACTTAGAACCACAAAGCTTCCACCGTGTAATTGTTGTCATCACCAAACGCCACCTTGGGAGCAATCTTTCCTACTGGATAAGTAGACTTGCCCGACACGACACCATGGAATACTATAGATGACGGCTTCAGAGCTTTGTGAGTCAGCTCCATTCGGCGAAAGGTGTCATAGTATAAGATGTTGATGCTGCTGTCACCGTCCATCAGTACCTTGGTGAATTTATAGCCTCACACCTGAGGGGCCACCATAAGTGCCAAGTGTCCCGGGTTATCAACCCATGGCGGGTGATCCTCCCTGCTCCATGATATCGTATGCTCAGACCACTTCAAATATCGTGGAAGAGCTGGTTTTGCAGCATGAATCGCCCTCTTGTGTAACTTCTGATCCTATTTATCCAGACTTGTGGTGAAAACGTGATACTGGCCTCCATTAAGCTGCTTCGGGTTACTCTGATACCCTGATTGGTTGTTTTGCTGTTGACCACCGTTGCCAGGTTGTTGATGGTGACCACCTTGATTACCTTGCTCCTGATAACCTGAACTTGAGCCGCCTCCACCGAAGCCTGGCCCATGAGAGCCGGATCCTGACCTGCCAGATGGTCCATTGCCGTTACCATGATCCTAATTAAGGTTGTAGTTTCGAAACTCCTACATGATATAACAATCCTTCCAAGCGTGAGCGGATGGCTTGCCGGGTTGACTGTGCTCCAGGCAAGGTTTGTTGAGTATTGCCTCTATATTAAAGGGGGTCTTAGCCTTACCGAAAGGCAGCTTACCGTTGCCCTTAGCACGATTGTTCCCAGTTCTGGGGTTGGCTACCAGATCTGACCCGCCATCCGGGTTCTTCCTCTTTCCGCCATTTCCCGGGTTGTTATTTCCTGCTCCATTATGCTGCTAGCCCTTGCCGCCGCCATTCTTCTTACCCTTAGCCGACTTCTCCTCATCGGAAACCCAGATACCTAGTGGTATCAGAGTCTACATAGCTCACCCATGTCCTGACAGGAACGCTTAAGCCATCCAAGCTTCTGCATAAGGGGGTAAGAAGTGACAATTTTTCTCTAGAATCGGGACTGCTTGAACCGTCGAGATATTATCTGATGAATGAATCATGGTCTAAACCCGCCGGACCCAATGGCGGGCCGACTCATCTTCATGATGCACACAATTATCGAGGTAACAATCGTCATAGGCTGCTTGCATGTCCCTCAGAAATTTTTGATAAATCGTGCCTTTAGCTCGGCCCAGGACGCAATGGTATTGGGAGGCAAACCCTTTAACCATGTATGGGCTGGTCCTTCCAACATCATGATGAAGTATTTTGCATAGTCCACCTCATTGACATCCAACATCTCCATGGCGAGCTCATAGCTCTCGATCCAGGCTCTGGGGGTAAATCAGCCGTATAGTTAGGCACTTTGCGTGGCCCTTTAAAGTCCTTAGGCAAGCGCTCATTGTGTAGTGCCACTATTAAGCAAGGTACACCAATGCCCCTGGATGAGATTCCAGCTCCCACCGAGGTTGAAGGGGTTACCGGAGACGGCTCAAGGACCTCCGGGTAATCTATCACTGGCATCCCTCCCCGATGGGCTCTGCCCCTGTCCATGATCTACTGAGCGTTGGTGCAGGGCGGGTCATCACAGGGTGGGTTGCCCCATCGCTCACTGCTAGAAACCACCAGCGACTCCATGCGTGGCTGTAACTATGGCTTGGGATGGGGGTTGAGTGCACGCGACTCCGGCTGTACGTATACTTCTCCTGCTGAGCCACCACTATCTGTATAACTCGATGGCGTTCCACGCCTCCTCAGCAAACGATGTCCCTTCAGCGAGAGGGAGAGCATTGAGCCTGGCATCCGCCGCTATCATGTTGTCCATCGGGTTAGAATAATGGCCAGGCGGTGTCACAAGGTGCCACAGCGGAGTCTGGTCCCTTTGGGGTGGGTCTAGCTGCCGCGGTGCTTTCATGGCCCTGGTTATGGTCAGTGGCGCATTCGGTCCTGCCCCGGGGGTGTTAAAAAGGTTTCGGGGTTCAAGCTGTGTTGGGAGGCGGGCCTGAGTCCTCCTCCGAAGGTCTGCCTCTGAAGCATGCTGGTCCAGATTAAAGTGGAAAGCTTCTACCCTCGAACGCTCCGACTTAGCATTCATCTGATCTTGCAATGTGTTGATATCCTCTTGGGCCTTGGTCATCAGCGCTTTTAGCCTAGTAATCTCTGTATTATGCTCTGCCTGATTTCCAGCTGTGACGTCGGTTCCCATCAAGGTTGTTAGCTCCTCCATTAGATCCAGCAAAACTTGAGCCGGCGGCCTGGATGACCCGGCACCTGGCAGGGCGGCTCCTGCCACCGCTCCGGACGTCATGCTGTTGAGAGCCGGTGTCGTGCCTGCCATGAAGATGGCAGCTTGGCTTGGCGGATCATAGGGCTCTGGAATACCGACGCCATCGGCATAGCCCCTAAGACCACTATCATGAAGGTGGTAGATCGACTCCGCCTCTCCACCTGAGGACCAGTCATCTGAGAGGATAAGGGTTTCCCCTCTCGACATAGAGTCTTCCATGCCTTGCGTGAAGCCGATGAAGATGCTCCTCCACACGGGTTGAACACGGGCAGGTTGCGTATGCCGGGACGGCTCGACGAGGTTGGTGTAGATGTCCGGCCTGGGCTCAGATCCGCCAACCTTTACAATGAAAACGTGAATTCCGTCGAAGGGACCCGATACCCATACTCAACTGAGTCGCCTTGGGGCCCCAGTTATCATCGTCGATGTAGAGCTTGCCGTGGTGACTCATAGTCATCCTATCGACAGTGTATCCCTCGATCCCCGAGAGAGAGCCCTTCGATAACTCCACACCACAGCGCACTAGCCCCACGATGGGCGCCAACTGTCATGGTTTTGTCATGGTAGATGTCCTAGCAAGGGGACTTAGGTTCGAGGCCATCGCTTCGGCGGTGAGCTCGAAGGGGTTGATCGGGACGAGAGACACGGGTTTACCCAGGTTTGGCCCCTCGGAAAGAGGTAAAAGCCTACGTCCTGATTTGTGTTGTATTGATTGGGTATTGATTACAAGGGAGCGGATTCGCTTAACCTAGCTCTCGATGGATTGTTTCGTACCCTAAGCCGCCCAGGGAACCCGCCTTTATATACACAGGTTGGGGCCCTGGGGTTACAAGAGTCCGAGCCAAGTTACATCTAGTAACTGACCTCATCTCTAACTCGCCTTGCCTTACAAGGCAAGCCATCGCTGGCAGCTTACGCCTCCGGGTCATACTTTGTCTTCTGGCTCTGGGCCTCCACCCGACCCGTCTGGTAACGATTCACGGGCTTATCCTGGTCTTCTAGCCTGCTTAAGGCCCTATTGTCCAAACCGCCAACTTCTTAACCCGGCCCCTCCTGGGCGGGTCTCACCTCGGGGTTATATCCCCAACAATAGTGGAATCAACACTACCTAAAGTCATGAAATCTTCAAATCCATTTTATCATTGCAACCATCATAAATAGGAGGCATGCTCTTATCATAGTAAAATTTTCCTCAAGATTTGGGGTAGTAAAAAGGTCATCTTCATAAAATATGTCATCCCCAACCTTATAGTTTTGCATATCATTAGCATAATTGAAATTCATATAATAAAAATTAATAACATTGCAATAATGCTTAATATTCAAGGAACTCACATCAGTCACTTTTTAGAATTCTTCCTTCAATACATCGATGCCATTTTCTAACTCAATGTTTTCAAGATAAACTTTATAAAGATAACCAAGTACACTCATATTCATTTTTCTTTTCTTTTCTTTGATAAGCCAAATTGGAAAATAAAAATAAGAAACTAAAAGATGCAATCGCAAGATCTAAATAAGTTACCTTCAAGTACTCATGTCCCCGACACCACCACCAGAAATAGCTTGTTGTATACTACACAACTTTATTCTTGTAGACTTTGTTGGACTTCCAACCGCAGAGTTTTGTAGGACAACATCAAATTTCTCTTGAGTGGATGATCTAAGGTTTATAAATTTATGTAGGTGTAAGATAAAAGTGGTTTCTCTAAAAAAAGTCTACAAGCAAATACAAGTGGCCTCTTGTCCCCAACACACCTAATATAATTGCCGGTTGGATGAGTGCACTAGTTGAACAAAGAGATGGTGATATATGTGTAGTATGGGTGGTGAAATAGCCTTTTGTAATTTGAATAAATATGGGCATCAAGGTAAAACGTAACAAAAGGGAATAAAAACAGCGTTTCAATGCGTGAAACCATGGCTTGAAGGTTTATACTTTCACTAGTGCCAAGTGTGAACATAATTAACATAATTAAACATCATGATAAGCCCTCAAAAAGTGCACTAAATAATCACTCCAATTTTTTTGTTTTTATCAAAGAAAATAGTATGAAATCGCATAGGCGTGCTTACTAGAAAACCACCTCAAAGTCGCATTTCCGATCTTAATCTATTGAACCACCCCAATGTACCACATGTAGTCCCAAAAAATATACTACGACAACACCATATGATACTATCGTAAAACCTTTTATGCATAGAGTACCCCAGTATCACCATAGGCATTTGCAGACTATACCAGACATGCATCATGTAATCTCAAATCCAAAAATTTCAATCCAACATAAATAAACTTCAAAGAGAAAGAATTATTCGCCACAAAAGAATAGGGGGGAAACATCATAAGATCCAACTATATTATATTAACAAAGCTCATGATACAATCAAGATCAAATATTTCAAGAACACGGGGGAGAGAGACTGATGTCATAGTAACTAGTACACATCCTCAGCCCCGAGAATGAACTACTCACACATCACCATGATAAAAGAAAGGAAGAGTTGTTGGTGATGCTGATGGAGATGACAGAGATTTCCCAGCGGCGTCCCAGCGCCACCAGGGAGAGGGGGAAGGGACCACCCCTTCTTCCTTAGCCCTCCAAGGGGATATGGAGCTCTCCCCTAGATTGGATCTCTATTTTCTATTTTCAGTCTCTTGTTTTTAGTATTGTTTTATAGAAGATCACCGTTTATTAAATATCTGGATATTCGTAACACCAATGGGGCTGAAACTTTTACTTAATTTTATTATTTCAATTTTTAAGACCCTTCATGCGACCAAAGAAGAGCTCCAACCGAGCATCACATGCTCCAAGAGGTAGGCCCATGCGATAGGTGGTGGTGCTTGGAGGTGCCGCACGGTGCCCTGGTGGCTCCCCCGACCTCCATCATTTTGCTACTAGAGTCCTCTGCTCTAAAACAATTCATGTTTTCTACATATTTTTTAACTAAAAATTTAGAAACAATAGAAAGTAGGAATTGGACTAAGACATTAGATTAATTTCTTAGTCTAAATAAATATGATATAAAATTATGCCAAAAATATGCTAAACTAATATAAATATGGCATGAAACAACAAAAAATATAGATATGTTTTAAACGTATCAAAGGCCATCTCCATTGTCGGGTTGTCGTCGGAGACCTGCAGAGAGTGGAGTGGCAGGCCAACCTCCACACGGATTTCACGACGGCCTTGCAGCCATGCCGTAAGGGCAACCAACTCATGCTTTAGCTCCATCGAGAGGCTCCCCCACAATGCGCTAGAGCTCACCGTCATGATGGAGCTGGTGCACAAAGGAGGATGTAAAGCGGGCAGTGGTGTGGTGCGGTTTGTGTCGGGTGTGGCCTCGTTTAAATAGCGGGTGCCGGTGAAGCCAAGCGGCGACATGTGTTAGTGCGGAGGCCAGAGTAGGTTTCTCAACCAACATCCATGTTTACTACCGATAGGCGGACAAACATGCGCTCTCGGTCATCATGCCACTTTTATGCCGACACTAGTGGGAGGTCGCATCCGCTTTGGGCCAACATGAATGCCGCACTACCGCTCTGGAGCGACAATGACTGACATGAATGCGCATCAATAGCTTCACGCGGGAAAGAGGGCGAGTGATGGAGAGGGTTTCGGGTGGGTCCTAGGTGTCCATCGCGTACATGGCAGCGGTTCGGACCCCCGCAAAGCTCTTCTGATTTGCATCCAGTTTGCGAGAAGATGGACGTCCGGACCGGGCGACAGACTGATGGGTACCGTGTTGGATGGCAAATCATGTTTTAACCGTTCAGTTCGGACGGATGTAGGTGGTTTGAGGGCCAGCGTTGGAGTTGTTTAAGAGCAACTCTAACAGCTCATGTATCTGTAAAAAACCATTGTTTACGGGAAGTTGGGGCTGAACAAGTTCTTCGACATCTCCCGTAAACCATCCATAACTTTAGAGGATCGCGTAAATTGGCCTCAATATCCCCGCAAATTTACAAGAAGATGATCTTACCATATAATTTTGGTGGGCTAACTACGTGAAACTTCAGCATGTGAGCCAAAACCTCACTACACCGCCATGTCAGAATGCTCCGCCGACATGTCGCCACTCACGTTGTTGCCCACTGCTCGTGTCGTTGTCGCCTCCCAACATACTTCCCACCGCTGGCGACCATGTTGCTTTGCATCGTCGCTCGCGGCCACCCAGCACCATGCCGCCCATCGCCGTTGACCATCACACATGTCATTGATGGCGGAACCTAGGTCATTTAGCTAGTTTTGTAATAAAAAATATTTAGGAAAAAAGTTTACGGAAACTCACAAAACTTGCTCCCACACAACTTAGAGAAGAATTTGGGGAACTGTTTGAGTTGCTCTAAGGTCCCAAATCGAGATCCCTCAAGCGAGTCCCCCATCTACTCCCTCACGTCGTCATTGCCCAATGACGGATCTAGCCCAATGGCCAAGGTGGGCTAGTAGTGAAATGTCCATTAAAAAGTATTTATGTAGATTTTACTTACTATGGTATAAAGGCTAAATGGAAATCTCAGGGTAGGTCCCGGCTAACCAAGTCCTCCATATGGATTCACCCCTACCGCCGTCGACAATAATCTGCAATCGCTGCGCCTCGGTTACCCAAGATGGACGTGGAGGAGAAGAATCCGGAGCCCTTCCATCACATGAGAGCTCATGTGCATGGTGGATGGCCTCACACATGGCCTCCTCCCTCATCCGAGTGAGGACAGTCCTTCGTGGGCGTAAGCAACGATGGGATAGGGAAGGTTGCTTCTTTGTGGACCTTTCGTGGACTCAAATTCCTCCTTTGAATCTTGCAACCGTGATCTTCGTGATCTTAGATCCCTTGGGGATCAAAACGTCCATCAATGTGGACGAACGATAATAGCATCTATCGAAACTATGGTTCATAAATCTTCATAGTGTCATCTTTCCTTCGTGAATCTCCTAAACTCTACTCCCTACATTACTTGCACTTGCATGTATCTACTTTCCTCTGCTTATATTCTAGATATACATGTGGAGGGTGTATTTTTACTATTTCTTGCCAAAACTGCTCAAATGTTAAACTTGATAAAATTCTCATTGGCCCTTGCTAGTAGTCTATCCACCCTCCTCTATACACACTTTTGATCCTATCGATATATGTTAACTAGTGATTTCTCCATATGCCACATTTTACAATAGTGCACCTTTCACATAGGAAAAGGCAGTCCATTCAGCTCTCCTACTATAGCAACTTTGTTTCACGCAGCTAAGTGGCCAAAATTTTCCATGTTAAGGTTTTCTATTGTTTTTTGTCTTCACGTGGTTTTTTCATCCAATTGTTTACAGGAAAACATGTAACATTAAATATTTTAAAAAGTATACAATTTCTTAAATTCTTAGATGTCTGTGAACAATGTTTGGCAATATTGTGAACATTTTTAAATTTTCTAAACACTTTTTTTAAAAGAGAGAATTTTGCGATTTATTAAACACAAATATTGAAATGGAATATTTATAATAAAATGATCCTTTAAAAACACAAACATTATTCTGAAATTTTATTTATTTTTTTCAAAAAGAATTATAGTTTCCTAAATAATACTGAAAGGAAATAAACAAATAGAAAATAATGAGTAGAAAATGTAGTGGCACCTTCTATAAGATTCCCAAAAGCGATATAAACCTGCGGGAACCAAGGTTCCATTCCCAAAAGCCATTTTGTTTTTTAAAGAAACTTCCCAAAAGCGATATAAATCCTTGTAGCTGGGTCAGCTAGCTAAATGGGCTGGCCCATGTTACATTCGCTCCGTGGTTCCCTGTGCGGTTCGCCGGCATTTTGCCGCCGTGAGCGGCAAATAGAGAATCGCCTGTCTGACTGGAATGAGGGCTGGATCACGAACCCCCCTCATCAGGTCCGATTCGGAACGACAGGACCCAAATCGATCCCTCAAGCCAGTCCCACATCTCGTCCCCCGCGCCACCGCCGCCGACCGCCGTCCGCCGTCCGCCGTCGCCGCGCGCCGTGTGCCGAGGATGGATGGGGAGGATGAGAACCCGGGCCCCTTCCGCCGCACGAGCTCGCGGACGCGGCGGATGGCCTCCCGCATGGCCTCCGCCCTCTCCAGCTCCGACAACCGCGCTCAGGTAACAATTCCTACCTCCTTGGATTCGCCTGTTTTTTGTTTCTTAGGCAGCCTGTCCTTGATTTAAGATCACTAGTTACTGCTAGTTCCTGCAAATTACTGTGCGTCTTGTCAGTTTAGCTGCCACTCCTTATGTCAGTTTCACTAAATTATGCGTCTTCAATCTGTAATGTCATGTAGGCTGCTTTGGCTCGTCTTGATGCACTTGAGAGTGATAATGCCGGGGCTGAGGTGGTGGATCTCAACGATGATGAGTATGGATCTACAGATGAGGAGGACCATGGTTGGCACCTTTCTCTATTATTTTCTGGGGAATTATTCTCTTACGTGGTTTTCTGAAGTCTCAAGGAAGTTGCAATGCAGTGTTACATAAATATTTGCAATCTACTCCTAGTAAATAGCAAAATGGCTTTGCGCCTGTGCCTCTAGTATTGATATTGCCTCTAGTATCAGAGATAACACATTCATGTACATAAATTTTACAGAGGAGGCAACACATTCTGTTTCCATTTCGTGCAAGAATATGATTAACTAGATCATTAAATCCATCTTTGTAACAGCATTCCTTTCTTTTTTTTTGAAGTCGTGTGCCTCTAATGCATTTGATAAGAACAAGAACCTAAGTTATGCACGGGTAATTATTGACCCATGTCATGCCCTGTTAGATTGTCTCACTATTGAGGATCATGGTTTGAATGTAAAGCATTACAATCACCATGCTGATTTAGCATTTCGGTGTAGAATTACTCCCTCAATTCTAAAATAATTGAAGTTCTAGGATTGAACTATTTTAAGTCTGGCCATGTCTATGACAAAAATCGCAAAGATCTATAATATCAAGTATATATAATATATATAATATGAAAATATATTTCAAAATGAATCTAATGAAGCAAATTTGGTCTTGTAGATGTTGATATATTTGTACATAGGCTCGGTCAAACTTAATGAAATTTGACTTAGGATAAACCTAGAACTTCATTTGTTTTGAAACTGAGGGAGTATTTTTAACATACTGAAAAGTTGTGTATGTTCCTCGCTTTTGAGCCTGTGCATGCCAAAAGCAAAGTATTAAAAACTATACGATGTAAGTGCTAATTTAATTTTGTTTCTTGTTTGGCCTTGTGTAGTTTTGATGCAAAAGAAGCAGTCGAAGAACATGAAACGTAAGACAAGGCAAGGAAAAGCTTTGGAGAAGAGGGCGGTAAGATCTTTCATGGATGTTTTACAAGAGGTGAGTAGAATAGAAGGGTTTGATGGTAACTAGGAAATTGTGATGCAAATTTCTTTCTTGACATGTATCTTTCCAAGTAGGGTAATTAGAAGATTTTCACCCCTGAACTGTTACAGGCAAATCTGGAGGCCTTGCCACCTCATGTCCCAACATATTTGAGGGCTGCTGTGGGTCCACCGAGCACTTCATCTCGTCGCCATTACTGCTCTGTTTGTGGGAATTCTTCAAATTACACATGCCCCAGGTGTGGAACACGGTTCTGTTCATGCCGCTGCCAAGTCATACACAATGACACCCGCTGCCTGAAATTTGTGGCATGACCCATCTACAAGTCTGTGGTGCCTGGAGTTATGTTCAATGCAGTCGTGCCCTGTGGGCTTGTGGCACCTAATGATCTGTGCTTTTATCCGAAAGAAATGCTTATTGTACAGCTAGCCAAGTAGTAGCCAGGTAGATCTTCTTGCTGACCGACACCATTTCTCCTTTAGAAATGTTGTGTGGCTGTACTTTATTTAGCACTAAGATTGATTTCAGTGTACCACTAGATCTCATGATGCAGGAAATTTTACTGCAAGTAAGTGTCCCTCTATTGTTCAACAGTATCTGAATAACATTTTTCTGAATGAAAGGTATCTGAGTTACATTGAAGATATTTCTTAATGAATCGAATGTAAATAACTAGAACGTGGCAACAAATGTGAGAATGGTACATTGCCCCAAATAATCAGTAGAATTGAGCAAAAAAAAAAAACTTTGATTTCTTCAGCAAATTGGCAGGTCTGGTGGGGGTGCCCCCAGGGACTGCAGCTCTCCTACTCCATCCTCGACCAGGAAGGCCATGGCGAGGCCCCAAGCGATGTGCACATCCAGATGGCAGTGCATCAGCCACACCCCGGGGTTGTCGGCGACGAACCGGATGGCAGCCCACCCGTTCACCGGGACGCCCACCGTGTTCCTCATCGGTGGGTCGTCGAGGTTGAACTTTGCGGTGTCGGTAGCGGCATTGAAGTTGCCGAAGCCCTCAGCGAGGATGAAGAAGTCGTAGCCATGGATGTGGATAGGGTGGTTCTCCCCAGCGAAGATGTTGGTGCCCTGGAGCACGATCTGCACCACGGAGCCGTACTTGAGCTTGTACACCTTGGTGCCCGGCACCGGCTGCCAGAGCGCGCGGCTTACATTCTGCGCCGTGTAGTCGAACTGCACCGGCGGGTTGGCGGGGAAGTCGGTGGTGAAGACGCCGGTGGCCGCGGCATCGCCCTGGTAGTGTGCCTGGAGGATGGAGACGGTGGAGGGGAGCACGAAGGAGGCGTTGTTGATGCTCGCCGCGAACCGCGTCCCGTTGGGCCCGCCGCAGTTCTGTCCGCTGGAGCAGTTGAAGAGGCCAACGCCGACGGTGAAGAAAAGGTCCTCGTCGATCGTCGAGGGGAGGCCCACTGAGTGGAGGTTGCGCAGGCTCGTCGTGAACGTGGTCACCGTCGCCGTGTCATTGTATGCCGGGAGGGTCGGCATCGCCGGGGTCACCGTGCCACCGGCTCCATAGTCGAAGATGGCGGTGGCGGTGGTGTTGTCGAAGGGCACGCCCTGCGCGCTGGCGTAGGCGCGGGCGGCGAGGTAGTACCGGCCTGGTGGCTGGTCGAAAGTGATGAGGACGTCCGTGGTCTGGCCGGGCCCGAGCACGATGACAGTGGCGTTGTACGGCTTAAGGTAGGAGGCGTCGGCGCCCACGACGGTCATGGTGTGGCCGGCGAGGGAGACGAAGAGCTCGGTGTTGAGCGCAGCGTTGATGAACCGCAACAAGTTGGTCTCGCCGGACTTGACCGGGAACACGGCCGTGTCTTGGGAGGAGCAGTTGTAGAGGTCGCCGGGTTGGCCGTTGACGGTGATGGCGTCGGAGACGTTGGGGGCTGCACCGGTGCGCGTGGCGGTGCGGATGACGTCGATGGGGTTCATGTCCCACCACTCGCCTGTGCACATGCAACCAGATTATAAGTTGCAGAAAATGGTACAGTACTATCTACTGTATCTAGCTCTTATTTTTTTTCCTTAAACAATAGTACCAGTGAAAAATAATAGAGAAAATATCTCTCTCAATCATATGGGAAGAAGACGTACTACTCCACATATTGAACAGCTGAAAATGTTAAAAGGGAAAGAAAAGCTAATTGGCTAGCATGCTGTACTACATGTTAGGCCTATTGTTCCATGTCGGCCACACATGCAACAGCCTAAATAAAACAGCCAAATCATGAAATAAAAAGACAGCCATTTTGATTTTTATGCAATTACAGACTCATTATTTTTTGCGAATCTACGCGATTACGGACTCGCACTTTCAGGGAGCTCTTGTTCTTGAAGAGGGCGAGCAAGGTGCTACTTCTCCAGAGATTTTCTTTTTTCAAAAGCCTTTGTAGAGAACATTAGAACATGTTGAAACTGGTCTTTATGCATGCTTTCTCTCTTTAGAATTCCTTTTGAGGACATAAGGTATAAGAGACTCAGGCAACTAGACATGGAACATTTTCATGATGATACATGCATCCTCCTTTGATTTGTCTGAATATCTCTGAAAGCTAGAAAGGTGCTAGCATCTCAATTTCTTAAGGCTGAAGCAAGTATATTTCCTTAGCCTCATGCATAGCTAGCTAGCATGTGCGTGCCATGAGTAAAGAAGGATCTCACGTATTCCTTCCGTCACAGTTTAGAAGACGTGCACGTATATCTAGATCGTCAATTTAACTTATATAAAATATATTGTTTAACATGAAAATTATATCATTAAAAAATAGAACATCTAAAGTTTTCAATGATATAATTTTTGTAATATATGTCTCTTATTAAGTTGATTAAATTGACGATCTAGATACACGTGCGCGCCTTCTAAAGAGGAAGTACATGCATACATGCATGCACAGTCATCTTGCTCCATGGTACCAGCACATGATTATTGTGGTTACCTACTTCTAATTAGCTATCCTTTTTCTTTGTCATGGACTCATGGGTCATGCATGCATGGTTTTCGTTGATCTTGGACGTGATGGTATAAATTTGGGTGCTTGGTTGCACATGCAATCCTGGACGTTTGACTCTGGGGTAAGCAGGTGGCGCCAACAACCAACCAACCAACCGAAAGCATGCATGCATGGGAATGATGGCAGCCGTTAACACGCGGGAAAAGCAAAGCCCCTCCTAATTTCGCTACTTTGGAACATTGCACGGGCCGGGAAGGGATCCATCTAATTCCTTTCTGTCATTTCAGGATCCCCACTACAGGTACTTGTAATTATATGCTAGTACTATGTATGATTAGTTTCTGTGGACGGTAATGCTATTCAGTGAACGTCGGTTGTGGGACTATGGCGAAACAAATGTTTTTTTATGACAATTTTGGTGTCAGGAATATGGCGATAATAATAATTCAAACGAACACATTAATTTTCATGGCAAAACCTTTGTTTTTCAAAATTTGCCATGCGTGTTTGAAGAACTTGCCATAGGAAACATTCGCATTTGTCATGTTCCATAACGAACGCTAGCTGATTAAGCCCGCCGGTCTTTTGAAGAAACGAAAAGCATGCTATGGTGGCCTTCATCAACTAGAATAGGACACACGCCAATTGTACATCACCGCCGCGTCAAATGCAGAGTCGAGTTAAACATTGGTTATGCTATGCCATGCATTAGGTTCTGATGTAAAGCGCAATGCTATTATTGTGCCGATAACTTGATCGACGCGCGCTAGTGAAATGAAAGCTACTCTTTCCATATTACAACTAATATGAAACACAAGGAAGTATATTAAGTGCTTCCTTTGTATCGAAATAATTGTCGTTGAAGTAACCAGTTCAAATGCCCCAACGACAAATATTGTCGTACTGAGGAAGTAATTGTAATATCCGGTACGTAAATTTGTAAAGTGCAAAAATTTAGCATTTGACACGGAGAGGAATATAATCTGCGGGCGTACCGAGCATGATGGGGGCGACCTCGCCGTGGAAGTCGAAGGGGTAGGGGACGGGGTCGCGCGGACGGATGATGAGCGCGCCGTAGACGGTGGCCCGGAGCCAGGAGCTGTGCGCGTGCCACCACAGCGTGCCCTCCTGCCCGCTCACCGTGAACCGGTACGTGTAGCTGCCCCCCGGCCGGATCGGGCACTGCGTCACGAATTCCGGCCCGTCCGACCACCCCGTCCGCATCTGCCGCACGCCGTGCCTGCGCGCCATTGCCTCCATTGATCAGCAATCGCCATCACAGATCATGCATGCATGCATGCTTGATGCTTTTATATACTGTATGTATGAGACGTACCAGTGGATGGTGACGTTGTAGGTGGCGTTGTTGACGACGCTGACGACGAGGGAGTCGCCCTCGTTCACCTCCACCGCCGGCCCAGGGAACTGCCCGTTCGCCGTCACGATGCTCCGCTCGTTGCACAGCCTCGTCACCGCCGCCTCCTGGATCTGCATCCACATACACATATGCACCAACGGCATCCATCAGAATTCAGACAGAGCCGCCATTACCGAGTCTCCATCAACGAGGGAAGAGATCGACGGCGCATTACTACTCACCACGAACTCGTGGCGCTGCTCCTTGGCGATCGCAGCCCGGAAGCAGCAGAGAAGAAGAACGGCAGCAAGGCCAAGGAGCGACAGGGAGCAGACCGAACTCGACATTCTGACCAAGCACTGCTCCCTCCTGCTGACTGGTGCTTGATCTGTGTGCGATCGATGCTATTCATGCAAGGGACCAGCTCCCCTTATATAGGGGCAGGCAGTGTCAGTCCACCTGTTCCTGTGGTTGGAATCGGAAATCCAAATGACTGCGTTGATTCTCAACAGTAAAAGTATTTTTGGCCAAGTCTCTCTGCTTCTTTTGGCTTACCTATCTACTGATCAATATGGCGGAATGTTAAGTCGGCGCGGGTAGCTTTAGCAAACCTGTGATGATGCTTCCATCACAAGTTAAGCCTTTCCTAGAGAACGATGAGAGCTACTCAACCCCATCATAAGATCTACCCTTCCGAGATCAGCTAGCGATGAGTGCCACATTGACTGTGATGACGATCTTCGCTTTGCTAAGTAAGTAGGATTAAATAAACAAAGGCGGTTCTGAGCTAGAGGTTGCTTTCACCTGCATTGTTAATGCATCTCAAATTGTGCCGAGCTTCCTTCCAGTTATGCTGATTTCCAGTGGAGCCACCAGTACGTCGCGACTAATCAACAAGTGAAAGGATCCTTAGCTTTCGTTTCATGTTGCTTACAGCCAGTGTCAGGCTTGATTCAGAAATCTGTTCCAGCAAGAAACCTTTCCGAATCCAAGGCCCCCCCATGACAACAAAGGGTTGTCTGTTCTACACCTTTACTTTCCCCCCCTTCTTTTTGACTATTTTAATGAAATCTTCCTCTTTGCATCCATGCGGCATAGCTAGCTAGCTAACTAACTAACTAGCTGACCGTGGGTGCTTACTGCTAGGTTAATTGGTCTTTGGTTTGGCAGGAGTTGTTGCGTTTGTGCCTGCAATCTTTCTGTAGATACTGTAAATTCATAACTTGACCGTTGCCATTTGTGAGGTCAAATGTAGTAGTACATCTAGATGGTCTTCTTGTGTTGCTTGTACTATTTGACCAAAGAACCTAGATGTGATGCACATCAGCGAATAGTTAGTGACGATGGCATCGATTGGTTCTAAATGTGTCACGTCGTGAATTGTGGATTCAGCTCGACGAATTATACTTAGATGTTACTTATCAGTAAAGTAATTCTGACTGGGTAACTAAATCATCTATGATTCAGAATGTTCAAGAATTGCAAAAGATTTACCCTCTTCATCAGACAAATTCCTGGCACATCAAATGATTCACTTCCAAAGAGCTGTGATTGGCTGGCAAGTGCCAACCACCACATATGCAGGTGAAAATACTGTCCATAGCTTCGCTAGGAAAAGAAAACACCCAACCCCCTTTTGCTTCAGCTGGTTTCTTGCAATTCAAGGCAATTTAAAGTCAAAATGTCAACAAAAGCATCAATCTTGACATGTAAGGAACGTGCTATTTGCATAAAAAAGTGATTTTCTTGGTGGAAAAGATCCACAAATATTCTAGGGTGATGCTTAGGTGTAGCATGATGATAATTTGGAGGCATTTAACAACTGCCCGGCACCCCACTCCTCGTCCTTTAAACTGAAAGGATGTCTCACATGTTGGTGCATGTACTGGATGGCCCAGAATCATTTTCTTCAACTTCTACCTGCCAGCAAATCTATGTCGTAACTCAGTGTACCGTAATCACCGGGCATGTTTTGTATCCTGAACAATCGACAAAGCTGCTAGGGTCAACATATGTGGAAGATCTTGGGCAAGCAACATTGAGTGAGATAGTATAAATGATTGATTGAATTGGTGTGGTGGTGAGCTCAAATAGCTGAATGCAAATTATGACGAAGTAGTGTTGGGAACCAGCAAGCAGATGGTGACCACATGGCAAACACCAATCGTCCAGTGATTCTAGATTTTAAACACTAGAGGCACTGATTAATGACCAAACCAAAAGGCAGCTTAAACTTCTTGATTGAAATCATCGAAGCAACGGCGCCATCAAGTTAACAGATTGTCATATTTGTTGCAAAGCTCGATATAATGATCGCTGCTTTTGTGATCAACCAAACTTGGATTGGATGATCCACCAAACATGCATGGGAGTGCTAGGATTGGTTCAGGGAGTTGCATATGGTTGTCAGTACAGTACCATCATGCCTTTCAGTAAGCTAGACCACATGTAATCATTCGAAGATGGTGCTTTACTGGAGGTCTGGAGCTTTGTTGCTAAAACCTCAATATCAATGAGGTAGGAAGCATTTGCATTGACTCCTTGCAGCGGTCCACACAATTACCACCTGCACCTAAGTACATTGCGGTTTATTAGCGAACAAAATCTCGTTGATGAGTAGTGCACAGTAGACGAGGATATGGCACTCGGACTCCCCAGGTCCCAGGAAAGATAAGGAAGGTCATCTCCTATTCGGCCATGCCAGCCACTCCGGCCGAGTATATAAGGGCGAGCTAGAGAAGGTATGACGGAGAGAAAAAGATTCTAGAGCCATCTAGCTAGTGATTTATTCTAACATTTGCATTGATCCAGTAACAGTGCACCTCTTTTGATCAAACAGGATTCAGAGCTGGGAGCACTCGGCTTGGCAAAAATGCAACATTGGTAGGTGGGTATAAGGAAAAAAAGGATGGTGATAACATGAGAGCTGCGAGCTTCGACGATCTATTCACGCTTTTACAGAACTACCCGGGACAATTTATCCGTGTGTTTCGGGCTGCATTCGCTGCTTTTATCTGAAAATAACTTGAGCTTCTTTCATGTGAGAAACGTCATACTTTTTTCTCTCTTCTGGCAATAGTTTACCATGTGATGTACAGGTGAAATCTTTCTTATCTGCAGGAAATGCTTTCTGTTAGGTTGCTTGAGTTGACAGACAAGTGTGCAGGCAGCTCTAATAACCCAAGCCGTTTCCGACCAAAAGAAAAAAGAACCAAAGCTGTGCATTTTGACAAACTGCCATGTTTTAGCCTGAAATACTACAGGACCTTCAGAAAGGCTCTCCGTTTCAAAAGAAAAAGAAAAAGAGAAGGTTCTTCAGTGGTTGGATGTGATTTCGGTAGTTCAGTTGCTGATTGATGTTGGGTCTTATCTGAATGGACATGAACTTTCGTTTTATCGCCAGCTAACCGTCGCATGGAATTTCCGGAGCCGCTTTACTGTTAATAACCGAGTAATGGTTAGATAAAAAGGGATACAGACGTACAATTACTGGTCAAAAGGAGCATTCTGCCTTGTCGGTTGGTGTATCTGGGATTGTCCATACCTGAATATGTTGTTACTCTTGAGTCTTGATTAATCCACGTTACTGGAGTACTGTCTACTGGACATTATTAGGTTATACGGAGTATATAAGAAGAGACCGAGGTTTAGTGAAACCACTTCTAATGTATTGAACCCAGTTTTGAAACTGACATGACGAAGAAGCAGGCTGGGAGAAATTCAGAAGTATGATCAAGAGTTTCTGATCCCTCCTTGGCCGTGCAGCACTCTAAGCCGAGGTCCCATCCTTTGCCGTGTGTGTGTTTTAGGGTTTGTACTCGGTTTACATTGATATAAGCCGAGCAGCCCACAAATCACACTCGTCTTATGGTGAAACACAAGACAACAAATGTTTTTTTGCCGTGTCTGTAATAGCATTTTTTAAGGAAATATATTAATATCGTGAAGATATCAATTACATTCAGACTGTGCATCAAGCGTCTGTAATAGCATAGCCGGGTTGACATTGACATCGATCATGGTGAATTTTATTGACGAGCGCTACTTGATCTGTTGACACTGGAGCATCGTCCATCGAACATAGACATACGGGGCAGTGAAAAAGCAGGGAACGAGAAGAAAGAAACTAGAAACGCGCGACGATCATTCGGCCGTTAACCCCGCCGGTTGTAAACAAGGTGGCAGCCGGCAGCTGGTTGGAGATAACCTCGTCCGCTGGCCATCCTTGTCGTCGGCCGGCGGCCGGACCACCATGACGGGGCAGCTCGCGTGGTGCGCGCAGTAGTCGCTCACGCTCCCCAGGAACGCCCTGCAACCAAAAAGAATGAGCGCATGGGTAGACGTAGACCTAGCTGCTGATAATCACGCGCATCGCCATCAATCGTACGTGAGACCGGCACACGTACGTACGCACGTACCTCCCGACGGCGCCGAGCCCGCGGCTGCCCACGACGAGCAGGCCGGCGTCCACCTCCTCCGCGGCGCGGCACAGCGCCTCCCTGGACTCCCCGTCCACCAGCACCGCCGCCGCGCTCACCTGCGCAGCAGCCAAGGTTTAAGTTGATCGCAATGACGGACGGACCTATACTGCATGCCGTGCATACGTTAACGTACCCCTCGTCTGTGGCAGACCCGCTTGGCCCTGTCGAGCAGGCTGCGCGCGCTCTCCTTCCGCGCCGCTCGCACCGACTGCATGATCGACGGCGCGCAGTACACCGCCGACCCTGCGCGCGTAGTCAACCATACAGTATCAGCGCTACCGGTGTGCAATGTCGTGCGAGGTGCGTCGTGATGCTGGTGGTCAGTCGTCACTTACCTGGCCCGCCGACTTGGCACATGGCGTGGTGGAGCGGCTCCAGGGCGTGGACGAGCACCAGCTCAGGCCGGCCTTCCTCCGTCGCTGGCTGATCGCCGACGGGGAAAAGGCACCGTAGCACCCAGTCTAGCGCGTGCTGGCTCCCGCCGCTGTCGTCCAACGCGACCAGCACCTTCATCTTTCGCCTCTCCTGTTCTTGGTTTATCGGTTCAGGTTGTGTCGCCGATGCGGCCGGTGCGGGAGCGCGTACGTGGGTCATATGTACGTGAATCCAAACCAGGTAGTGCGGTGCAGAGGGGAGAACGGACGGAGCTGTGGAGCGGTGGGTCATGGATGGCGACGGCGAGAGGACGAGCTAGGCGCCGTGCGCGCGTGGCGTCCATGCAGGAGCAAACAGCCGCGCGCCGCCCGTAAGGCCGTAAGCGCCAAGCCGGCGACACGCCACCATCTTGCTAGCTCGAGCCTGGAGCGGTACAACCGCGAGCAACCGGCCGGAACAACTACCCGCGAACTCTTATTGCCCGGTGAAAGCATCTACAAGCGGACATCCTATACCCGCCCGTCGCCCAGACATAAAAACCACATTCAATCAAACTTATAAATACGGTTCAAATGTCCGGACTGACCGACACTTTTTTATATTCGGTTCCATCTAAAAATAATATAGAGACGCACGCAAACGACACATAGGATTGACAACAATCGTCCATGCGGGTGCATCGAGAGGCCGTTGGTCGGACGAGCACCTCCTCCACTCCGAGTCGTGTGGCGTCGCTTCGATGTCCATCTCGAGGGAGCAACTCCGGATATTTAAGCCGGACAACAGCAGCCTAACCCTAGCCCGTCCCCGTTCCTTCTCTCTCTCTCCCACCTGCGCGTTGTAGCCGCTAGCCATGGCCAGGCAGAGGATCACTACATACACCAATGTTGATATACGCCGGTTGCAGCTCTAGGAGAAGATCTGGGAAAGACGCAATGCTCTTGCCACTGTTGGCCTGCCTCCAGATTTGCCGGAGCCGAAGAAGGCGATGGAGGAGGGGGAGCAGCTGGAGGCGAAGCATGACCCCAACCCATGGAGAGGCGGATCCGAAGCTGTTGTGTGCTTCGCCATGAAAGATGCCATGGCAGAGTTCGAGCTCGCTCAAGCGGAGGAGATGGCAAAACAGACCGTCATTCTGAAGTCTATCCAAGATGAGGCCACGGTGAATGCTAATCGAGGCTTCATCTAACAAAAACACGTGGAGATTGATGAAATCTTCGTCTCTAGTAACTCGGAAGACAAGCAAGAGTTGCCATTGCCCATTTACCCGGAGCTGGACACGGAGTCCGTGGATATCTTCGACGATGAGTAGATGGGATACCCACGTAGTACAAGGTTTTATTCTGCATGGTTTGTATGGATTAAGGTAAGAAGTTTGAGGAACAGACACGTCCATGAGCGTATATAGGTGCCCAAATTAGGTGACCAGGGTTCAAGATGCTTTGACGGTATGTAACGGAAGATCTGCCACCATTCATCTTCGTTGAGATTTGTATGACCGGTCCTGTTGTGGTTCTATATGTATGTATTGCATATTTCACCCTTTTCGCATTTCAGAGTCAAATCACCGTGCAGGTCCTATCATAGTCAAAAAAGGACACATACTGTACACATCTTTCTATCTTTTCTGACTCAAGTACATACTCTCTCTCTCTCTTAAATCCATCACTTTCGGTTTCTTTTCATAATTTGGATAATCCCTATCTCTTAAACATTTTTCTATATATCCTTGCGCCAAGATCTTTAGAGAAAGATCAAACCTGAATACATTATTTCACATGTCATACGTGAAACAAACCTATTTCACTAAAAAAAAAGAGAAACGAACATATTTCCGACTAGAAAAATGTGAAACCGATGTATTTCTCACTAGAAAAATGTGAAACCAACCTATTTCACTGAAAACCTATTTACCCTAAATAAGGAACTGAAATTTCAATTTGTGAAACTGATTTTATTTGATAAATGCGCCATTGAAGTAGATGTGATTTTTGAAACAAGCCAGTGAAAAAAATGTACCTTCTGAAAGTGAAAAGAATGTGAAACTGAAATGTCAACTTGTGAAATTAATATTTTTGAAATGTGTAATGATTTATTTTAAAAGAGTGAATTATATTATTTCAAATATGTGCAACTGAAATAGATGTATTTTTTTATGAAACTAACCAGTGTAAAGTGAAATCTAGGTTCTCAAGGTGAAAAACGGTATATCATTGTTAGACAAGTAAAGATTATAACAAGTGAATGATAAAAATAATCTATCTGTAGGTACTTGATAATAATTTGGTGATACTCCCCGACAACGACGCCAAAAATTCTTCCTGCTACGTGTAAACTGCGTTGGGATTTTTCTCGAAGAGGAGAGGAGATGCAACACAGTAGAGATAAGTATTTCTCTCAGTGAGAACCAAGGTTATAGAACCAATAGGAAGACCACACAGATACTCGTCTTCAACATCTACACACAAAAGAGCACGTACTTGCACCCAACGCGGGTAAGAGGGTTGTCAAGCCCCTTGAACTCGTTACTTGCAAGCGACAAGTAGTGTAGATAGATAATATAAATATAAAATAAAATAACAATAAATAAATGGCAGAAATATCTTTCGTTTTTCGTAATATATATTTTGTGAAGACCCAAGACCCGGGAGCCATAGTTTTCGCTAGAGGCTTCTCTCTTGAAGAAAGCATACGATGGGTAAACAAATTACTATTGGGCAATTGATAGAAAAGTGCATAGTTATGCAATATCTATTGACGACAATGATCATGTATATAAGCATGACGCCCATAAACAAGTAGACCGACTCCTGCCTACGTCTACTACTATTACTCCATCCATTGACCGCTATCCAACATGCATCTAGAGCATTAAGTAAAAACAGAGTAGTGCTTGGAGTAAGATGATATGATGTAGACAAAGTAAATCCAATCAATATGAATAAATGATACTCGTGATCTGCGTTGGATTTTCCGTGAAGAGAAACGGGTAATCATAACACAAAGTGGCTATGTATTTCCCTCAGTTATGAAACCAAGGTTTATATCGAACCAATAGGAATATCAATCCTCAACCGTCTTCAGCGGCTGCACACACAAAAAAAACTTGAACCCAACGCCGATAAGATGGTTGTCAATCCCCTTGATCTCGTTATTTGTAAGCAAGTGAGTTGTGTAGAAAATTGTGGATAATTATAAAGTGCAAAATAAAATAAAAGGTAATAAATAACATCAAGTTAATGATAGCGTTTGTGAATATATAAGTGAATAGACCCGGGGGCCGTAGAGTTCTCTAGTGGAATCTCTCATAAGCAAAGCATACAATGGGTAAACAAATTACCGTTGGGCAATTGATAGAAAAGCGAATAGTTATGCGATTTTCACTGCAATGATCATGTGTATATATGCATCACGTTCATAAGCAAATAGGCCGACTTCTGCCTCCACCTATTACTATTACTCCACTTCAAGAGCGCTTCTGTTCCTACCTCTCTACGTATTAAGTTCATGACAAACGGAGTAATGCTTGGAGAACGATGACATGATATAGACAAAGTAAACTCAATCAATATGAATAAACCCCATCGTTTATCCTTAGTAGCAACAACACAAAGACGCAACTTGTCCCCTTTTGTCACCGGGATATAGAAACTCGCCAGGTTGAACCTACTACAACGTACCACTCCTACTGAAGAAATATCAATCTAGTTGGCCAAACTATCTCAATAGATCGGAGAGCATTACGAAGCTATGTTGATCATGCAAATAAGAATCATAGTAATCATATTTGACTCAAATACTTTTCATGAATAATCTGAACATAAACTCATAATTCATCGGATCCCAACAAACACACTATACAAAGGGATTACATCGAATAGATCAAGGCAAAGATGTGATGAACATTGTATTGAATAGAGAGAGAGAGAGATTTCCATCTAGGTACTACCTACGGACCCGTAAGTCTGTGGTGAACTACTGACACATCATGGTGAGGGCAGCAAGGTTGATGAAGATGTCCTTCATGATCGATCTGCCCTCTGGCAGGGTGCCAAAACGGAGGTGTAGATGGCCTCCCGTCGGAACATAGAATTGCATCGGAGGAAAAAGTGTTTCGGGAGCACTTCTGGTGTTTTTACAGTAGATATGAATTTATAGGCCAGAAAACGACGTCGGGAGACGCTCCAGGGGGCAACCACATATCTGGCCGTGCCCCTTGTGGCGCGGTGGGATATGTGTTGGGGCCCTAGTGCATCGTCCGACGTTCTTCCAAAGCTTCTAGGTCTTGTATTAGTTCAGAAAAAATCTTCAAAAAGTTTCGTGGCAATTGGAATCCGTTTGGTACTGTAACTCTCAAAAGGAAAAACATGCAAAAAAACAAGAACTGGCACTAGGCACTGGGTCAATAGGTTAGTGCTAAAAAATATTATAAATTGGTAAATAAATATCCAAAAAGTATCCTAGAATGATAATATATTAGCATGGAAGAATAAAAAATTATAGATACGTTGGAGACGTATCAACATCCCCAAGCTTAATTCCTACTCGTCCTCGAGTAGGTAAATGATAAAAACAGAATTTTTTATTTGACGTGCTACCCATTATGTAATTATTTGTTATGTATGCTCACTGAGAAATGATGAATTAACAAACAACAACATAATAATATTTATAAGTATGGGAAACAAAATCACTGATTTTTTCAAAGTATATGATCCTAAAAGAATGTTTTACCCATTTCATCTTATTATATTAGCAAGGTATGACTCCGTCTTCACCACATAGATACAAATGTTAAGCACCATGGTGTCCAAGTCAGGCAATTGGATTGTACTTTTTCAATATGCATCAACTTTTTATTCTTCACGCAATACATGAGCGTGAACCATTGGACATAGCATAAAGGTGGTATAGAATATGATGGTAGGTATCAAAGGGGTAAAAAGTGGATAAGATAGTCTCACATCAACTAGGCGTACCAACGAGCAATGGAGATGCTCATTGATAGATTTCAATGCAAGGAGTAGGGATTGCCATGCAAATGGTGCACTAGATCTATAAGTGTATGAAAGCTCAACTGAAGCTAAGTGGGGTGTGCATCAAACTTACTTGCTCATGAAGACCTTGGGCATTTAAGGGAGCCCGTCATCGGAATATACAAGCCAAATTTAATATATGAAAATATAATTCCTACTAGCATATGTAAGTGTCAACATAGGAGACTCTCTATATGAAGAATATGGTGCCACTTGGAGGCACCAGTGTGGTAAAGGATAGTAGCAAAGTCCCTTCTCTCTTTTCTCTCATTTTTTTATGGTGAGGTTTTTTCTTTTTTCTTTTTTGCCTCCCTCATTTTTTTAATATGGTGGGCTCATTTGGCCTCCCCCATTTTCATTTGATTTTTCGTCCGGAGTCTCATCCCGACTTGTGGGGGAATCATAGTCTCCATCATCCTTTCCTCACCGGGACAATGCTCTAATAATGATGATCATCACACTTTTATTTACTTACAACTCAACATGAAGGTCTGCTAGGAAGATATGACTCTCAATGAATGTCGCTGGCAGTGTACCAGGATGTGCAATGATCTAGCATGACATGTATAAAAAATATGAAGAACGGTAGCTTTGCCACAAATACTATGTCAGCTCTATATGATCATGCAAAGCATTATGATGAACGAACTAGACATGTGAAGTGGCGATGGAATTTGCATGGCAATATATCTCGGAATGGCCATGGAAATGCCATAATAGGTAGGTATGGTGGATGTTTTCAGGAAGATATAATGAGGCTTCTGTGCAACAGAGCATAACATGTCACGGAGTTTGGATGCACCGATGGAAATTTGCACCGATCCTCGAGGTGAGAATGGGCTACGCATGGTACCGAAGAGGCTAGCAAATATAAGAAGGTGAAGATGCGTATGTCCATGGTGTCACATTAGTCATAGAGAACTGACATACTTATTTAAAAGTTTTATTAGTTTTATCACAAATCAAAGTACTCCTTCATGCCCCAAGGAAGGAGTATGGTAGGATTTAACCATCACGCGCCACCGACTCAAAACAACACTAGGATTTCAACGAGGAATATAAATGCTCACACTTCATCAATATGCCCCTTTAATTTTTAGATGAATAACAAGTTAACACCTCTTAATATCGACACTTCTACAAATCAACAATTGTGGATTCACACCTTTTTCATATTACTACATCAATGTCATTAACCCAGAACTTCTCTATATGTGTTACACGGTGGTTTTGATTATCATTCATTGAATACCTAATATTCTTGGACTAGTCTTGTGACCCATGCAAATTATCGTCACTATTAATTCAGCTCTCAAACAAGTATACGTGAAGAACGAGAGCATATTATCATGAAGGTGCGTCTCTCTCAAATAGATGTGTCCAGAAAATGATGATTGTGACAAACTGAAAGTAAAAGCAAACAAAATCAAACAACGCTCCAAGCAAAACACATATCATGTGATGAGTACAAATATAGCTCCAAGTGACATACCGATGGATTGAGACGAAAGAGGGGATGTTTTCCTGGGCATCCCCAATCTTAGACGCTTGAGTCTCCTTAGAATTATACTTGGGGTGCCTTGGGCGTTCCCAAACTTAGGCTCTTTCTACTACTTATTCCCTAGTCCATCGTGATCACACCCAAAACTTGAAAACTTCAATCACACAAAACTCAACAAAACTTTGTGAGATCCGTTAGTATAAGAAACATATTGCATACTTGAGGTACCGTGATAAATTGATTCAAATTCATTTTTGCACAGGTATTGTATTCTAAATTCCCCATGGATTACCCCCCGATATAGTCCATGGCATAATCAAAACAAGCAAACTATGCAAGAAAAATAGAATTTGTTTAAAATAGAACAATCTGTAGTAATATGTAAAGGGCCCGGACTTCTGTAACTCTTACAATTCTGAAAAATTAGGAAAACATAAAGAATTTGTACGAAAATACCGTGTTAAATTTTTAGATCATTATCAAGCTCCAGTCAAAAATGACAAGTCCTGCACTGGAGTCAAAGTTTCTGTTATGTTTCAGCATCGTTTCTACTCATATTTTGGGTCATCCCAAAGGCTTTACTTGGCACAAACACTAATTAAAATATAAAAAATATAATCATTACAGAGGAAACAATCATGTTATCATAGAAAAACAGAAAGGAAAAACATAAAATAAATATACATATTGGGTTGCCTCCCAACAAGCGCTATTGTTTTATGCCCCTAACTAGGCATAATGCATAGTTTCAAGTGTTGTCATCTTTGATACTCAACCCATAGGTGGCTCTCATGATTTATTCATAAGGTGGTTTAATTATTTTCCTAGGGAAGTATTCCATCCATTTATTTAATGGGAATTTGATTATGTTTCCCTCTTTCATATGAATAATTGCACCTATAGTTCGTAAAAATGGCCTTCCAAGTATTATGGGACAAGAAGGATTGCAATCAATATCAAGCATAGTGAAATCTACAGGCACATAATTTTTGTTTGCAATAATAAGCACATAATTAATTCTACCTAAAATTTTCTTGATGGTAGAATCCGCAAGATGCAATTTTAGGGAACACCCTTCAATATTAGTGAGACCAAGCACATCACATAAAGTTTTAGGTATAGTTGAAACACTTGCACCAAGGTCACATAAAGCATTGAATTCATATTTATTTATCTTTATTTTTATAGTATGTTACCATTCATCATGCAATTTTCTCGGAGTAGAAATTTGAAGCTCAAGTTTCTCATCATAAGCTTTTATCATAGCTTCTACTAAATGTTCGGTAAAGCTTTGTTTTGTTCATAAGCATTGGGTGAGATAATAATGGATTGCATCAAGGAAATACATTCAACTAAATATAATTTATCATAATTAAAGTCCTTGTAATCCAAGATACTGGGCACATCACTAGTTAAAGCTTTGACCTCTCCAAACCCACTTTTTTCAGTTTTAGCATTAGAATCATCACTCTCCAAGCAAACATGACGCTCCTTAACTAAAGTTGAATCATCTCCAGTCCCTTTATCATTCATATTAATATAAGTAAACAAAGATTTAATAGGAGAAACACCAATAATTTTAAGATCTTCATCATGATTTTGGTAAAAACCGGGTGGAAGAGCTTTTTCTAAGAATTCTCGCTTAGCTATCAACTTAGCGGCCCTCTCCTAAATTTCATTAATAGATAATTGGATAGATTTAATAGTATAATTAAAATCATTCTTGGGTGAAAAAGACTTACTTTTAAGAGTTTCAACATCAAGAGCAATTATATCCATGTTTTTAGGCAAAGTGTCAATCACATGCAACTTTTCTTCTACGGTAGCGTTGAAAACCTTTTAAGGATTAATAAATTCCTTAATTTTATTCTCAAAATCAGAAAGTATCATATTAGGATTTGTAGAAGAATTTCCATAAGAATTTCCATAGTTGTTAGAGGAATTACTGGGATACGATCTAGCATTGAAATTTCCTCTATAAGCAATGTTGTTGAAATTATTTCGTGAGATAAAGTTCACATCAATAGCATAATTATTTTTCTCAATAAAAGTAGTAAAAATCATATCATTGGGATCAACATTAGCATTTTTATTAGCAACCATATTCATAAGAGCATCCACTTTTTCACTCAAAGTAGCGATTTCTTCGACATAGTTTACCTTCTTACCAGTTGGAGCTCTTTCGGTATGCCATTGAGAATAATTTGTCATAATGTTGTCCAGAAGTTTTATGGCCTCTCCTAAGGTCACATACATAATGGTACCACCTACAATAGAATCTAGAAGATTTCTAGACACAAAGTTTAGTCCAACATAGAAATTTTGGATAATCGTCCACAAGTTTAAGCCATGAGTTGGGAAATTTCTTATCATCAATTTCATTCTCTCCCAAGATTGTGCAACATGCTCTTGATATTTCTGTTTGAAATTCATTATTTGATTTCTAAGGGAGATGATCTTAGTAGGTGGAAAATACTTGGCAATAAAAGCATATTTACACTTATCCCACGTTCCAATACTATTATGAGGTAAAGATGAAAACCAAGCTTTAGCTTCATCTCTTAGTGAAAAAGAAAATAATTTTAATTTAAAAATATCATTATCCGTATCCTTTTTATTTTGCATATCACATAGTTCAATAAAGGTATTAAGATGTGATGCGGGATCCTCATTAGGACTTCCCTAAAATTGATCTTTCATGACAAGATTCACCAATGTAACATTAATATCAAATGCCTCCGCACTAGTGGCGGGTGGTATAGGAGTACTAATAAAATCATTATTATTAGTATTTTAGAAATCACACAACTTAGTAGTATCTTGAGACATGATGGCCACACAAGCAAAGAAACAAGCAAGACTAGTAAACTAGCAAGTAAAGCAAACTAGTGACAAGCAAAGGTAAATATTTTTGTATTTTTGATTTTCTAAGACAAACTAAATATAATATAAAATAAAAAGAAGAACAAGTGAATGAAATTTTATGTGAATTAACATGATAGTTGGTGAAGTTATTCCCCGACAACGGCGCCAGAAATCCTTCCCGATACTCGTGATTTGTGTTGGGTTTTCTGTGAAGAGGAATGGGTAATCGCAACACAAAGTGGGTAAGTATTTACCTTAGTTATCAAACCAAGGTTTATCGAACCAATAGTAATACCAATCCTCAACCGTCTTCAGTGGCTGCACACGAAAGAACAAACAACTTGCACCCAACGCTGGCAAGAAGGTTGTCAATCCCCTTGATCTAGTTATTTGCAAGCAAGTGAGTTGTGTAAATAATTGTAGATAATTTTAAAGTGAAAATATAATAAAAAGTAATAAATAACAACAAGGTAATGATAGAGTTTGTGAATATATAGGTGAATAGACCCGGGGCCGTAGAGTTCTCTAGTGGCATCTCTCATAAGCAAAGCATACGGTGGGTAAACAAATTACTGCTGGGCAATTGATAGAAAAGCGAATAGTTATGTGATTTTCAAGGCAATTGATAGAAAAGCGAATAGTCATGTGATAGAAAAGTGAATAGTTATGTGACTCATGCCTGCACCTATTACTATTACTCCACTTCCAGAGCGCTTCTATGGTTGCCTCTCTACGTAATAATTTCATGACAAATGGAGTAATGCTTGGAGAACAATGACATGATGTAGACAAAGTAAACTCAATCAATATGAATAAACTTGACCATTTTATACTTAGTAGCAACAACACAAATATGCAACTTGTCCCCTTCTGTGACTGGGATAGAGAAACTCGCCAGGTTGAACCTACTACAACGCACAACTCCTATTGAAGAAATATCAATCTAGTTGGCCAAACTATCTCAATAGATCGGAGGGCATTACGAAGCTCTGATGATCATGCAAATAAGATCATAGTAATCAGATTTGACTCAAATAGTTTTCATGAATAATCTAAACATAAACTAACAATTCATCGGATCCCAACAAACACACCATACAAAGGGATTACATCGGATAGATCAAGGCAAAGATGCGATGAACATTATATTGAAGAGAGAGAGAGAGAGAGAGAGAGAGATTGCCATCTAGATATTACCTATAGACCCGTAAATCTGTGGTGAACTACTCACACATCATGGTGAGGGTAGCAAGGTTGATGAAGGGGCCTGATGTCGGGGATACACAAAATAGGTAGGTCCATGAAGGGTCAAAGTTTCATAAAGCATGGGGTCCACACATCATGTGGGTCCACATAAATATCATACATACATATTATCCACTCGTACATATCATCGTACCGTCCACTCGCAAGACAATCAATCACTCGGTCATATGGCTCACTCGGATATGCGAAGACTGACAGTCGACAAGGCAGTCAAAGCACCATCTTGCATTATGGCATCGATGCCCCACTTTGTAAAATAGAAGGTGAAGGGGTGGCGCACTCTATATAAGCCACTCCCACCACTAGACTAAGGGGGTTCCTTCTTCTATCTCTCTCTACTAGTCTTAGGATTTAGCTCAGGCATGGAGATCCGTTCTCCCTTCTCTCACACATTGTAATCTCTGGATTCATACTCAGATAAAAGAAAGCCTCTCCGGAGTACGAGACATAGGGTTGTTATCTCCACCGTGAGAGGCCCGAACTCGCTAAAACCATCATATCACCCATTTGCATCTCGATAGATCATGCTTCATTGTCCTACCCCTCTCTAATGTCGGGATCGTTCCCACGACATTTGGCGCCCACCGTGGGGCTTGGCATCTATCGAGCCATGATGCATATGGTTATTTCTTCAATCACTAGCGTCGTCCGCCTCATGGTCGTCACGCGCGGTCACCGGCGTCATCCGCCTCATGATCGTCACACGCGGCCTCCGGCGTCATCCACCTCATGGTCGTCATGCGTGGCCACTGGCGTCATCATCGACATCGGCACAGCCGACTGCACCTTGCCCGCGACGTCGTCGTTAAGCGCCCGCGGACGGCTACCGGCACCACCCGCCTATCACCGTGGTGCGCGGCCGCCGGCGTCATCCGCCTCAACGTCGTCTCCAACCACGTGGTTGAGCCCCCATGCACGAACACCGCCACCGTTCGCCTCATCATTAACTCCGGCCTCGTGTTCTTGGCCGCTCGGGGGTGACCTCCGCGGTGGCGTGGCACGCAGCCCTCCTTTCTCCGGCGCCAGTCGCTGGTGAGGTGTGCATGTCCGAGGCGTGCAGCAACGACAACCTACAAAACAACCTCTTGTTCTCGGACACTCGGAGGCGACCTCCGCGGTGGTGGTGCGGGCGCCGCACGGCATGCACGGTCACGCAACGCTCCTTCCTCCGGTGCTGGTCGCCGACGAGGTCTCCGTTGCCGAAGCACGCAACAACGACGACCTATGAATCAGACTCGACCTGCAAGGCTGCAACCAATGGACGTTCAATGCCTCGTAAGTGCATGTGTTACATAGTCCTCTTCCTTGATTAATTAACTACCTGCAGGAAAAACGAAAAGTAAAGGACGTGTCGATCTTCAACGCCGGGCTAATTAGCCGCCTAATTACTCGGTCATTCAGTAAGTCTCTCCGAGGACTAGTCACGGTCAAAGCATGGTTTGGACGTGGGTCTCCGACAGCATGGATCACCTCTCTGTTGAGTGAGTGCATGCAGGAGAAGAAACGGAAGGAGGTGAAACCTCATAACTCTACGAGAAGTTACTCGGCTGCCTCATTAAGCGCTCATCACATGATCAAAATGCGCCAGGTAATTGTGCATGCGTGCGTGCAACCATATGTGGTCTTTAACAATTGCTTGTAGGTAGTAAGACTTAATTCACCAAAAAATATGTGTAGCTATGCTTGCTACTAACTTGCAGGGCCATTCGTCCATCATCGTCCCCAAACAGCAGTTTACTTGGACGGACACTCCGTTCAAGCTACTAACATGATGACACGCAGATGAAATTTATATACTGACGACCAACATGTAGGGATTCGGCCATCCCTTGCGTCGTTACTCTGCTGGATTCTCCATCGTCACTCGCCCGCCAGGCGCGCCACCACTTTGCTGGACGCTCCATCGTCACTCGACCGCCCCGTGCATCGTCATGCTGCTGGACGGTCCATCGTCACTCGGCCGCCCCGCGCGTCGTCACTGTACTGAAGGCATCGTCATCACTCGACATCTCCGCGCATCGCCACTCGGGGAGACACGTCTTCGTTACTCGGCAGCTCCATGCATCGCCACTCAGCCGGACGTGCCGTCGTCACTTGGCCGGCCCGCGCACCGTCACTCTACTGGGCGCGTCGTTGTCACTCGGCAGCTCCGCGCATTGCCACTCGGCAAGACACGTCTTCGTTACTCAGCATCTCCGTGCATCGCCACTCAGCCAGATGCTCCATCGTCACTCGGCCACCTCACGCGCCATCACTGTACTGGACGCATCGTCATTACTCGGCAGATCCGTGCATCGCCACTTGGCGACATGCGTCGTCATCACTCGGCCGCCCCACGCGCCATCACTCTATTGGACACGTCATCATCACTTGGTAGCTCCGCGCATTGCCAGTCGGCGAGACACGTCTTCATCACTCGGCAGCTCCATGCATCGCCACTCAGCTGGACACTTCATCATCACTCGGGCGCCCCGCGTGCTGTCACTCTACTGGACGCGTCGTCATCACTTGGTAGCTCCGCGCATCGCCACTAGACGAGATGCGTCGTCATCACTCGGCAGCTCCGTGCATCGCCACTCGGCAAGACACGTCTTCGTCACTTGACCGCCCCGCGCGCCGTCAGACAGCTAAGTCATTATTCACAGACAACATTCAATTAAATAGTTATTTCCGTATTATCGAGTGGCACGTAAGTCGCACATGACGTCCACTCGGAGGCCACACCACCGAGTGTACCTCTGCGCTTGATTGTTTATTTTCATGTTGGAACACTACACTTTCGCTTCATGTGGGTCCAATACTCAAAACGACTTCAGTCAGATCCTTCACTTTCACAAGTTCAGTTGGATCCTTCACTCTTTTAGACTCTTGCTAGTTCCGGACTAGCAAGAACCTGGCACACCCAGCGGGTGTCTAGGGGTGTAATTTACACAAATCGTTGCAAGAAACATCAAATTACTTCAAGAATTTTTTATGTTAGCTTGTGTTATTTTCACACACAGGTTATCTGGACGTCTCTGTGCACCATTCTCGATGACATGCTCGACTCGACCACCCCGTGCGCCGTCACTTGTTCGGACGCCTCCTCGATGACACGCTGAACTCGGATGCCCTGCGCGCCATCACTTGGTCGGATGCCTCTGCGACAACATTCTTGACTCGGCTGCCCCGCGCGCCATTACTTGACCGCTCCGTGCGTCGCCACTCGGTGAGACGTATCTACCTCACTCGGATGCCCTGCGCATCGCCACTGTGCTGGATGAGTTTACATCGCTTGGCCGCCCCGTGCGTCGCCACTCAGCCAGACACATCTACTTCACTCTGATGCCCCGCGCATCGCCACTCAGCCAGACACATCTACTTCACTCTGATGCCCTACGCATCGCCACTTCGTGTGACACATCTTCATCACCCGGCCACCCCGCGCGTCCCTAGTCGACGGTACATACCTGCATCACTCGGTCTCTTCGCGCACCGTCACTCAACTGGACGCACCTTCGTCACTCGACCGTTCCGCGCACCATTACTCAACTGGACGCTCCTTCGTCACTCGGTCGCTCCGCGCACTATCACTCAGTTGGACGCTCCTTTGTCACTCGGACGCTCCCGCACCATCAGACAACTAAGTCATTCTTCATACACTGCATTCAATTAAATAGTTGTTTCCGTATCACCGAATGTCGAGGAAGTTGCACATGACGTTCACTCGGAGGCCACGCCATCGAGTGTACCTCTGCGCTCGGTTGTTTATTTTTATGTGGGAACACTTCACTTCCGCTTCGTTTAGGTCCAGTACTCAAATGAGTTCAGTCGGATCCTTCACTTCCACAAGTATAGTCGGATCCTGCACTCTGTTAGACCCTTGCTGTTCCCGAACCAATAAGCACCTGGCACACCCAGTGGGTGTCTATGGGTGTTATGTACACAAATTATTTCAGAAAATATCAAATTACTTTGATAAAATTTTATGTTGGCTTGTGCTATTTTTCATACATAGGTTACGAGATCACTTGACGCATCTGTGCGCCATCTTTGTCGCTACTCAGGCCCAGTCTCGCTGCCCCACGTGCCGTCACTTGTTCGGATGCCTCCGCGATGACATGCTCAACTCGGTCACCCCACGCGTCGTCACGTGTTCGGATGCCCCCTTGATGACGTACTGGACATGGCAGCCCCGCGTACCGTCACTAGGTCAGACGCCTCCTTGACATACATCACTTGGCCGCCCCGCGCACCACCACTCGGTCGAACTCGTCTACATCACTTGAATGCCCCGCACATCGCCACTCTGTGTGGCACATCTTCATCACTCGACCGCCCCACGTGCCATCGCTCGGCTTAGCAAACCTGACTTCGCCTAAGTCCAAAACTACTCCGAGTGCGGACATCCTCCACACTCGGGGGCTTAGCTGCGATTCCGTATCGCCTAAGTCAAAAACTACTCCGAGTGCGGACATCCTCCATTCTCGGGGGCTTAGCTGCGATTCCGTATCGCCTAAGTCAAAAACTACTCCGAGTGCGGACATCCTCCACACTCGGGGGCTTAGCTATGATTCCGTATCGCCTCAGTCAAAAACTACTCCGAGTGCGGACATCCTCCACACTCGGGGGCTTAGCTGCGATTCCCTCCTAAGTCAAAAACTACTCCGAGTGCGGACATCCTCCACACTCGAGGGCTTAGCTGCGATTCCATATTGCCTAAGTCAAAACCTATTCCGAGTGCGGACATCCTCAACACTCGGGGGGTTAGCTGTGATTCCGTATCACCTAAGTCAAAAACTCCTTCGAGCGCGAACATCCTCCACACTTGGGGGCTTAGCTGTGATTCCGTATCGCCTAAGTCAAAAACTACTCCGAGTGCGGACATCCTCCACTCTCGGGGGCTTAGCTGGGATTCCATATCACCTAAGTCAAAAACTACTCCGAGTGCGGACATCCTCCACACTCGGGGGCTTAGTTGCGATTCCGTATCGCCTAAGTCAACAACTACTCCGAGTGAGGACATGATCAAAACTCGGGGACTTAGCTGCGAACCTGATTCGCCTAAGTTAGAAACTACTCCGAGTGAGGACAACATCCACACTCGGGGACTTAGCCTTGATCCAGAAATCATATAAGGCAAACTCAATAAGCATTCAGCATGCCAACCACCAAAAGATTTACCCGACTGGCCTAGTTCTAGGTTATATCTATTTACTGTGCCCAGCGCACAAGGATCGGTATGACTGATTCAGCTCCAGATTGCAACAATTTACTATGCCAAGCACATCAGAGTTCACCTGTTTAGTTCAGCTCCTCACTGGAAGACATAAACCCTCCGCCAGACTCGTCTAGTCCGACAGAGGCTCGGGGACTACACCCAGTGGGTGCACTCAGCGTGCCCCCACTAGAAGATAAATAAAAGAAACAATCTGCTTGGTCAGGTCCTACAACAACATTCAAGTTTAACAAACTCTGCAGACTCCAACCGACCGCCAGCAATCGGTCAAAGTCTTAGGGGCGACTGTCAGGGATACACAAAATAGGTAGGACCATGAAGGGTCGAGGTTTCGTAAAGCATGGGGTCCACACATCATGTGGGTCCAGATAAATCTCATATAGCCATATTATCCACTCGTACATATCATCGTACCGTCCACTCGGAAGACAATCAATCACTCGGTCATATGGATCACTCGAATATGCGAAGACTGACAGTCGACATGGCAGTCAAATAACCATCTAGCATTACGGCATTAATGCCCCACTTTGTAACATAGGAGGTGAAGGGGTGGCGCACTCTATATAAGCCACCCCACCACTAGACTAAGGGGGTTCCTTCTTCTATCTCTCTCTACTAGTCTTTGGATTTAGCTCAAGCATGGAGATTCGTTCTCCCTTCTCTCTCATATTGTAATCTCCGGATTCATACTCAGATAAAAGAAAGCCTCTTCGGAGCACGAGACGTAGGGCAATTATCTCCACTATGAGAGGCCCGAACTCGCTAAAACCACCGTGTCACCCATTTGCATCTCGATAGATCATGCTCTGTTGTCCTACCCCTCTCTAATGTCAGAATCGTTCCCATGACACCTGATAACCCACAAGTATAGGGGATCGCAACAGTTTTTGAGGGTAGAGTATTCAACCCAAATTTATTGATTCGACACAAGGGGATCCAAAGAATATTCTCGAGTATTAGCAACCGAGTTGTCAATTCAACCATACATGAAAGACATAATATCTGCAGCAAAGTATTCAGTAGCAAAGTAATATGGAAGTAACGGTAACGGTGGCAAAGTGATAGTAGTAGTTTGTAGTGATTGTAACAGTAGCAATGGAAAAGTAACTTAGCAAAGATCAATATGTGTAAAGCTTGTAGGCAATGGATCAGTGATGGATAATTATCTCAGATGCCATTCATCGTGCAATGGTTATAAAATAGGGTGACACAGAACTAGCTACAATTCATCAATGTAATGTAGGAATGTATTCCATATATAGTCATACATGCTTATGGAAAAGAACTTACATGACATCTTTTGTCCTACCTTCCCGTGGCAGCGGGGTCCTAATGGAAACTAAGGGATATTAAGGCCTCCCTTTAATAGAGAACCGTACCAAAGCATTAGCACTCAGTGAATACATGAACTCCTCAAACTACGACAATCACCGGAAAGAATCCCAACTATTGTCACCCTGGGGGATGCGGATCATAACTCGTAATAGGTGTCTACAACTTGCAAGATAGGATCAAGAACACATATATATTCATGATAACATAATAGGTTCAGATATGAAATCATGGAACTCGGGCCCTAGTGACAAGCATTAAGCATAGCAAAGTCATAGCAACATCAATCTGAGAACATAGTGGATACTAGGGATCAAACCCTAACAAAACTAATTCGATTACATGATGAATGTCATCCAACTCATCACCGTCCAGCAAGCCTACGATGAGATTAGTCACAAAGGTGGATATCATCATGAAATTGGTGATAAAGGATGGTTGGTGATGACGAAGGCGGTGATTTCCCCTCTCCAGAGCCCAAAACGGACTCCAGATCTGGTCTCCCAAGGAAGAACAGGAGGTGGCGGCGGCTCCGTATCGTGAAATGCGATGAACTCTTCTCCTTGATATTTTTCTCCCCAAATAGGAATATATAGAAGTGGAAATGATGTCGGAGGAGCGACAAGGGGCCCACAAGCCACAGGGGCGCGCCTTAGGGGGGTGGGCGCGCCCCCTAGCTTGTGGCTAGGTGGTGGACTCCCTGTAGTTGATTCTTTCGCCAATATTTTTTAGTAATTCCAAACATATTCTCCGTAAATTTTCAGGTCAATTCGGGAAATTTTATTTTTGCACAAAAACAACACCAAGGCAATTCTGTTGAAAACACCGTTAGTCCGGGTTAGTTCCATTCAAATCATGCAAATTAGAGTCCAAAACAAGGGCAAAAGAGTTTGGAAAATTAGATACGTTGGAGACGTATCAAGGCCCTCCGTGATCGATTTCCCCTCTGGCAGGGTGCCGGAACGGAGGTGTAGATTGCCTCCCGTTGAAATAGAGAATAACATCGGTGGAAAAAGTGTTTCAGGAGCGCTTTTGGTGTTTTTAGGGTAGATGTGAATTTATAGGCCAAAGAACGATGCTGGGAGACACTCCAGGGGGCACCACATATCTGGCTGCATCCCTGGTGGCACGGTGGGATATGTGTGTTGGGAGACGTAGTAGTAAATCAAAATTTTCCTACGTGTCACCAAGATCTATCTATGGAGAAACCAGCAAACGAGCAGGGAGAGATTGGATCTTCATACCTTTGAAGATCGCTAAGCGGAAGCGTTGCTAGAACGCGGTTGATGGAGTCGTACTCGCAGCGATTCAGATCGCGGTAGATCCGATCAAGTGCCGAACGGACGGCACCTCCGCGTTCAACACACATGCAGCCCGGTGACGTCTCCTACGCCTTGATCCAGCAAGGAGGGAGGAGAGGTTGAGGGAGAGCTCCGGCAGCACGACGGCGTGGTGACGGTGGAGCTGCGTGGTACTCCGACAGAGCTTCGCTAAGCACTACGGAGAACAAGGAGAGGGAGGAGTAGGACTGCACCAGGGAGGAGATGAACTCGTGTGTTGTGCAGCCCCAAATACCTCCACTATATATAGGAGGAGGGGAGGAGAGGTGCTGCGCCCTAGGGTTCCACCCTAGGGGTGGCGGCAGCCTCCAGAAACCCATCTGGCCGGCGGCCAGGGCAAGGAGAGGTGGAGGCGCCCTAGGGTGGGCCTTAAGGCCCATCTAAGCCTAGGGTTTGTCCCCCTCCACCCTTGCTGCGCCTTGGGCTGGGGTGGGAGGCGCACCAGCCCACCTAGGGGCTGGCTCCCTCCCACTCTTGGCCCATGGAACCTTCCGGGGCAGGTGGGCCCACTTGGTGGACCCCCGGAACCCTTCCGGTGGTCCCGGTACACTACCGGAGACACCCGGAACACTTCCAGTATCCAAAACCTCACTTCCTATATATCAATATTCGTCTCCGGACCATTCCGGGACTCCTCGTGATGTCCGGGATCTCATCCGGGACTCCGAACAACCTTCGGTAACCACGTACACTATTTCCCTATAACCCTAGCGTCATCGAACCTTAAGTGTGTAGACCCTACGGGTTCGGGAGACACGTAGACATGACCGAGACACCTCTCCGGTCAATAACCAACAGCGGGATCTGGATACCCATGTTGGCTCCCACGTACTCCACGATGATCTCATCGGATGAACCACGATGTCAAGGATTCAATCAATCCCGTATACAATTCCCTTTGTCTATCGGTATGGAACTTGCCCGAGATTCGATCGTCGGTATCCCCATACCTTGTTCAATCTCGTTACCGGCAAGTCTCTTTACTCATTCCGTAATACATCATCCTGTGACTAACTCCTTAGTCACATTGAGCTCATAATGATGATGTCTTACCGAGTGGGCCCAGAGATACCTCTCCGTCACACGGAGTGACAAATCCCAGTCTTGATTCGTGTCAACCCAACAGACACTTTCGGAGATACCCGTAGCATACCTTTATAGCCACCCAGTTACGTTGTGACGTTTGGCACACCCAAAGCATTCCTACGATATCCGGGAGTTACACAATCTCATGGTCTAAGGAAATGACACTTGACATTGAAAAGCTTTAGCAAACGAACTACACGATCTTGTGCTATGCTTAGGATTGGGTTTTGTCCATCACATAATTCTCCTAATGATGTGATCCCGTTATCAACGACATCCAATGTCCATGGTCATGAAACCGTGACCATCTATTGATCAACGAGCTAGCCAACTAGAGGCTCACTAGGGACACGTTGTGGTCTATGTATTCACACATGTATTACGGTTTCCGGTTAACACAATTATAGCATGAACAACAGACAATTATCATGAACTAGGAAATACAATAATAACCATTTTATTATTGCCTCTAGGGCATATTTCCAACAGTCTCCCACTTGCACTAGAGTCAATAATCTAGTTACATTGTGATGAATCGAACACCCATAGCATTCTGGTGTTGATCATGTTTTGCTCGTGAGAGAGGTTTAGTCAACGGATCTGCGACATTCAGATCCGTATGCACTTTACAAATATCTATGTCTCCCTCCTGAATGTAATCACGGATGGAGTTGAAGCGGCGCTTGATGTGTCTTGTCTTCTTGTGAAACCTGGGCTCCTACGCAAGGGCAATAGCTCCAGTGTTGTCACAGAGTAGAGTCATCGGGCCCGACGCATTCGGAATCACTCCTAGGTCGGTGATGAACTCCTTCATCCAGACTCCCTCCTTTGCTGCTTCCGAAGCAGCTATGTACTCCGCTTCACATGTAGATGCTGCCACGACGCTTTGCTTGCTGCTGCTCCAGCTCACTGCCCCGCCATTTAAAATATACACGTATCCGGTTTGCGACTTGGAGTCGTCCGGATTTGTGTCGAAGCTAGCATCGACGTAACCCTTTATGACGAGCTCTTCGGCACCTCCATAAACGAGAAACATGTCCTTTGTCCTTTTCAGGTACTTCAGGATATTCTTGACCGCTATCCAGTGTTCTGCTCCAGGATCACTTTGGTACCTCCCTACCAAACTTATGGCAAGGTTCACATCAGGCCTGGTACACAGCATGGCATACATGATAGAACCTATGGCTGAAGCATAGGGGATGACACTCATCTCTTCTCTATCCTTTGCCGTGGTCGGGCATTGAGTCGTACTCAATCTCACACCTTGCAACACATGCAAGAACCCCTTCTTGGACTGATCCATGTTGAACTTCTTCAATATCTTTTCAAGGTATGTGCTTTGTGAAAGACCAATGAGGCGTTTCGATCTATCTCTATAGATCTTAATACCTAATATGTAAGCAGCTTCTCCAAGGTCCTTCATTGAAAAACACTTATTCAAGTAGGCCTTTATACTTTCCAAGAGTTCTATATTATTTCCCATTATCAGCATGTCATCCACATACAGTATAAGAAATGCTATAGAGCTCCTACTCACTTTCTTGTAAATACAGGGTTTTCCATAAACCTATACAAACCCAAACGCTTTAATCACCTCATTAAAGCGAATGTTCCAACTCCGAGATGCTTGCACCAGCCCATAGATGGAGCGCTGGATCTTGCATACCTTGTTAGCATCTTTAGGATCGACAAAACCTTCCGGCTGCATCATATACAGTTCTTCCTTGAGGAAGCCATTAAGGAATGCCGTTTTGACGTCCATTTGCCAGATCTCATAATCATAAAATGTGGCAACTGCTAACATGATTCGGACTGACTTTAGCATCGCTACGGGTGAGAAAGTCTCATCGTAGTCAATTCCTTGAACTTGTCGATAACCCTTAGCGACAAGCCGAGCCTTATAGGCGGTCACATTACCGTTCGCGCCAGTCTTCTTCTTAAAGATCCATTTGTTTTCAATGGCTCGCTTATCATCAGGCAAGTCCACCAAAGTCCATACTTTGTTCTCATACATGGATCTATCTCGGATTTCATGGCCTCAAGCCATTTGTCGGAATCCGGGCCCGCCATCGCTTCTTCATAGTTCGAAGGTTCACCGTTGTCCAACAACATGATCTCCAGGACAGGATTGCCGTACCACTCTGGTGCGGAACGTGTCCTAGTGGACCTTCGAATAGCAACTTGATCTGAAGCTTCATGATCATCATCATTAACTTCCTCTCGAGCCGATGTAGGCTCCACAGAAACAACTTCCTGTGCTGCGCTACTCTCCGGTTCAAGTGGAGGTACAATTACCTCATCAAGTTCTATTTTCCTCCCACTTACTTCTTTCGAGAGAAACTCTTTCTCGAGAAAGGATCCATTCTTGGCAACAAAGACTTTGCCCTCGGATCATAGGTAGAAGGTATACCCAATAGTCTCTTTGGGATATCCTATGAAGACGCACTTTTCCGCTTTGGGTTCGAGCTTCTCAGGTTGAAGTTTCTTCACATAAGCATCGCATCCCCAAACTCTTAGAAACGACAGCTTAGGTTTCTTTCCAAACCATAATTCATACGGTGTCGTCTCAACGGATTTAGACGGTGCCCTATTTAAAGTGAATGCGGCAGTCTCTAATGCATATCCCCAAAATGATAGCGGTAAGTCGGTAAGAGACATCATAGATCGCACCATATCCAATAGAGTGCGATTACAACGTTCAGACACACCATTTCGCTGAGGTGTGCCAGGCGGCGTGAATTGTGAAACAATTGCCAAACTCGTGACTTAAATATTCTCCGCCACGATCAGATCGTAGGCATTTTATTTTCCTGTCACGTTGATTCTCGACCTCACTCTGAAATTCCTTGAACCTTTCAAAGGTTTCAGACTTGTGTTTCATTAAGTAGACATACCCATATCTTCTCAAGTCATCAGTGAGGGTGAGAACATAACGGTAGCCACCGCGAGCCTCGACACTCATTGGACCGCATACATCGGTATGTATTATCTCCAACAAGTCAGTTGCTCGCTCCATTGTTCCGGAGAACGGAGTCTTGGTCATCTTGCCCATGAGGCATGGTTCACATGTGTCAAATGATTCGAAATCAAGTGACTCCAAAAGTCCATCAGCATGGAGCTTCTTCATGCGTTTGACACCAATATGGCCAAGACGGCAGTGCCACATGTAAGTGGGACTATCATTATCAACTTTACACTTTTTGGTACTCACACTATGGACATGTGTAACATCACGTTCGAGATTCATCAAAAATAAACCATTGACCAGCGGGGCATGAGCATAAAACATTTCTCTCATATAAATATAACAACCATTATTCTCGGATTTAAATGAGTAGCCATCTCGCATCAAGCGAGATCCAGATACAATGTTCATGCTCAAGGCTGGTACTAGATAACAATTATTAAGGTTTAAAACTAATCCCGATGGTAGATGTAGAGGTAGCGTGCCGACGCCGATCACATCGACCTTGGAACCATTCCCGACGCGCATCGTCACCTCGTCCTTGGCCAGCCTCCGTTTATTCCGCAGCTCCTGCTTGGAGTTACAAATGTGAGCAACTGCACCGGTATCAAATACCCAGGAGCTACTACGAGCGCTGGTCAAGTACACATCAATAACATGTATATCACATATACCTTTAATGTTGCCGTCCTTCTTATCCGCTAAGTACTTGGGGCAGTTCCGCTTCTAGTGACCGGTACCCTTACAATAGAAACACTCAGTCTCAGGCTTGGGTCCATTCTTGTTCTTCTTCTTCCCGGCAACTTGCTTACCGGGCGCGGCAACAACTTTGCCATCCTTCTTGAAGTTCTTCTTACCCTTGCCTTTCTTGAAACTAGTGGTCTTGTTTACCATCAACACTTGATGCTCCTTTTTGATCTCGACCTCTGCTGATTTCTGCATCGAGTACAACTCAGGAATGGACTTCTCCATCCCCTGCATGTTGTAGTTCATCACAAAGCTTTTGTAGCTAGGTGGAAGCGACTGGAGGATTCTGTCAATGACTGAGTCATCCGGGATGTTAACTCCCAGCTGAGTCAAGCGGTTGTGAAGCCCAGACATCTTGAGGATGTGCTCACTGACAGAACTGTTCTCCTCCATCTTACAACTAAAGAACTTGTCGGAGACTTCATATCTCTCAACCCGGGCATGAGCTTGAAAGACCAGTTTCAGCTCTTGGAACATCTCATATGCTCCGTGTTGCTCAAAAACGCTTTTGGAGCCCCGGTTCTAAACTGTAAAGCATGCCGCACTGAACAAGGGAGTAATCATCGCAGCGAGAATGCCAAGCGTTCGCAACGTCTTGTTCTGCTGGGAGAAGGGGTGGGTCGCCTAGCGGTGCATCAAGGACATACAGTTTCTTGGAAGCTATGAGGATGATCCTCAAGCCACGGACCCAGTCTGCATAGTTGCTTCCATCATCTTTCAGCTTCGTTTTCTCTAGGAACGCGTTGAAATTGAGGTTGACATTTGCGTTGGCCATTGGATCTACAATATAGATATTAAAGGCAATTTTAGACTAAGTTCATGATAATTAAGTTCACATAATCATATTATTCAATGAACTCCCACTTAGATAGACATCTCTCTAGTCATCCAAGTGATACATGATCCATGTCAACTAGCCCGTGTCCGATCATCACGTGAGACGGACTAGTCATCCATGGTGAACATCTTCATGTTGATCGTATCTTCTATATGACTCATGTTCGACCTTTTGGTCTTCCGTGTTCTGAGGCCATGTCTGTACATGCTAGGCTCGTCAAGTCAACCTAAGTGTTTCGCGTGTGCAAATCTGGCTTACACCCGTTGTATGCGAACGTTAGAACCTATCACACCCGATCATCACGTGGTGCTTCGGAACAACGATCCTTAGCAACGGTGCACAGTTAGGGTGAACACTTCTCTTGAAATTTTATTGAGAGATCATCTTATTTACTACCGTCGTTCTAAGCAAATAAGATGTAAACATGATAAACATCACATGCAATCAACATAGTGACATGATATGGCCAATATCATCTTGCTCCTATGATCTCCATCTTCGGGGCACGATGATCATCATTGTCACCGGCACGACACCATGATCTCCATCATCATGATCTCCATCATTGTGTCTTCATGAAGTTGTCTCGCCAACTATTACTTCTACTACTATGGCTAACGCTTAGCAATAAAGTAAAGTAATTACATGGCGTTTATGATTGACACGCAGGTCATACAATAATATAAGACAACTCCTATGGCTCCTGCCAGTTGTCATAGTCATCGACATGCAAGTCGTGAACCCTATTACTAGAACATGATCAATCTCATACATCACAATGCATCACATCACATCCTTCTGGCCATATCACATCACAAGGCATATGCTGCGAAAACAAGTTAGACGTCCTCTAATTTGTAGTTGCAAGTTTTTACGTGGTTGCTATAGGATTCTAGCAAGAACGTTTCTTACCTACGCCAAAACCACAACGTGATATGCCAATTGCTATTTACCCTTCATAAGGACCCTTTTCATCGAATCCAATCCGACTAAGGTGGGAGAGACAGACACCCGCTAGCCACCTTATGCAACTAGTGCATGTCAGGCAGTGGAACCACGTACACTATTTCCCTATAACCGTAGCGTCATCGAACCTTAAGTGTGTAGACCCTATGGGTTCGGGAGACACGTAGACATGACCGAGACACCTCTCCGGACAATAACCAACATCGGGATCTGGATACCCATGTTGGCTCCCACGTACTCCACGATGATCTCATCGGATGAACCACGATGTCAAGGATTCAATCAATCCCGTATACAATTCCCTTTGTCTATCGGTATGGAACTTGCCCGAGATTCGATCGTCGGTATCCCCATACCTTGTTCAATCTCGTTACCAGCAAGTCTCTTTACTCGTTCCGTAATACATCATCCCGTGACTAACTCCTTAGTCACATTGAGCTCATAATGATGATGTCTTACCGAGTGGGCCCAGAGATACCTCTCCGTCACACGGAGTGACAAATCCCAGTCTCGATTCGTGTCAACCCAACAGACACTTTCGGAGATACCCGTAGCGTACCTTTATAGCCACCCAGTTACGTTGTGACGTTTGGCACACCCAAAGCATTCCTACGATATCCGGGAGTTACACAATCTCATGGTCTAAGGAAATGACACTTGACATTGAAAAGCTTTAGCAAACGAACTACACGATCTTGTGCTATGCTTAGGATTGGGTCTTGTCCATCACATCATTCTCCTAATGATGTGATCCCGTTATCAACGACATCCAATGTCCATGGTCATGAAACCGTGACCATCTATTGATCAACGAGCTAGCCAACTAGAGGCTCACTAGGGACACATTGTGGTCTATGTATTCACACATGTATTACGGTTTCCGGTTAACACAGTTATAGCATGAACAACAGACAATTATCATGAACTAGGAAATACAATAATAACCATTTTATATTTGCCTCTAGGGCATATTTCCAACAATGTGGTGGGGCCCTGGTGGATCGTCCGGCCTTCCTCCGAAGCTTCTAGGTCTTGTATTGGTCCAGAAAAATCGTCAAAAAGTTTCGTGGCAATTGGACTCCATTTGGTACTGTAACTCTAAAAAGGAAAAACACGCCGAAAAAGGGAACTAGCACTGGGTCAATAGGTTAGTGCTCAAAAATATTATAAATTGTTAAATAAATACACCAAAATTATCCTAGAGTGATAATATATTAGCATCAAAAAAATTATAGATACGTTGGCGACGTATCAATAAACCCCATCATTTCACCCTCAATGGTAGTAATACAATACGTGTCTTGACCCCTTCTGCCATGAGGATGGAGCACCGCAAGATTAAACCCATCACAACGCTCCACTCCCGCTGAAGGTAAATTAATCTAGTTGGCCAAACCAAACCGATAGATCAGAGAGCAATACGGAGCTATACCAATCATGCATATAAGAATTCCATAAAGACTCGTATATTTTCATGAATAATCTGTACATAAACCCACAATTCATTGGATCTCAACGGACATACCGCAAAGGAAGATTACATTGGATAGATCATCGTCGGAATGACGACGAACTTTTGTATTCAAGGTTGTAAAGAGAGAGCCATCTAGGTAATAGCTATGGAACCGTGGGTCTATGGTAAACTACTCACACATCATCATGGAGGAAACAAGATTGATGTAAAGGCCCTTCATGATCGATCCCCCTCCGGCAGGATACCGGAACAGGGCTCCAAATGGCCTCCTGTCGAACTAGAGACTTACGGTGGCGGAAAAAGTATTTTGGCTGGATCTCGGGCGTTTTCCCGACTTTAGAGAATATATATAGGCGGAATTAGGTTAGGAGGCCATGAGAGGTGGCCCCGAGCCATCAGGGTGCGACGACCCACTGGGCGTGCCCTTTAGGCTTGGCTCCACCCCATGTGGCCTTCGGTATCCCTCCTAAGCTACCAGGTCTTATTTTTGTCTAGATAAAATCATCAGAACGTTTCGGGGCATTTGAACTTCGTTTGGTACAGTATTCCTGAAAGGCCAAAAATAAGCAGAAAACAACAACTAACAGTGGGCACTAGGTTAAGAGGTTAGTTCACAAAAATGATATAAACAACGTATAAATGCATATAACGTATCCAAGAATAATAATATAGTAACATGGAAAAATAAAAAAATATAGATACGTTGGAGATGTATCAATAATCCATCCATAGTTTTATTTTCATCTTCTTTTGTGCGTTTGAAAAACTTTCAAAAATCCAAAAAAAATTCTAGTTTCTTTTCCAGTTTTTATTTTTAGTTTAATTGGTTTGCATTATTAAAAGAAAACCCAAAAAATATTTCTCATCCGTCTTCTTATTTGTTGGGAGATTTCACATGTAAATACTTTTTCTCGCATTTTGTGTTCCAGTTGTTAATTTGTTTTCTTGAGAAAGAACAAAAACTCCAAAAACATTTCAGCATGTTTCTCTAAAATTCTTTTCTTTTCTTCGAGTTTTCGTGAGGAGAAGACTATGCTATAATTGTTGAATTGCTCATATGATCTAACAAAGATCCAATGTTACCTTGTCTTCTCCTTTGAATAAATGCTTTTGCAGATTCTAGCTTAGTCGACATCACACTTGCACTATTATTATTTTCACATCATACGGTTGTGCAAGTGAAAGGCAATAATGATAATAATTTGATGAATTGATTGTAGTAAAGGAAGCTGGTACGGACTCTTCTTGTTTTCTGTTTTTGTAAATATGTTTAACTCAGTCGATCTTGGTTCAACACATTATGAGTAAACATGTTTGTGATGACAATTAGAGATTATAGTTACTCCTACCATGATTAAATAGCTAGGAGTGGATAATGATTTATCTTGTGTGTCAGCATGCATTAAAATGGTTGTGATGTAGTATGTTAGCATGATATCCTCCTTTGAGTAATTCAAGTAGCTTGACTTGGCACATGTGTAAACATGTAGTTGATTCAAAACTAATGCAGCCTTCATGATATCTATGTTTAGAGTGTTTATATCCTACTCATACTAATGTTTAATATTGATTATTCGCAACACATGACTATGACCACTGTCGCTCTCTAGCTGGTCGCTTCTCAATCTATTTGCTATCCTTCACATGTACTAAGCGGGAATGCTACTTGTGCTTCCAAAATCCTAAATCAAAGTTGTTCTAGATGAGCCCACCATATCTACGTATATGCAGTATTACTCTATCGTTCCAAGTAAATTTGCATGTGCCACCTCTAATCATTCAAACAAAAATATGTTTTGTGTGCTCGTACCGCACATTGAGCGACATGTTATTTAGTATCTTCCATGCTAAGCAAGTTATTCTCAAGATGGGCGTTTATTCACCTGACATTGCATGAGATAGGCTAGTAAAAAGTATCCCAGTCCTGCATAATGAAAAATAAATGAAAGAAACTCCCTTGGAAAGTTGAATTTTGGAGGGCACCCATGAATTTAGTCAGCCATGGCTTGTGTATGTATGGTGAAGGGTACTAAACTTTACAATTCTACTTGGGAACCACTGATAATGTGTTTAGCATGGAAGATATAGAATCCTTTGTCGTGACGTTGACAGGAAAAGCACACCATCCAAAATTATACTTTCATCTATGTTTTGAACCATGAGCTCTGTCACCTCTACAAATCAATGTTTCCCTATGCAAAGAGCCTTTCTATTTACTTTCATGTTATTTACTTTCATTGTTGAGTCATCATCTTCTCATTTAAGAACCAGTCTTGGGAGCGCCATTGTCATTTTTATGCATTGAGTCTAGTTAATGTTGGATGTGAGCATGACTGGATCTCTTCTACCCCGAATTACAATGTTTAGTCGTTGCTTGAACCTTAGCGGTGCTCTGCACTTAGGTTTTGCACTCTCAGAAAGGGCTAGTAAGATACCATGTTATCTTATTATATCATGATTATTTTGATAAATTGTTGGCATCCGAGACATTTTTTATTGCTTGCTAGTTGGTTATGTCATTGCCAAGAGTAAATGTGAGACCTTAGTGTGATCATTAACATGGTTATTTTATAATCTTTGCTGAAATCTTGAACACTAGTTAAGCATATATACAACAACGAGAACAAAAGAGTTTGTAAAAGTTTTCTTTATCACTTTGAGTTTGTCAACTAAATTGCTTGAGGACAAGCAGTGAGTTAAGCCTTGGGGAGTTGATACGTGCCAAACGTATCTACTTTTCCAAACACTTTTTGTCTTGTTTTGGACTCTAATTTGCATGATTTGAACGAAACTAACTCGGACTAACGTTGTTTTCAGTAGAACTACCATAGTGTTATTTTTGTGCAAAAATAAAAGTTCTCAGATTTAGCTGAAAATTTATGAAGAATATTTCCAGAATAAAAAAAATTGGCGGAAGAATTCCTAGAGGGGAACCCATGAGTTGGCCACGAGCATGAGGGCACGCCTATCCCCTAGGGCTCCAGGGCCCCTGGCCAGCCTCTGGTGCCCATCTTCTCATATAAGGTGTATTTTACTCTATAAAAAATAAGGAAGAAAGAATCATCGTCTTTTACGAGATGGATCCTCCGCCACCTCCTGCTCCCGAGACGGCTGATCTGGAGTCCATTTGGGGCTCCAGAGAGGGGAATTTGTTGTTGTCGTCTTCACCAATCCTTCGACATCAACAATTACATGACGCTCACCACCAAGAGTGAGTAATTCCTTGGTAGGCTTGCTGGACGATGATGGGGTTGGATGAGATTTGTCATGTAATCGAGTCAATTTGTTAGGGCTTGATCCCTAGGATCCACTATGTTCTGAGATTGGTACTGATATGACTTTGTTATGCTTAATGCTTGTCACTAGGGTTCGAGTGCCATCATTTCAAATTTTAATCTACTATGTTTTCATGAATATAACAATGTTTTGGATCCTATCTTGCAAGTTGTACGCACCTATTATGTGTTATGATCAGTACACCCCAAGGTGACAAAAGTTGGATCATCTCCGATGATGATCGTAGTATGAGGAGTTTATATATTCATGATGTGTTAATGCTTTATTTTGGTTATGTATTAAAAGGAGACCTTAATATACCTTATTTTCCCTTTGGAACCCGTTGCCATAGGAGGGTAGGACAAAAGATGTCATGGAAGTTCTTATTATAAGCATGTATTACTATATATGGAATACATGCCTACATTACATTGATAAGTTGGAGCTAGTTCCGTGTCGCTCTAGGTTGTGACTGTTACATGATGAATTTCATCCAAATCAAATATCCATCACTGATCCAGTGCCTATGATTTTTGCATATCAATCTTCTCTAAGTTACTACTGCTACTATTACTATTACAATCACTATAAGCTGTTACTTTTCACTGTTAGTGTTACTATTGTTATTGCGCTACTAAACATTTGATGCAGAAAGAAATTCTAGGTGTGGCTGAATTGAGAACTCAACTGTTGAGACTCATAAATATTCTGTGGATCCCTTGTGTCTAATCAACAAACTTGGGTGAAATACTACCCACAAAGACTGTCGTGATCCCCTATACTTGTGGGTTATCACTACCATCTCCCAACGGTTACACCCAACAACTCAATGCGTCTTGGCTTCGCATGGCTGAGTAAGGACCACATACGGATCCAAGACGCACCTTTGTATATGACCTGCAATTTTTATAGAATATGTTGCATGTTAAAAATCTTGTCGTTTCTGCAATTCCATATCGCCAATAGTAGGGCACCTGCTCCTATCCGAATATGTCCTGCAATACTCGGCTGCACTCCATCTAACCATGATCCAAATAATGTTTTAATACTACTCAAAGGGTTAACATTGAAGGATACTTGAAGTGTACGCCATAGGAGTTTGGTGAGCAGAAAATTGACAAAGAGGTGTTTTATAGTCTCTTATTGATCACAAAAGCAACATCACTTACTACCCTCCCATCTTCTATTGTGTAGGTTATCCTTTGTAAGAATCACTTCCTTGTGAACAAACCACGTGAATATCTTGATTCCCAAAGGTACTTGATACGTCTCCAATGTATCTATATTTTTTGATTGTCCATGCTATTATATTACCAATCTAGGAGACTTTATTTTCAATTGTATGATATTTTATATCATTTTTGGGAACTAACATATTAACCCAGTGCTAGTTGCTGTTTTTTTGCCTATTTTTGGTTTTCCAGGAAATGTGTACCAAATGATATCCAAACACCGTGAAACCCTTTGATGATTATTTTCTGGACAAAAGAGACCCAAGGAGCTTTGGGAGGAGTCCAAAAGCCATACGAGGAGACGACAAGGCAATAGGGCGCACCAGTGGGTGTAGGCACGCCTTGATGCCTTGTGGCCCCCTCGTGCCTCCGTCTGACCTAATTACACCTCCATGAATTCTCTAAAATTTCAAAACTAACAAAGGGCCACCCAAAACACTTTCTCCGCCACCACAAGTCTCTATTCCAATGGGAGGCCCTCTGGACACCTTTTTTGGTTCTCTACACGAGAAGGAATCGACAATGGAGGCCATCTGATACGTCTCCAATGTATCTATAATTTTTTATTGTTCCATGCTATTATATTATAATTGTAGGATACTTTTTGAGTAATAATTTACCAATTTATATTATTTTTAGAACTAACCTATTGACCTAGTGCCCAGTGCCAGTTGCCGTTTTCTGCGTGTTATTTACTTTTTAGGTTTACAGTACCAAACGATGTCCAATTGCCTTGAAACCTTTTTATGATTTTTTATGGACCAAAATAAGACCTGGAAGCTTTGGGAGAAGATTGGAGGCCGCACGAGGGAGCCACAAGCCAATAGTTGCGCATAGGGGGTGGTCTTGCCTTGATGGCTTGTGCCACCATGGTGCCCCTCCTAACCCCATTCTCTGGCCTATAAATTCTGATATATTCCATAAACCCTAAGGGACATCACGAAATACTTTTTTTGTAGACGCAAGTCCCTGTTCCTCCGCGATCCATCTGGAGCTTCATTCCGAAACCCTTCTGGAGGGGGGATCGATCACGGAGGGCCTCTTCATCAACCTTGCTACCCTCATGATGATGTGTGAGTAGTTCACCACAAACCTACGGGTCTGTAGTTAGTACCTAGATGGTTATCTCTCTCTCTCTCTCTCTCTCTCTCTCTTCATCTTCAATACAATGAGCACCGCATCTTTGCTTTGATCCATCTAATGTGACTCTTTTGTGCGGTGCGTTTGTTGGGATCCGATGAATTGTGGGTTTATGTTTATATTATTCATGAAAAGTATTTGAGTCTTATTTGAAATCATTACTATTTTCATGATCATTATAGCTTCGTAATTCTCTTCGATCTATTTACTTGCTTTGGCCAAGTAGATTGATCTTTCTTCAGTGAGAGTGGTGCGTTGTAGTGGGTTCAATCTAACGAGTTTCTATATCCCAGTGATAGAAGGGGACATGATTTGTCTTTGTGTTGTTTCCACTAAGGATAAAACGATAGGTTCTAATCATATTAATTGAGTTCACTTTATATACATCATGTCATCATTCTCCATGCATTACTCTGTTTGTCATGAACTTAATACGTAGAGAGGCAAGCATAGAAGCGCTCTTGAAGTGGAGTAATAGTAATAGGTGCAGGCAGGAGTCGGCCTATTTGTTTTGGATGTGATGCCTATATACACATGATAATTGCTGTGAATATCACATAACTATGCACTTTTCTGTCAATTGCCTAACAGTAATTTGTTTACCCACCGTATGCTTTTCATGAGAGATGTCGCTAGGGAAAACCATGCCCCCTGAGTCTATTCACTTATATGTTTACAAACAATACCTTTCTGTTCTTATTTTCCTTTTTTGCAATTTATAATTATCTATTGTTATCTAGACACTTCACTTGCTTGCAAATAATGAGATCAAGGGGCTTGACAACCCTATTGTCCGCGTTGGGTGCAAGTTGTTTGCTATTTTTTGTGCAGCCGCTGAAGACGGTTGTGGATTGATATTCATATTGGTTCGATAAACCTTGGTTTCATAACTTAGGTAAATACTTGTCCGTATTGTACTGTAATTATCCGTTCCTCTTCATGGAAAACCCAACACAGATCACAAGTATTAAGAAGGCTTTCTCGCGTCGTAGCCAGGGAATATCATCACCAACTATCAATTAACTTCACACAAATTATCATTCACTTTTTCTCCTTTTTGTTTGCTGTTAAATTTAGTTTGCCTCATAAAAATCAAAAATACAAAAATATTTATCTTTGCTTATTACTAGTCTACTCTTTTGCTTGCTAGTTTAATTGTCCTGCCTGTTACTTTGCTTGCTCGGTCACCATGTCTCAAGATACTACTAAGTTGTGAGAATTCTCAAACAATAATAAGAATGATTTTATTAGTACTCCTGTACCACCCGACACTAGTGCTTATGCTTTTTATATTAATGCTGCATTGCTAAATCTTATCATGAAAGATCAATTTTTGGAAAGTCCTAATGAGGATCTCACTTCTCATCTTAATACTTTTGTTAAACTTTGTGATATGAAAAAGAAAAAGGACACATAAAATGATGTTGTGAAATTAAAATTATTTCCTTTTTCATTGAGGTATAAAGCTAAGGCTTGGTTTCCATATTTACCACATAATAGTATTGGAACATGGGATAAGTGTAAAGATGCTTTTATTGCCAAGTATTTTCTTACTGCTAAGATCATCTTCCTTGGAAATCAAATAATGAATTTTAATCAACATGATCCAGAACATGTTCCACAAGCTTGGGAGAGGATGAAATTAATGATTAGAAACTGTCGTACTCATGGGTTCAACTTATGGATGATTATCCAAAACTTCTATGCTAGACTCAAATTTGTGTCTAGAAATCTTCTAGATTCTGCTATAGGTGGTACCTTTATGGATGTGACCTTATGAGAGGCTACAAAACTTCTAGACAACATCATGACAAATTATTCTGAATGGCATACCGAGAGAGCTCCAACTGGTAAGAAGGTAAATTCTATTCCTAGAATATTACATGATGAGAGGGAACCTACTATAAAAATAAAGATAAATAAATATGAATGCAATGCTTTGTGTGACCTTGGTGCTAGTGATTCAACTATACCTAAATCTCTTTGTGATGTGCTTGGTCTCACTAATATACAAGAATGTTCCCTAAACTTGCATCTTACGGATTATACCATTAAGAAACCTTTAGTATAATTAATGATGTTCTTGTTATTGAAAATAATAATAATTATGTGCATGTAGATTTTATTGTGCTTAATATTTATTGCAATCCTACTTGTCCAACAATACTTGGAAGACCCTTCTTATGAACTATAGGTACAATTATTGATATGAAAGAGGAAAACATAAGGTTCCAATTTCCATTAAAGAAATGGGTGGAACACTTCCCTAGAAAGATAATTAAACCACCATATGAATCATGTCGGTGTACTAAAGTATGGGCTTTTTAGTACCCCGTACTTGTGCACGGACAGTCGTAGCCATACCAGTGGCAAGGCCTGCCAGGGAGCAACTAAGGATAAAATACAGCAACATCGAGAAGGCATTCAAGTCGATAGACCGAAGACCGAAGGCTGGGACCCCGGCAAGATCTTCCCGGGATGGCCTACGAAGCCCCGACAAGGTGAAGCCCCGACAAGCCCCCGCCAGCACAGAGGCCAGGTGTCGCCTCGCCTGGGCACGTGTCGAGGCATCAACGATGGAGAGGCTAAGCGGTGTCGATGGGACGGGCCCCTGTCCCGTCCCACAGACGGCCAGGGACGCCTGATGGAACCTTAAATGCGTTTGTCTCGCACCGTCAGTGTTAGGTACGATAACACTATAGCACTGTACACTCCGTGTACGTACTGTACGCCACCATTGGTGACCCCTTCGAGAGTATAAAGGAGACCCATGGCGTTATGATAGAGGACTTTTCGACCTTTTCGGACTCCTAGACTTTGGGAGCCTCTCTAGCCCATTCTGCATGAGTAGCAGCTATGTACTGTAGTGCTCCCAGAACCGGAGCTAGAATCCATCCAATACAACCAAGCAGGAGTAGGATTTTACGCATCTTTGCGGCCCGAACCTGGATAAATTCCCGCGCGCTGGCCATCTGATCTGCTCTTTGTGTGATCCCATAGTTGTCATTTCCCCCGCCGAACCGTAAAGGGATCCGTCCGATCCCATAGTTGTAATTTCCCTCGACATCTTTGGCGTGCCAGGTAGGGGAGGAAATCATGTGAACCTGATCTTGTGACTAGCGCATCAGTTCCTTCATCATAATCTTCATCGCCATGGCTCCCAAGAAGAAAGGTTTCACGATGGTGGAACCGTCCCCGTCCGCCACTCCCGTAGCTGCCCAAGCGGGCGACGAGGTGGGTGCGGGCGGAGGGAGCGGGGACCCTATACCCACTTGGCGCTCTGATGGTCATGGCCAAGCAAGCGGCGATGCCCGCCGCAGAGACGCTCACGGCGGCGGAAATCCCCATGCCGTTGGGTCTCAGGACGAACCTATACCACCTGTGAGAGGTACGGCAAACTCCAGGGACATAAGGGCACCTTCCAAGGCACCTACGCCGATGCATACACCGCGACCTTCCCAGGACACGCGCGAAGAGTAGTGCGGCGGTGTTGGTGGTTCCCAATGCCCCCACAAAAAAGCTCCCGCACATCGCTCCCAAGATGCATGGGACCAGCATGCACGCCAGCATGCTAGTGAGAGTGGCATCCGATCACCGGACCGTGACGGAGCTCCTTCTAACACTGTTAGGAGTCAGAGCACCTCGCGTTCTTTGCGCCATTCGTTGCCGACCACGTCGGAAGAAGCAATGGCGCGGGCACAACTACTCCTGAACTTCCCTCCTGCTGCGAAGAAGCTCGACAAGTGGAGAGCCACTATTCAGAGCCTCCTCAGCCTCGCTGACAAGTTTGGGATCCACCAAGCCGGCTCGCACTAGTGGCGAGAAGGACGGAGGTGGTGCGACCATGGTGCACTCCCCTCCATAGCAACAACGCCGGTCACCGACTCGACGAATTGACGCTTACGACGATTACTCGACGGTGTCGTCCGATCCACGGACTCGCCGCGATCAGCATCAAGTTCTTCGGGAATGAAGCAAAGAACATGCTCGAACTACAATCGAGCGGCGGCGGGAAGCGTGCCATCAATCTGATAAGCGCGCATGACCCACTATAGACAAGCCCGCGCCAGGGTATCCTGTCAGCCTACCTTACGAGGTGGGTTGTCCAGCGTTTACCCGTGAGTTGCGGCAAGTCCAGTGGCCCAATGCCCGCATGTTCAAGCTAGAAGTACCAGAGAAATATGACGGCAAGACTCACCCGTCAGGGTTCTTGAGCATCGACACCAATTCGGTGCAGGCAGCCGGGGCTCGCGACGACAAGATACTCGCCAACTACTTCCCGTTGGTGCTTAAGCCCAACATCAGGTCGTGGTTGATGCACTTGCCAGAAGGATCCATTTCCTCCTGGGTAGATATGTGCCATGAGTTTGTTGGCACCTTTACCATAGGTCATCAAGCTCCTGGTCAAGAAAGTGTCTTACATCTCATCCCCCAGAAAGAGGATGAGACTTTGCGCAAGTACATCCCCAGCTTTAACCGCATACACCACAACATACCAGACGTTCTTCCTACCGCTGTTATCAGCGCGTTCCATCAGAACGTGTGCAACCACATGATGTGGGAAGATCTGGTGATGAACAAGGTCAGGGATGTTGCCAAGATCTATGCTCTGGTGGATAAATGTGCTCGAGCTGAAGAAGGGAGGAGGCTCCCCGGCGAAGATGCTGGCGCAGGGGTCAGCTCTGAGGATGAGGGCACCGCCGCCCTGGCGACGAAGGGCCGGCGGCGTAACAATAAGCGCAAGGGCAAGGCCATGCTTATTTTCGAGGGATCCGGCAACCCCGGCACCGTCAAGAAGGCCAAGGTTGATGACCTCGGCAAGGGTGTTTTCGGGTGCATTTCCTGTCAGGCGTTGGCGGCTAACGACAAGCCGGAAGGCTCCGCCAAGCAGTATTGCAAGATCCATCACACCAAAGGCCATGATCTCCAAGACTGCCGGCAAGTTGAGTAGCTTGTCGAGAAGCAAAAAGACGAGTATGAGAGGCGAGACAAGGAGAAGGGCGAGGATGGTGCGGAGGGATCCGGCAAGAAGCGCAGTGGCTGAGGAGGTCGCCGCGGCAAGGCCAAACCATAGAAGGACCGGCCCGCTCGCGGCCCGACAAGCAAGAGGGGGATGATGATGATGTTCAAGAGGACGATGCGTCCAGTGAGCAAGAATTCCATAGATCCACAAACGCCATGTGCGTCGACAGAGGTGCCTCGTTGCATTCTTCCCACCGCTAACTTAAATAGCGGGCACATGAGGTTAATGCGACTAAGCCATCTGTCGGCGTCCGGAAGCCTTTGAAATGGTCCAACACGCCTATCATTTTTGACGTTGAGGATCACCCTGATCACGTAACTGCGGTCGGTTGTTTGCCGTTGTTGGTCTCACCAACGATTCGCAACCTCAAGGTGACGAAAATTTTAGTTGACGGTGGGGCCATCTTGAACTTGATCTCGCCCGAGGTAATCAAGAAATTGCAAATTCGTGATGAAGATCTCGAGGTAACGGGCTTGTTTCAGGGGGTCAATCCAGGAAGGAGCCAGCCCAAGGGAAAGGTCATGCTTCCGGTAACCTTTGGCAGCGATCTAAACTTCAGGACGGAGAAGGTTGTTTTCGACGTCGCCAAAATTCTGTTACCATACAATGGGATCCTTGGCCGTCCAGTGTTGGCCAAGTTCATGGCGGCATCGCACTACGCCTACAATGTATTGAAGATGCTCGGGCCGATGGGCATCATCACTGTCAAGTCTATCAAGAAGGACGCGCTTATCTGCGCTGATCAACTCTACCGGGAGGCGGTTGGTATCTGCCGCCAAGGCACTTGCTCCTGCCACAGAAAATCCCGGGAGGAAGAAGCCCGTCAAGGCCTCTGGCGCACATTCCGACAAATGCACCTCCTCGGAGTGTTGCACTCCCGTTGACGATGTGCCAGAGAGTTCCACCGGAAAGAGCAAGAAGTCCAAGGCAGCTCCACTAGAGACCAAGAAGGTGCCCACCAAGGAGGATGCTACGGAAGGACTTTCACCATAAGTTCCACCCTTGACGACAAATAGGAAAGCGTGCTCGTCGCCTTCCCGCGGGAGAATGTCGATGTGTTTGCATGGAAACCATATGATATCCCCAATGTTCCCAGGAAGGTGATTGAGCACCACCTTGTTGTCTATCCACACGCGCGACCTGTCAAGCAGAAGGTCAGGAAGAAGGATTTGGAGCGGCAACAGTTTATTGCCGAAGAAATCAAGAAATTAGAAGCGGGTGGCTTGATCAGAGGAGTACTTCATCCAACATGGTTGGCCAATCCAGTTGTGGTGCGCAAGGCGAATGGGAAATGGAGGCTATGTATTGACTTTAGAGATGTTAATAAAGCTTGCCCCAAAGATCCTTTTCTCTTGCTGCGCATCGACTAGATTGTGGACTCCACCGCCGGCTATGACTTGTTGTCTTTCCTTGACGCTTATTCAGGTTATCATTAGATTTTCATGGCCAAGGAAGACGAAGAGAAGACCGCATTTATCACCCCATGTGGTACATATTGCTTTTTGCGTATGACTTTTGGTTTGAAAAGTGATGGTTCTACATTTGCAAGAGCGGTCCAGATTGGTTTTGAGCCCCAGCTACATAGAAATATGGAGGCTTATATGGATGACATAGTGGTCAAAAGCAAGGGCAAGGCCACGCTCATATCAGAACTCAAAGAAACATTTGCAAATCTACGCCAGATCAACTTGAAGCTCAACCGTGAGAAGTGTGTGTTTGGTGTCCCATCCGGCAAGCTACCCGGGTTCCTTGTATCTCAACGTGGTATTGAAGCAAATCCCGACAAGATCAAGGAAATTGAGCAAATTGAAGAGCCAAGACGTGTCAAGGATGTGCGTCATCTCACCGGCTGTGTTGCTACTCTGAGTAGGTTTATTTCAAAATTTGCTGAGCGCGCCCTGCCCTTTTTCAAAATCTTCAGGAAGGCGGGTCCAATGAAATGGACTCCAGAAGCGGAGGCAGCGCTGCCATATTTGAAGAAGTACCTCTCCTCTCCGCCAGTCCTAGTCGTGCCAAAATCACAAGAGTCGTTGCTGCTATATCTAGCAGCAACAAATCAAGTGGTGAGTGCTGTGTTAGCGACTGAAAGAGAAGTTGATGAAGAAGCAACGACAGCGGCAGGACCGCCAAGCGACAAGCCAGAATTTTCCCTCGCAGAGTCTGGTGCCGACAAAGCAGGATTTACACAGTCGAATGAAACAATTCAGAAGAAGAATATGGTGCAGTGCCCAGTCTATTTTGTCATCTCCCTTTTGCACAAGGATAGGTCAAGATATTTTGGCATGCAAAAGTTGCTCTTCGGCCTACTTATGGCATCGAGGAAGCTGTAGCATTACTTCCACGCACATGAGATCACTGTTATCACTCACTTCCTGTTACAACGGATTTTGCAGAACCCTGATGCTACCGGCAGGATTGTGGAGTGGGATTTGGAACTGCCAAGCGTTGGTCTCAAGTTTGAAAGCACTTCGACCATCTAAAGCAGAGCCTTAGCAAAGTTCATTGCGGAATGGACCCCAATGCCAGATGAAGAAGTTCCAGAGTCAACCCTCCCAGGGAAACGAACCAAGAGTGGATCATGTATTTTTATGGGGCTTTTTCACTGCAAGGTGCCGGTGCCGGAGTGCTGCTTGTCGCACCCACCGGAGAGCACCTCAAATATCTGATTCAGATGCACTTTCCGCGGGAGGGGTCGATGAACAATACTCCAGAATACGAAGGGCTGCTTACCGGTCTCAGGATCGCGGCAGACCTTGGGATTAAAAAACTTATTGTCATGGGTGATTCTCAGCTTGTTGTCAGGCAGGTGAACAAAGATTATTAGAGTCTATTGATGGAAGCTTATGTAGATGAAGTGAAAAAGTTTGAAGAACATTTTGACGGTGTGCAAATGGAGCACGTTCCGCGTGTAGAGAACAACATTGCTGATGGCTTGTCAAAGTGTGCTGCCCTTAAGTTGCCTGTGGAACCAGGAAACTTTGTGCTCCGACTGACTCAACCATCCGTGACACCATTAGCTGGACAAGAGAAAAGAAGAAAGTTGAGTTCTAACAAGTATTTTGCGATAGAGATTCCAGAAGCCCCCGACAAGGAAGTTGCTGGGGACAACACCGGGCTTGCTGGTGAGCGTCGCGCTCCGGCAGAGCCTCAGGCTCTTACCGTGGAAGCACATGCTCCTGCCAGGCTTGCCGGGGGGCAACAGGCTCCGGTAGGACCTCGATCCCTTGGCGTTGAGACAAATGCTTCCCCGGCAGAGAATCTGCGTTTAGTCCTTGTTGTCGAGCCCGAGGCTCCAGCATGGGCACAACACATTGTCCATTTCCTTCGAACAGGAGAACTCCCTGAGGAACAAGAAAAGCTGAGAAAGTAGCCCGACGGTCTAATATGTACAAGTTCGTGGACAACGTCCTGTACAGAAAGTGGCCGAACGGTGTGAAACTCAAGTGCATTTCCTGGGAAGATGGACTGGAGCTGTTGGCAGAGATACATAGAGGCATATGTGGCTCCCACGTAGGATCGAGAGCGCTTGCCGATAAGGCATTCCGTCAAGGTTTCTTTTGGTCCACTGCCCTTCAGGATGGAACTGCGCTAGTAACCAAGTGTGAAGCATGGAGGTTTCATTCAAAGAAAATGCATCAACCAGCTCAAGCTCATCAAACAATCCCTCTCTCCTGGCCATTTTCGGTCTGGGAGCTCGACATCTTGGGCCCCTTTCCCCCTGCTACCGGGGGTTTGAGTACTTGTACGTTGCAATCGACAAGTTCACAAAGTGGCCAAAAGTGGAAGCAGTGAGAAAGCTGACAGCACAGTTAGCCATCAAGTTCTTCAAGGGACTGGTCTGCCGCTTTGGTGTTCCTAACAGGATCATCACTGACAATGGCACACAGTTCACGAGCCACACCTTCATGCAGTATTTCCAAGACCTTGGCAGCAAGATCTGTTTTGCTTCTGTTGCCCATCCAAGGAGAAACGGCCAGGCAGAAAGGGCTAATGCTGAAGTGCTTCGAGGCCTCAAGACAAGAACTTTAGACAAGCTGCGCAAGTGCGGAAGGCGCTGGATTGATGAGTTGACGGTAGTTCTTTGGTCAATTATAACGACTCCAAATCGAGCTACCGGCCAGACACCCTTCTCCCTAGTATATGTGGCAGAAGGAATTCTCCCCATAGAACTCACATACGGGTCACCTCGAGTGCTCTCTTATGAAGAGCTTGAGAAAGAGCAGTTGCGGCAAGATGACGTGACGCTCCTTGAGGAAGATCGTCTTTAGGCTACTGTGCGAGTTGCACGCTACCAGCAAGCTTTGCGTCGCTATCATAGCCGCAAGGTTCATGCCCGAAGTGTTGAGGAAGGCAACCTTGTTCTTGGGTGAGTTCAGTCCGCTAAGAATTCAAACAAGTTGACACCAAAGTGGGAAGGCCCTTATCGGGTAGTGCGAGTCACCAGGCCTGGCGTAGTCCACCTGGAGACCGAAGATGGCATCCTAGTGAGCAACTCCTGGAATATCGAACATCTTCGTAAGTTCTACCCATGAGGCGTGGTTGTCGAGCCTCCCAGCAACCACCTTTTGTACGGAGTCTTGTCACCGAAGCATGTAATCCTTTGTACAAAGCCAGGCGCAGACCGTGTGCATAGTTGAATAAAGCTAAGTGTTCTACAAATCTTGTTGATTCTCATGTTTACTTATATACATGCTTGTCTGAGATATTGTATTGCGCTTACTCCCAGCAAGAGCTAACGGACCACCAAGGTTCCACCCCATTTTCTCTTCTTTCTTTTTCAAAAGGACAAAAGGTTACCTCGTGTGCATCTTTGCAGGGGGGCGATGGTATGGATACCGACGGGCGACGTTCAAGGAAAACATCTTGCCGGAAGTAGCACGGCAACGAAAAGCTAAGTTGAAAAACCCTGAGTAAAAGTTCTTACTATGAAGTTATTTTCCTTGGACGATTTGGACTTTTGTATGGAAAACCTACATGCTAAGGAACCTTACCATGAGTGGTGGCGTCCTTGTTCTATTTTGAGTCCGCTCAACGGCTTAAGTGGTTGTGCTCGCGCCTTTGTTCCGTTTCGCGTCCGCTCAAGGGTGTAAGTGGTTGCGCTCGCGCCCTTACTCTGTTTCGATCCTACTCAACAACTTAAGTGTCCACGCCAAGAATGTCAAGGTATCTTGCCGGCAGTGGCGCCACCAGCAGGATGCTAAGGACCCGCTCTTCGAAGCGCTCGCGGTAGGGCTGCACATGCCGGCAAGGTTTTGTGAAAAAGCGTAGGGAAAACACCATGCAAAGAGGAATCTAACAAGGAGAATAATATGCAGTCACTCAATTAGGGTGAAATTTACATGAGATATCACCTCTTCCTAAGTACATCTTTATTTGAATAGGATAGGAAGAGGCGCCCAACAGAAGCCCAACCTGACCCCTCTGGACCAGCACTGCGCGGAGGGGCAGGGCTTCCATAAGGGAAGATGATAGCCTGTCCCATGCTGGGCCAGCATTGCGTAGAGGATAAGACCATCGTTGCATAGACGAGGGAAGGGGCCCTAGAAGCCAAAGCTCATGGGCCTGCCGGAAGATCCAGCTGGAAGATGAGGCAGCGCCCGGGACAAGGACCCCCGACAAGATCGCCCTGTCGTAAGGGGGAGAGGCGTGAGGCTGCCAAGGATGGTGAGGTCGTCGATCGATCAGAGCTCAAGTCGTCATATTCCGACTTGATGTCCTGTAGCTCGGACCCATCGTCACTTTCACCGACACCGTCCTCGTCGTCGCTATCGCTCGAGGATGAGCTTTTAGAGCCACTCGAGCTCTCTTCGTAGCAGCTGAGGTAGACGCCTGAGCGCCCATAAATCTTGACGGAGAGCAAATCGGCCTCCGTCATTTTGAAACGAAGGACGTGCCCATCCTGGAGGTTGTGGGCGCGGGCGAAGGTTTTCCATCCGCACCTAAAGAACATGACGCGGCTCTCCGGATACTTAACATCCACCTGCGTGGCGCCATTGCAGCAGCCATGCGCCCGCAGCCACAGAACGGGTGGCTCGTTGGCCTCCATCGCCCTGGCGAAAGGATGAGGAAGGTGCAAATGGCTCCGAAGGGGACCACACAGTTTGAGGACGAAGTCCAACGCTAACCCCTCGGCGTAGGTCTCTTCGAGGAAGGGGTCTGGCGTCGGAGGGAGAGATGGAGCAGCACTCCGCCTCCCTTAGCCTCGGCCTCCGCGACAACCCCGACCCCTCGCCCGTCTCCCGCCACGATCAATCGGGTCACCTTTTGCCTCTACGGCACAAGCGGTAGCATGATCTAGACAAGAACTCCTCCTTGGTGCGGACGACGGTGATAGCCCTCGGCCCCTATTCTTGGCTAAGGGCAGGTCCCACTCAGGGTTTGGAAGAAGTGAAAAGGCGAGCTTTGGAGATTCGGGCTTGATGAAGAAAGAAGGATGGATGAGCATCACCCTCGCTACCCCTCAATTCATAGGGGGGAGCGCAAGGGCTGGCTCTGCCCCGCTCCAAGAGTAACCACCCACCTCCTCCAATAGCGTCGCCCACGATCACGGGGCGAACAACAACTACCCCGTTGGTCCAATCCATGACGCTGATCTTTGGACACGTAGTAGTAAATCAAAAACTTTCCTATGTGTCACCAAGATCTATCTATGAAGAAACCAAAAACGAGTGGGGAGAGATTGCATCTTCATACCTTTGAAGATCGCAAAGCGGAAGCGTTACAAGAACACGGTTGGTGGAGTCGTACTCGTAGCGATTCAGATCACGGTGGACTCCGATCTCAGTGACGAACAACGACACCTCCGCGTTCAACACACGTGCAGCCCGGTGATGTCTCCTATGCCTTGATCCAGCAAGGAGGAACAAGAGGTTGAGCCCGTGACACATGATCCATGTCAACTAGCCCGTGTCCGATCATCACGTGAGACAGACTAGTCATCCATGGTGAACATCTCCATGTTGATCGTATCTTCTATATGACTCATGTTCGACCTTTCGGTCTTCCGTGTTCCGAGGCCATGTCTGTACATGCTAGGCTCATCAAGTCAACCTAAGTGTTTCGCGTGCGTAAATCTGGCTTACACCCGTTGTATGTGAACATTAGAACCTATCACACCCGATCATCACGTGGTGCTTCGAAACAACGATCCTTAGCAACGGTGCACAGTTAGGGTGAACACCTTTCTTGAAATTTTATTGAGAGATCATCTTATTTACTACCGTCATTCTAAGCAAATAAGATGTAAACATGATAAACATCACATGCAATCAATATAGTGACATGATATGGCCAATATCATCTTGCTCCTTTGATCTCCATCTCCGGGGCACCATGATCATCACTGTCACCAGCACGACACCATGATCTCCATCATCATGATCTCCATCATTGTGTCTTCATGAAGTTGTCTCCCCAACTATTACTTCTACTACTATGGCTAACGTTTAGCAATAAAGTAAAGTAATTACATGGCGTTTATGATTGACATGCAGGTCATAGAATAAAATAAGACAACTCCTATGGCTCCTGCCGGTTGTCATACTCATCGACATGCAAGTCGTGAATCCTATTACAAGAACATGATCAATCTCATACATCACAATGCATCACATCACATTCTTTGGCCATATCACATCACAAGGCATATGCTGCAAAAACAAGTTAGACGTCCTCTAATTTGTTGTTGCAAGTTTTACGTGGATGCTATAGGTTTCTAGCAAGAACGTTTCTTACCTATGCCAAAACCACAACGTGATATGCCAATTGCTATTTACCCTTCATAAGGACCCCTTTCATCTAATCCAATCCGACTAAGGTGGGAGAGACAGACACCCGCTAGCCACCTTATGCAACAAGTGCATGTCAGGCGGTGGAACCAGTCTCATGTAAGCGTACGTGTAAAGTCGGTCCGGGCCGCTTCATCCCACAATACCGCCGAATCAAGATAAGACTAGTAGTGTTAAGAAAATTAACAAGATCCATGCCCACAACTGCTCTGTGTTCTACTCATGCATAGATTCTACGCATAGACCTAGCTCGTGATGCCACTGTTGGGAGACGTAGTAGTAAATCAAAAAATTTCCTACATGTCACCAAGATCTATCTATGAAGAAACCAGCAACAAGTGGGGAGAGATTGCATATTCATACCTTTGAAGATCGCAAAGCGGAAGTGTTACAAGAACGCGATTGGTGGAGTCGTACTCGTAGCGATTCAGATCGCGGTGGACTCCGATCTCAGCGCCGAACAACGGCGCCTCCGCGTTCAACACACGTGCAGCCCGGTGACGTCTCCTACGCCCTGATCCAGCAAGGAGGAAGGAGAGGTTGATGGAGAGCTCCGGAAACACGACGGCGTGGTGACGGTGGAGCTGCGTGGTACTCCAGCAGAGCTTCGCTAAGCACTACGGAGAACGAGGAGAGGGAGAGGTAGGGTTGCGCCGAGAGGAAGAGAGAACCGTGTCTCATACAGCCCCAAGGGCACCTCTATTTATAGGAGGAGGAGGAGGAGGAGGTAGGGCTGCACCCTAGGGTTTCCACCCTAGGGTGGTCCGGCAGCCACCAGATTGATCTGGTGCGGTGGCCAGAGGGAGGGGAGGAGGTGCGGCTGCCCTAGCCGCCCTAGGGTGGGCCTAGGGCCCATCTGGGGCTAGGGTTTGCCCCCTCTCTCCCCTTGCTTTGCCTTGGGACAGGTGGGAGGGGCGCACCAGCCCACCTAGGGGCTGGTTCCCTCCACCTACTGCCCATGAAGCCCTATGGGGCCTGTGGGCCCACTTGGTGGACCCCCGAAACCCTTCCGGTGGTCTCGGTACGTTACCGGTGACCCCCGAAACATTTCTGGTAACCAAAACCTCACTTCCTATATATCAATCTTCATCTCCGAACCATTCCGGGACTCCTCGTGACGTCTGGGATCTCATCCGGGACTCCGAACTACCTTCGTTAACCACGTACACTATTTCCCTATAACCCTAGCATCATCGAACCTTAAGTGTGTAGACCCTACGGGTTCGGGAGACACGTAGACATGACCGAGACACCTCTCTGGTCAATAACCAACAGCGGGATCTGGATACCCATGTTGTCTCCTACATGCTCCATGATGATCTCATCGGATGAACCACTATGTCGGGGATTCAATCAATCCCGTATACAATTCCCTTTGTCTATCGGTATGATAGTTGCCGGAGATTCGATCGTCGGTATCTCTATACCTTGTTCAATCTCGTTACCCGGCAAGTCTCTTTAGTCTTTCCGTAATACATCATCCCGTGGCTAACTCCTTAGTCACATTGAGCTCATTATGATGATGTCTTACCGAGTCGGCCCAGAGATACCTCTCCGTCCCACGGAGTGACAAATCCCACTCTCGATTCGTGCCAACCCAACAGACACTTTCGGAGATACCCGTAGTGCACCTTTATAGCCACCCAGTTACATTGCGACGTTTGTCACACCCAAAGCATTCCTACGGTATCTGGGAGTTGCACAATCTCATGGTCTAAGGAAACGATACTTGACATTGAAAAGCTTTAGCAGACGAACTACACGATGTGCTATGCTTAGGATTGGGTCCTGTCCATCACATCATTCTCCTAATGATGTGATCCCATTATCAATGACATCCAATATCCATGGCCATGAAACCGTGACCATCTATTGATCAACGAGCTAGTCAACTAGAGGCTCACTAGGGACATGTTGTGGTCTATGTATTCACACATGTATTATGGTTTCTGGTTAACACAATTATAGCATGAACAATAGACAATTATCATGAACAAGGAAATACAATAATAACTATTTTATTATTGCCTCTAGGGAATATTTCCAACAGTTGAAGCTTCTGTCATGGCCAGGACTTTAAGTCACGGGCGCCCGTTGCTGGCTCTCCGCTATGCATGCGGTGTGCGTGGCGGAAACGGCCTGATGTAGCCATGCAGACAACTATTACCGTTCCGCGCATGTACCCCATGTTGCGCACTGAACGTGCATCGTGGGGAGGCGCAGTAAGCGGAATGGTTGCAACAACAGTTAATCCCTATCACGCGTGCTCGTGCACTGTTTGGGCCTAGCCAAACAATGCCTCGCACCATGTATGGCCTAGGCCCGGGGGCTCCTGTCGGTGTACTAAAGTATGGGCTTTTTAGTACCCCGTACTTGTGCACGGACAGTCGTAGCCATACTAGTGGCAATGCCTGCTAAGGAGCAACTAAGGACAAAATACAGCAACATCGAGAAGGCATTCAAGTCGACAGACCGAAGACCAAAGGCTGGGACCCCGGCAAGATCTTGCCGGGATGGCCTACGAATCCCTGGCAAGGTGAAGCCCTAGCAAGCCCCCGCTAGCACAAAGCCGAGGTGTCGCCTCGCCTGGCATGTGTCAAGGCGCCAGCGATGGAGAGGCTAAGCGGTGCTAATGGGACGGGCCCTTGTCCCGTCCCGTAGACGGCCAGGGACGTTTGATGGAGCATTAAATGTGTTTATCTCGCACCGTCAGTGTTAGGTATGATAACACTGTAGCATTGTACACCCTGTGTACGTATTGTATGCCACTATTGGTGACCCCTTAGAGAGTATAAAAGGAGACCCAGGGCATTACGATAGAGGACTTTTTGACCTTTTAGGACTCCTAGACTTTGGGAGCCTCTCTAGCCCGTTCTGCATAACTAGCAGTTGTGTACTGTAGCACTCCCAGAACCGGAGCTGGAATCCATCCAATACAACCAAGCAGGAGTAGGGTTTTACGCATCTTTGCGGCCCAAACCTGGGTAAATTCCCGCGTGTTGGCCATCTGATCTGCTCTTTGTGCGAGCCTTCTCCCCCGCCGAACCGTAAAGGGATCCCTCCGATCCCATAGGTGTCCTTTCCCCTGACAAATCAATTACGAGAGCCACTTATGTCTGGAGTGCCAAATATGACAATACTTGAAACTATGCATTATGCCTAGGTAGGGGCATAAAACAATAACGCTTGTTGGGAGGCAACCCAATAGTTATCTTTATTATTTTTGTTTTTACTTTATGTCTTGGTGTGATAAAAATGACTATTGCCTGTGTAATGTTTGTCTTTTTATGTTTTAATTAGAGTTTGTGCCAAGTAAAGCCTTTGGGATGACTCACATGATGAGTAGAATTCTTAAGATGCAAAAACACAAACTTTAGCGCCCAGTGAAGAATTTATCTGTTTTACGAGAACATCTCTTTTATATGAATTGATTTACACAGTATTTATATACAAGTTATTCAGGTTGTCCTAATTTTTCAGAATTTTTAGACGTACAAAAGTATTGGTTCTTTACAGATCATTACAGATTGTTCTGTTTTAGACATATTCCATTTTTTCTTGCATAGTTTGCTTGTTTTGATGATGCTATGGATTGTGTGTGGGGGGGTATAAACCATGGAGAAGTTAGAATACAATACCTATTATGCAATAATGAAATATGAATTAATTTATAACATTACTAAAGTATTTGATATGTTCCTTATACTAACGGATCTCACGAGGTTTTGTTGAGTATTGTGTGACTGAAGTTTTCAAGTTTTGGGTGTTATCATGATGGACAATGGAATAACGAGCGGCAATGCCTAATATTGGGGATGACAAAGGCACCACAAGGTAATATTATCAGAAGACTCAAGCATCTAAGATTGGGGATGCTCCAGAAGGCATCCCCTCCTTCGTCTCCATCCATCGGTATGTCACTTGGAGCTATATTTTTAGTCGTCACATGATATGAGTTTTGCTTGGAGCGTCGTTTGCTTTTGTTTGCTTGTATTTTTTATTTGCCACAATCATCGTTTTCTGGACACACCTATTTGAGATACACAGACCTTCATCATAATTTGTTAGAATACACTATATGCTTCACTTATATCTTTTGAGCTTAGTGGTTGCTCTAGTACTTCACTTATATCTTTTTGCGCACTGTGGCGTACAGATTTTATAGAAATAATTGCACTCTCATTCTTCACTTATATTTGTTTGAGAGTTAATAAATAGTGATGGTAATTTGCATGGGTCATAAGACTAGTCCAAGAATAGTAGGTATTCAATGAGTGATAATCAAAACCATCATGTAGCACATAAAAGAGAAATTGTGGATTAATGATATTGATGTGGTAATATGAAAAGGTGTGAGTGCATCATTGTTGATTCGTAGAGGTGTTGGTATTAAGAGGTGTTAACTTCTTGTTTGTCTAAAAATAAAAAAGACATGGTGAGGATGTGTGAGCATTTCTATTCCTCGTTAAAATCCTAGTGTTGTTTCCGGTCGTAGGCGCGCGATGGTTAACTCCTCCCAACCTCCTCCCTCGGGCATACGAATAGTACTTTGATTCGTGATAAAACTAATAAAACTTTGCAATAAGTATGATGAATATTGGAGAAAATAACTATCGGAGGGGGGCACCCAGGTGCGCCCTGGTAGTTTGTGCTCAACATGGCCCACCTCCAGAGCCCATCTTATGGTATATAAGGTGTTTTGACCTAGAAAAATCAGGAGAGGGCTTTCGGGATGGAATGTTGCCGTCTCGAGGTGGAACTTGGGCAAGAGCACTTTTGCCCTTCGTTGGAGCAATTCCGCGCAGGGAACTTCCCTGTCGGAGGGGGGAATCAAAGCCATCGTCATCACCAACAACCCTCTCATCTTTGGGAGGCCATTCTTCATCAACATCTTCAACAACACCAACTTCCATTCGAACTCTTGTTGGGGGATTCCATCCACAAACACAAAGTTTGTTGCTGACTGATATGGCTCGCCATCATTTAGCTATTGCATTTATTTTTCTCATTGCCGGTCACATGTATTGAACTAACTTCGGAATTGGGCAAAATATTAAAGATCTTTTAGAAGCGCATAATCCTCCGGGGGTCGATTAGGGCATGGGCATAAGGGCCTTGATGACACAATCAACAATTCGATTCATTTTCAGTTAGGTCTTGCTCTAGCTTATTTATAACTAATGTGAAACCATGGGCATACGCAACCTCGCCTCCTCATATTTTGCTAGCATCTTCGGTATAGTGCCTTGCCCATTCTCACCTCAAGGATCGGTGCAAACTTCGCCGGTGCATCCAAACCCCGTGATGTGATATGCTCTGTCACACATAAGCCTCCTTATATCTTCCTCAAAACAGCCACCATACCTACCTATTATGGCATTTCCATAGCCATTCCAAGATATATTGCCATGCAAATTTCATCATCATATCATATGACTAGTTCGTTCCTCATCATATTGATTTGCATGATCTTATAGAGCTGACATAGTATTTGTGATAAAGCCACCATTCATCATATTTTTTTACATGTCACGCTAGATCATGGCACGTCCTCGTACACTGCCAGAGGCATTCATATTGAGTCATATTGTTTCGTAGTTCTTCATATCGAGTTTTCATATTGAGTTGTAAGCAAATAAAAGTGTGATGATCATCATTATTAGAGCATTGTCCCAGTGAGGAAATAAAAATGGGGGAGGCCAAATGAACCCACCATATAAAAAAAATGGAAATGAGAGAAAAGAGAGAAGGGACTTTACTACTATCCTTTACCACAATTGTGCCTCAAAGTGGCACCTTGTTTTCCATATAGAGTCTCATGTTTCGAAATTTTCATATGCTAGTGGGAATCACATTTTCATTATTATAGACTTGGATTGTATATTCCGATGATGGGCTTACTCAAATTCCCGAGGTCTTCATCAGAAAGAAAATTGGATGCACACCCCACTTAGCATCAGTTGAGATTTCATACACTTATAGCTCTAGTGCATCATTTGCATGGCAATCCCAACTACTTGCATTAACATCTATTGTTGGGCATCTCCATAGCCCATCAGTACACCTAGTTGGTGTGAGATTATCTTCTCCACATTTTACCCCTTTGATATCAACCACCATATTCTATTCCACCCGTATGCCATGTCCATGGTTCACTCTGATGTATTGCGTGAAGAATGAAAAGTTGATGCATATTGAAAAAGTACGATCGAATTGCCTGACTTGGAAACCGTAGTGCTTAACATTTGTATTAATGTGGTGAAGATGCAACCATGCCTTGCTAATATAATAAGATGAATGGGGGTAAACATTCTTTGAGGATCGTATACTATGAAGATTGATGATTTTGTTACTTGTGCTTATAAGTATTATTATGTTAATGTTTGTTAATTCATCGTTTGTCAATGAGCATACATGCAAAATATTACATATTGGGTAGCATGTCACGTCAAAAATTCTGTTTTTATCATTTACCTACTCGAGTACGAGCAGGAATTAAGCTTGGGGATGCTTGATACGTCTCCAATGTATCTATAATTTTTGATTGTTCCATGATATTATATTATCATTCTAGGATACTTTTTGAGTAATAATTTACCAATTCATATTATTTTTTAGCACTAACCTATTGAACCAGTGCCGAGTGACAGTTGTCATTTTCTGCATGTTTTTTACTTTTCAGGTTTACAGTACCAAACGAAGTCCAATTGCCCCGATTTTTTTACGATTTTTCTTCGACCAAAAGAAGACCTCGAAGCTTCGAGAGAACACCATAGGCCGCACGAGGGAGTCACAAGCCAACAGGGTCCGCCCATGGGGTGGCCATGCTCTGATGGCTTGTGCCTTCCTAGCACCCCTCCTGACCCCGTTCTCTGGTCTATAAATTATCATATATTCCAAAACACCCTAAGGGACATCACAAAACACTTTTTCCATCCTTGCAAGTGTCTGTTCTGCCGCGATCCCATCTGGAGCTCCATTCCGGCACCCTGCCAGAGGGGGATCGATCATGGAGGGTCTTTTCATCAACCTTGTTGCCCTCATGGTGATGTGTGAGTAGTTCGCTCGCTCTCTCTCCCTCTCTCCCTCTTTTGATCTTCAATACAATGATCATCGCATCTTTGCTTTGATCCATCTGATGTAATTCTTTTGTGCAGTGCGTTTGTTGGGATCCAATGAATTGTGGGTTTATGTTCATATTATTCATGAAAAGTATTTGACTCTTCTATAAAATAATTATGATTCTTAATTGTATGGTCATTATAGCTTCATAATTCTCTTCGATCTATTGATTTGCTTTGGCCAAGTTGATTGATCTTTCGTAAGTGAGAGAGGTGCATTGTAGTGGGTTCATCTGACGAATTTCTGTATCCCAGTGATAGAAGGGGACAAGATGTGTCTTTGTGTTGTTGCCACTAAGGATAAAATGATGGGGTATATTCATATTAATTGAGTTCACTTTGTCTACATCACATCATCGTTCTCGATGCATTACTCTGTTCGTCATAAACTTAATACGTAGAGAGGCAAGCATAGAAGCGCTCTTGAAGTGGAGTAATAGTAATAGGTGCATGCATGAGTCAGCCTATTTGTTTTGGACATGATGTCTATATACACATGTTCCCGGACATGAATATCACATAATTATGCGCTTTTCTGTTAATTTCCCAACAATAACTTGTGTACCCATCGTATTCTTATTTTGATGAGAGATGCCGCTAGGGAAAACTATGGCCCCCGGATCTATTCACTTATATATTTACAAACTTATCAATAGCTTGTTGTTCTTATTTAACTTTTATTTTATTTTGCAATTTATAATTATCTACTATTATCTGTACACTTTGCTTGCTTGCAAATAATAAGATCAAGGGGATTGACAACCCTCTTGCCCGCGTTGGGTGCAAGTTGTTTGCTCTTTTGTGTGCAACCACTGAAGACGGTTGTGGATTGATATTCCTGTTGGTTTGATAAACCTTGGTTTCATAAATGAGGGAAATACTTATCTGTATTGTGCTGCAATTACCCATTCCTCTTCACAGAAAACCCAATGCAGATCACAAGTATCACCATCTACATCAACCTTGCTACCTCCATGATGATGCGTGAGTAGTCCACCACAGACCTATTAGTCCATAGCTAGTAGCTAGATGGCTTATTCTCTCTTTCATCTTCAATACAAAGTTCACCGCGATACCCGCGATGATTTATCCAACATAATCTTCTTTTGTGGTGTGTTTGTTGGGATTCGATGAATTGTGGGTTTATGATCAAATTATTCATTGAAAGTAACCGAGTCTCATATGAATTCTATTATGCATGATTATTATAGCTCCATATTTCTCCCCAATCACTATTGGAATCAGAAGATTTACCATCTGCCACCTCTTTGCCATCTGCTAGCGGATGGCAAAGAGTGGCTTTGCCATCAGCTAGCAGAAATTAGACGGCAAAGAGGTGGCAGACGACAAAGGCTGGCTTTGCCATCAGCCACTTCTTTGCCATCTGCTAGCGGACGACAAAGGAGGTTTGCCATCCGCTAGCAAACGGCAAAGAGGGAGGGGGCCCACTAACGACCCAACCCGCAACTTGACCTAATGGCCCCCTCTTTGTCATTCCCTAGCGGACGACAAAGAGGGGGGGGGGGGTTAACTAATGGCTAACACCCCCCGGCCCCGCCCCTCTCTCTCGCCTCTCTCCTCCCCGTCGCCCCACGACCCCGCCGCCCGTGACCACCGCCCCCGACACCACCGCCGCGCCGTCGCCCCCGCCACCACGCGCCCGGGCCCCCCTACGCCCCACCGCGTCGCCACCACCGCCCGCTGCCCGTGCCCACCACCCCGCCGCCCGCGCCCACTGGCCCCCACCCCCACCGCCGCGTCGCCCCCGCCGTCGCACGCCCCCACCCCCACACCGTGTTGCCACCGCGTCACTGCCGCCGGCCACCGCCCGCGCCCACCACCCCGCCGCCCGCACCCAGAACCCCACCACCCCGCCCCTCTCTCGCTTCCCGGTGCCCCCGACACCCCACCGCCATCGCCCCGCCGCGCCACCCGCCGCCCCCGCCGCCCCACCGTTGGCGTCGGCCTCCTCCACTTCCACGAACGCCGGCCTCCCCCCCACTCCGGTGAGCCCCCTCCCCCTCTCTATTTTTTCATTTTTTTAATAGTTTAGTTAGTAATTTAGTTAGTTAGTTGTAGTTAATTAGTTTAGGTTGTAATTTAGTTAGTTAGTTGTAGTTAATAGTTTAGTTTAGTTAGTAATTTAGTAATGTAGTTAGGTCAATTAGTTGTAGTTAATTAGAAGAAAAGATAAGAAGAAGAGGAGGAGAAGGAGATGAAGAAGAAGAAGAAGAAGAGGAAGGAGAAGAAGAAAAAGAAGAAGAAAAGGAGGAGGAGGAGGAGGAGGAGAAGAAAAGAAGAAAAAGAAGAAGGAGAAAAAGAAGACGAAGAGGAGCGGGAGGAGGAGGAGGAGCGGTGCATCGGCACCGACGTAACCGGCGCCGACTAACCCCCAACCTCCGACGCCACCGACCCTTGACCCCGACGCCACCGACCCCAACCCCCGATGCCACCGACCCCCGACGCCCGGACCCCCGACCCCCGACCACCGACACCATCGCCCCACCGTGCCAGAGCTAAGGTGGTTCGTCGTCGCACCGACGAGCATGGTACCGGGATCAAAGACATGGTGCAAGACTTTGATGATGCTCGGGATTCGGATGATGAGATGGAGGAATCTGCAAAGGCCTTTTATGAAATGTTGGAGTCTTCAAAACATCCTCTCCACGAGCACACTGAGCTTTGGCCATCGCGCAAGTAATGGCTCTAAAGGCTCAGTTCAACCGGGACAGAGAATGCTACGACACGATGATGACGATATTTGGACGCTTTCTACCCAAAGGCCATGTATTGCCAGCAAACCTGTACCAGTCGGACAAAATCCTACGTGTGCTTAAGATGCCCTATGAGAAGATAGATGCCTGTGAGAATGGATGTGCCTTATTTAGGCTTGAGTATGCGGGCTTGAACTATTGCCCCATTTGCAATGCTTCCAGGTATGTTCTGGTAGACAACGGTATGGGTGAGAAGATTCAGACCAAAATCCCCAGTAATGTTCTTCAGTATCTTCCAATCATACCAAGACTTCAACGTCTTTTCATGGTCAAAAAGACGACTAGACAGATGACGTGGCATAAATTGGACAAAAGAACAGAACTAGATGCAGATGGGAATCCGATGTTGGGACACACTTCAGACGCTTTTGCTTGGAAGCACTTTGATGCATTACATAAGGATAAAGTGGCAGATCCAAGGCATCCTCGAGTTGCCATCAGCACGGATGGGTTCAATGTGTATGGTATGACGGCAGCACAATACAATTGTTGGCCTGTATTTGTCATTCCACTCAATCTCCCCCCGGAGAGATTATGAAAAGAAAGAACATTTTCCTGACGTTGATAATTCTACCTAGGATAGCTATAAAATGACCTATACTTAGCATTATTTCCTCCAAAATGATCTGATATGCTTAGTTAGCTAGAAAATGGCACTACCACCTAGTATAGCTCAATAATGATCTATAGATAGCTTAGCTAGTTCATTTATGACATAATTAGCTCACTTAGGTACAAAATGGCATAACTACCTAGGATAGCTCAATAATGATCTATAATTAGCTTAGCTAGTTCATTTATGACATAATTAGATCACTTAGGTAAAAATGGCATAATAACCTTGGTTTAGCTCCAAAATGACCTATACTTAGCTTATTTTCCTCAAAAATGACATAATAACCTTACTTACCTCCAAAATGATATATTCTACCTAGGATAGCTATAAAATGACCTATACTTAGCATTTTTTCCTCCAAAATGACTTGATATGCTTAGTTAGCTAGAAAATGGCATTACTACCTTGGAGAAGAGGAGAGGAGAGGAGAAAAAGAAAGAGAAGATAAATTCTTCTTCTTCTTTTTCTTCTAGCTAGTCTTCTTCTTCTTCTAACTTTCATCTTTCCTACTTTGCAGATTTGCTATAGATGAGGAAGCTTGCATTGATGGAGTGTACTCTTCTACTTCTGCTTCCTTTTTGTTTATGGAAACTTGTTGGAAACTTGTTTTGGATATGTATGTTGGATATGTTGTTCGAAACTTGTATATGTTAGATATGTTGTTGGAACTTATTGTTGGTATGCTTGTTGGAACATATTGTTGGTATGCTTGTTGAAACTTATTTTTGGTATGCTTGTTGGAAACATGTATTGTTGATATTTTGGATATATATGTGATATTCTGTCAAATTGAATGATTTTAAGAACAAGCAAAAAAATAGGGGCTATATAGCCACTTTGCCGTCTGCTGGCGGAGGACAAAGAGCTTTGCCGTCAGCCAGCAGACGACAAAGATGCCACGTGGCAGCTGCTTGTGCAATCTGGGGCTAGCCTAGGTGGGTTCTTTGCCATCCGCTGGCAGACGACAAAGAACTAAGGTCTTTGCCGTCTGCCAGCGGACGGCAAAGCACACCGTTAAGCCTTAATGGAGCTAAGTTGCCATGTGTGCCATCCAGGCCCTTTGCCGTCCGCTGGAAGACAACAAAGATGCAAAGATCTTTGCCGTCTACCAGCAGACGGCAAAGCGCCCTTTACCGTGGCTTATTCAGCCGGATGGTTGGCCGTCTGCTGGCAGACGGCAAAGACCTTTGCCATCCGGGATGCATGCCTTTGCCGTCCGGGACGGCTGACGGCAAAGTGCCTAATTCCTATAGTGAACCTATCGTTTTGGTTTGGACAACTAGATTGATTTATATTCGCTGGAGTGGTGTGTTGTAGTGGGTTCAATCTTGCGGTGCTCTACATCCTCATGACAGAAGAGGACAAACATGTATTTGTATTGTTGCCATAAAGGATAAAATAATGGAATATGAACATATTGCTTGTCTTATTTTGTCTACATCATGTCACTTTGCTCCAAGCATTACTCTATTTGCCATGAAATTAATACCTAGAGAGGCAAGCATAGAAGCGCTCTCGAAGTGGAGTAGTAGTAGTAGATGCAGAATCATTTTGGTATACATATTTATGGACCTGATGTTTATATACATAATCATTGCCGTGAATAACATGTCATAACTATGCGTAATTATGCCAATTGCCCAACAGTAAATTGTCTACCCACCGCATGTGTCGTGGGGAACGAGCACCTATGGGATAGGAGGGACCCCTTTCGGTTCAGCGGGGGTGAAGGCTCGCACAAAGAGCAGGTCTCATGAACAGCACGTGGGGGATTTACCCAGGTTCAGGCCGCAAGGATGCGTAAAACACTACTCCTGCTTGGCTGTATTCAGAATGTTCTTAGGGTTCTAGCTACAGGAGCGCTATGAGCAGGTGCCACGCGTGTGAGCTAGGAGGCCCTAAGTTGGAAAGTCGAAAAGTCTGAAGAACCAAAATTCCTCTACTACATTGCCCTGGGCCTCCTTTTATACTTTGAAGGGGATCCCAAAAGCGGCGTACAGTGCGTACACAGGGTGTATAGAGCTACAGTGCTATTGTACCTAACACTGACGGAGTAGGACAAGCGCATTTAACGCACCGTCAGGCATCTCTATCTGTTTGTGGGACGGGACAAGAGCCCGTCCCATCGGCACAGTTGGAAATATGCCCTAGAGGCAATAAATAAAGTGTTTATTATTATATTTCCTTGTTCATGATAATTGTTTATTATCCATGCTATAATTGTATTGATTGGAAACACATTACATGTGTGGATAGATAGACAACACTTTGTCCCTAGTGTGCCACTAGTAGACTAGCTTGTTGATCAAAGATGGTCAAGGTTTCCTGGCCATTGACATAAGATGTCATTTGATAACGAGATCACATCATTAGGAGAATGATGGGATGGACAAGACCCAAACTATAAACGTAGCATATGATCGTGTCAGTTCATTACTACAGTTTTCTGCATGTCAAGTATATGTTCCTACGACCATGAGATCATGCAACTCACAGACACCGGAGGAATGCCTTGTGTGTATCAAACTTCGCAACGTAACTGGGTGACTATAAAGGTAGTATATAGGTATCTCCGAGGGTGTCTGTTGGGTTGGCATGGATCAAGACTAGGATTTGTTACTCCGTGTGATGGAGAGGTATCTCAGGGCCCAGTCGGTAATACAACATCACAACAAGCCTTGCAAACAATGTGACTAAGTGTTAGTTGCGAGATCTTGTATTACGAAACGATTAAAGAGACTTGCCAGTAATGAGATTGAACTAGGTATGGAGATACCGACGATCGAATCTCGGGCAAGTAACATACCGAAGAACAAAGAGAACATCATACGAGATTAACTGAATCCTTGACATAGAGGTTCGACCGATAAAAATCTTCGTAGAATATGTAGAAACCAATATGGGCATCCAGGTCCCGCTATTGGTTATTGACCGTAGAGGTGTCTCGATCATGTCTACATAGTTCTCAAACCGGCAGGGTCTGCACACTTAAGGTCCGATGACGTTTTGGTAGTATAGGGTTATGTATGGTGGTGACCGAAGGTTATTCGGAGTCCCGAACGAGATCATGTATGTCACGAGGAGCTCCGGAATGGTCCGGAGGTAAAGATTGATATATAGGAAGTCCTGTTTTGGTCACCGGAAAAGTTTCGGGCTCATCAATAGTGTACCGGATGATGTGAACTAGATTATTGGCTCTAGTGCAAGTGGGAGACTGTTGGAAATATGCCCTAGAGGCAATAAAAAAATAGTTATTATTGTATTTCCTTGTTTATGATAATTGTCTATTGTTCATGCTATAACCGTGTTAACCGGAAACCATAATACATGTGTGAATACATAGACCACAACATGTCCCTAGTGAGCCTCTAGTTGGATAGCTCATTGATCAATAGATGGTCACGGTTTCATGACCATGGACATTGGATGTCATTGATAACGGGATCACATAATTAGGAGAATGATGTGATGGACAAGACCCAATCCTAAGCATAGCACAAGATCGTGTAGTTCGTCTGCTAAAGCTTTTCAATGTCAAGTATCGTTTCCTTAGACCATGAGGTTGTGCAACTCCTGGATACCGTAGGAATGCTTTGGGTGTGCCAAACATCACAATGTAACTGGGTGGCTATAAAGGTGCACTACGGGTATCTCCGAAAGTGTCTGTTGGGTTGGCACGAATCGAGACTGGGATTTGTCCCTCCGTGTGACGGAGAGGTCTCTCTGGGCCCACTCGGTAAGGCATCATCATAATGAGCTCAATGTGACTAAGGAGTTAGCCACGGGATGATGTATTACAGAACGAGTAAAGAGACTTGCTGGTAATGAGATTGAACAAGGTATAGGGATACCGACGATCGAATCTCGGGCAAGTATCATACCGGTAGACAAAGGGAATTGTATACGGGATTGATTGAATCCCCGATATCGTGGTTCATCCGATGAGATCATCGTGGAGCATGTCGGAGCCAACATGGGTATCCAGATCCCGCTGTTGGTTATTGACCGGAGAGGTGTCTCGGTCATGTCTACGTGTCTCCCGAACCCGTAGGGTCTACACACTTAATGTTTGATGACGCTAGGATTATAGGGAAATGGTATACGTGATTACCGAAGGTTGTTCGGAGTCCCAGATGAGATACCGAACATCACGAGGAGCTCCAGAATGGTCCGGAGGTAAAGATTGATATATAGTAAGTCCTATTTTGGTCACGGGAAAGTTTTCGGGCTCATCGGTAGTGTATCGGGAGTGTTGGGAGGGTGCCGGAGGACCACCGGGAGGGGTGTGACGACCAAAGGACTTCGTGAGCTGTTAGAGGAGGTGTACCAGCCCTTATTGGGCTGGACAAGTCCTTCCGGAAAGGCCCATGCGACTAGGGATAAAGAGATAAGGCTGATGGAGATTCAAAAGGAAGAGATCCACCTCCCTTGTGGGAGGTGGACTCCTCCCTAGCTTCGGCCGAACATCTCCTCCTTGGAGGAGGGGCCAAGGCAGCCCTCCCTCTCCCTCCTCCTATATATACTTGAGGTTTAGGCTGTTTTGAGACAAGATGTGATATCTCTCTCCCACGGCGCAGCCCTACCTCTCTTCTTCCCCCCCGTAGTGCTTAGGCGAAGCCCTGACGGAATACCTTGCTGCTCCACCACCACCACGCCATCGTGCTGCTGTTGAAGCTCTTCCTCAACCTCTCCCTCCTCCTTGATGGATCAAGGTGCGGGAGACATCACCGGGCTGTATGTGTGTTGAACGCGGAGGCGCCGTTGTTCGGCGCTGAGATCGGAGTCCACCGCGATCTGAATCGCTACGAGTACGACTCCACCAACCGCGTTCTTGTAACGCTTCCTCTTAGCGATCTTCGAAGGTATGAAGATGCAATCTCTCCCCACTCATTGCTGGTTTCTCCATAGATAGATCTTGGTGACACGTAGGAATTTTTTTGATTTACTACTACGTCTCCCAACACAAGCCAGTGTTGCACATGCAGAACACTCGGGTTAAACTTGACGAGCCTAGCATGTACAAACATGGCCTCGGAACACAAGAGACCGAAAGGTCGAACATGAGTCATATAGATGATATGATCAACATGATGATGTGTACCATTGAAACCACGTCAACTCACGTGATGATCGGACTTGAGTTGGTGAATTTGGATCATGTATCACTCGAATGACCGGAGGGATGTCAATTTGAGTGGGAGTTCTTAAGTAATATTATTAATTGAACTCATTATCATGAACATAGTCAGTAGTGTCTTTGCAAATTATGTTGTAGATTACTAGCTCACGCTATAGCTCCCTTGAATTTTTATATGTTCCTAGAGAAATAGAGTTGAAAGATGATGGTAGCAATATTGTGGACTGGGTCTGTGATCTGAGGATTGTCCTCATTGCTGCACAAAAGGCTTATGTCCTTAATGCACCGCTCGGTGCGCCACCCCCTATAGCATCATCTGTAGATGTTGTACACATCTGACAGGCACGTTCCGATGATTACTTGATAGTTTAGTGCGTCATGCACTACAGCTTAGAATTGAGGCTCCGAAACGTTTTGAACGTCACGGAACATATGAGATGTTCTAAGAGCTGAAATTGGGATCTCAGGCTCGTGCCCGTGTTGTGAGATATGAGATCTCCAACAAGATTATTTGCTTGCAAGATGAAGGAGAATATCTCAATCGTTGAACATGTGCTCAGATACAAGCGCTTGAATCGAGTGGGGGTTGATCTTCCAGATAAGATAGTGATTGATATAGTTCTCCAATTCACTGTCACTATGCTACTAGAACTTGGTGATGAACTATAAAATGCCAGGGATAGAAATAATGATCCTTGAGCTGTTCGCGATGTTTGACACCGCGAAGGTAGAAATCAAGAAGGAGCATCAAGTGTTGATGGTTACTAAAACTACTAGTTTCGAGAAGGGCAAGGGAAAGGAGGGAAACTTCATGGATGGCAAGTCAGTTGCTGCTCCAGTGAAGCAACCCAAAGTTGAACCCAAACCCGAGACTAAGTCCTTCTATTATGAGGTGAGCGGTCGCTGAAGCGGAACAACCCTAGATAATTGGTAGATAAGAAGGTTGGCAACGTCGACAGAAGTATATTTTGATATACGTGTGATTGATGTGTACCTTGCTACTACTCATAGTAGCACCTGGGTATTGGATACTGGTTCGGTTGCTAAATATTAGTAACTCGAAATAAAAGCTACGGAATAAACGGAGACTAGCTAAGGGTGAGGTGACGATGTGTGTTGGAAATGTCTCCAAGGTTGATGTGATCAACATCGCACGCTCTCTCTACCTTCGGGATTAGTGACAAACCTAAATAAATGTTATTTGGTGTTTGTGTGAAGCATGAACATGATTAGATCATGTTTATTGCAACACGGTTATTCATTTAAGTTAGAGAATAATGGTTATTCTGTTTACATGAATAATACCTTCAATGGTCATGCACCCAATGAGAATGGTTTGTTGAATCTTGATCGTAGTAATACATATGTTCACAACATTGATGCCAAAAGATACAAAGTTAGTAATGATAGTACCACATACTTTTGGCACTACCGCTAAATGTCAAATTGGTATAAATCGCATGAAGAAACTCCATGCTGATGGATCTTTGGACTCACACAATTTCGAATCGGTTGAGACATGCGGGCCATGCCTCATGGGCAAGATGACTAAAGACTCGGTTTTCGATATGATGGAGCGGGCTAGTAACTTATTGGAAATGATACATTTTGATGTATGCGGTCCAATGAGTATTGTAGCATGTAGTGGATATCGTTATTTTCTTACCTACACTAATGTTTTGAGTATATATGAGTATATTTACTTAATGAAACACAAGTATCAAACGTTTGAAAAGTTCAAACAAATGCAGAGTGAAGTCTAAGATCATCATGACAACAAGATAAAAATGTCTACGATATGATCATGGAGGTGAATATCTAAGTTACGAGTTTGGCATACAACTTTAGAGAATGTGAAAGTTGTTTCACAACTCACGCCACCTGGAACACCATAGTGTGATGGTGTGTCCGAACGTCGTAGTCATGCTCTATTGGATATGGTACGAACTATGATGTCACTTAATGATTTGCCACTATCGTTTTGGGGTTATGCATTAGAGACAACTACATTCACTTTAAAAGGGGCACCATCTAAGTCCCTTTAGATGACACCGTATGAATTTTGGTTTGGCGGAAACCTAAGCTGTCATTTCTTAATGTTTGGGGCTGCGACGCTTATGTGAAAAAGGTTTTCACCTAATGAGCTCGAATCCAAAGCAGACAAATGCATCTTAATAGAATACCCTAAGAACAGTTAGGTATACCTTCTATCTCAGATCTGAGTGCAAAGTCTTTGTTGCTAAAACGGGCCCTTTCTCGAGAAAGAGTTTCTCTCGAAAGAATTGAGTGGGAGGAAGATAGAACTTGATGAGGTTGTTGAACCTTTGTTTCAACCAGAGAGTAGCACAGCGTAGAAAGTTGTTTGTGTGGAGCCTACGTTAGTTGAAGAGGAAGTTAATGATGATGATCATGAAGCTTCGAATCAAGTTACTATCGAACCTCGTAGGTCGACAAGGATGCATACTGTTCCTGAGTGGTATGACAACCCTGTTTTAGAGGTCATGTTGTTGGACAACGATGAGCGTACGAGCTATGGAGAAGCGATGATGGGCCCGGATTCTGATAAATGGTTAGAGACCATGAAATCTGAGAAAGGATCAATGTATGAAAATCAAGTATGGACTTTGGTAGACTTGCCCGTTGGATGGCAGGTCATTGAGTACAAGTGGACCTTTAAGATGAAGACAAACGCTGATGGTGAAAGTCACAATTTATAAAGCTCGACTTGTCGCACAGGAGTTTTCGCCAAGTTCAAGGAGTTGACTGCGATGAGACTTTCTCGCTCGTAGCGATGCTAAAGTCTGTTGGAATTATGTTAGCATTTGCTACGGTTTTTCAATTATGAAATCTGGCAGATGGATGTCAAAACATAGTTTCCTTAACGGTTTCCGTGAGGAAAGGTTGTATGTGATACAACCGAAAGGTTTTGTCACTCCTATGGATGCTAAAAAGTATGCAAGCTCCAACCATCCATATAAGGGCTGGAGCAAGCATCTCGGAGTTGGAATATACACTTTGATGAGGTGATCAAAGTTTTTGAGTCTATGCAAAGTTTAAGAGAAACTTGTATTTATAGTAAAGTGAGTGGGAGCACTATAGAGTTTCTGATAAGCATATGTGGATGACATATTGTTGATCAGAAATGATGTAGAATTTCTGGAAAGCATAAAGGGTTGTTTGAAAAGAGTTTTTCAAAGGAAGACCTGGATAAAGCTGCTTAATTGTTGGGCATCGGGATCTATAGAGATAGAACAAGACGTCTGATAGGACTTTCAATGAGTACATACATTGACAAGATTTTGAAAGAGTTCAAAATGGATCAGTCAAAGAAAGAGTTCTTGCCTGATTTGTAAGGTGTGAAGTTGAGTGAGACTCAAAGCTCGACCACGGCAGAAGAAAGAGAAATGACAAATGTCGTCCCCCATGCCTTAGCCATAGGCTCTATATTATGCCATGCTGTGTACCACACCTGGTGTGTGCCTTTCCATGAGTCTGTTAAGGGGTACAAGAGTGATCCAGGAGTAGATCACTGGACAGCGGTCAAAATTATCCTTAGTAACCAGAGGACTAAGGAGATGTTCCTCGTTTATGGAGGTGATCAAGAGCTCAAGGGGGAGCGGTAAGCTGGTGCAGTTCCAAGCAAAGGGTGGTAGCCCATTATACATGCGAAGCGGACTACATCGCAGCCTCGGAGGCGGCGAAGGAAGATGTCTGGATGAAGCAGTTCATGACAGATCTTGGACTAGTGCCTAGTGCACTGAATCCAATGACTATGTTCTGTGACAACACTGGTGCCATTGCTCTGGCCAAGGAACCAAGGTTTCACAAGAGGACCAGACACATAAAGTGACGCTTCAATTCCATCTACGATTACATCAAGGAGATGGACATAAATATTTGCAAAGTGCACCTCTTCCAAGGGCTAAACATGATCAACACCAGAACTGCATGGGCGTTCGATTCATTACAATGTAAATCACATAGTGATGTGAACTAGATTATTGACTCTAGTACAAGTGGGAGACTGTTTGAAATATGCCCTAGAGGCAATAAATAAAGTGTTTATTATTATATTTCCTTGTTCATGATAATTGTTTATTATCCATGCTATAATTGTATTGATTGGAAACACATTACATGTGTGGATAGGTAGATAATACTTTGTCCCTAGTGTGCCTCTAGTAGACTAGCTTGTTGATATGGCCAAGGTTTCCTGGCCATTGACATAAGATGTCATTTGATAACGATATCACATCATTAGGATAATGACGGGATGGACAAGACCCAAACTATAAACGTAGCATTTGATCGTGTTAGTTCATTACTACAGTTTTCTGCATGTCAAGTATATGTTCCTACGACCATGAGATCATGCAACTCATGGACACCGTAGGAATGCCTTGTGTGTATCAAACATCAAAACATAACTGGGTGACTATAAAGGTACTGTACAGGTATCTCCAAGGGTGTCTGTTGGGTTGTCAAGGATCAAGACTGGGATTTGTTACTCCGTGTGACGGAGAGGTATCTCAGGGCCCACTCGGTAATAGACCACCACAACAAGCCTTGCAAGCAATGTGACTAAGTGTTAGTCACAGGATCTTGTATTATGGAATGAGTAAAGAGACTTGCCGGTAACAAGATTGAACTAGGAATGTAGATATCGACAATCGTATCTCGGGCAAGTAACATACTGAAGAACAAAGGGAACATCATACGGGATTAACTGAATCCTAGATATAGAGGTTCGACCTATAAAGAGATTCGTAGAATTTTTAGGAACCAATATGGGCATCCAAGTCCTGCTATTAGTTATTGACCGTAGAGGTGTCTCGGTCATGTCTACATAGTTCTCGAACCCGCAGGGTCTGCACACTTAAGGTTCGGTGATGTTTCGGTAGTATAGAGTTATGTATGGTGGTGACCGAAGGTTATTCAGAGTCCCGGATGAGATCCCGGACAGAACGAGGAGTTCCAGAATGGTCCGGAGGTAAAGATTGATATATAGGAAGTCCTGTTTTGATCACCGGAAAAGTTTTGGGCTCATCGGTAATGTAACGAGTGTCAGTAGTGTACCAGGGGACCATCGGGAGGGGTATTTCGACCCAAGAGGCTACATGGGCTGTGGGAGAATTAATACCAGCCCTTGGTGGGCTGGCCTAAGTCCCACAAGAGGCCCATGCGATTGGATTAGAAGGAGAAGGAAAAAGGCCAAGGTGGAAAGAGTTTCCAAGTGATAAATAAGGAAGGAGTCCCAATCCTACTAGGATTGGAGGAGGACTCCTCCTCTCTTCCTTGCGCCAAAGGCCAAAGGGCTGGCCCTTGTGCACCAGCCTCCTCCCTCTCTCCTCCTATATATGCAAGAGGTTTTTGAGGGTTTTGGGACACAGAAAAACAGCCATGTGCTACCGTCTTCTCTAGATTGCAGTTTCTCCTCTAGATTGGTTTCAGCGGTGATTAGGCAAAGCCCTGCTGGAATAGCTCCACCACCATCGCCACAACACTGTCGCTCTGCCGGAGAACTCGTCTACCTCTCCGCTCCCTCATGCTGGATCAAGAAGGCAGAGATCATCATCGAGCTGTACGTGTGCTGAACGCGGAGGTGACGTCCGTTCGGCGCTAGATCGGAAGGACCGTGATCAAGATTGCGAGACGGATCATGATGAGATCGAGGGACGGTTCGTGATGAGTTCGCGGGACGGATCGTGATTGGATTGCGGGACAAATTGTGATGAGATCGCAGGACGCTCGGTGATTTGGATCGCGAAGATGTTCGACTACGCCAACTGCATTTCTTAACGCTTCCCGCTTAGCGATCTACAAGGGTATGTAGATCCACTCTCCCTATCGTAGATACTCATCACCATGGATAGATCTTGCGTGTGCGTAGGAATTTTTTTGTTTCCCATGCAACGTTCCCTAACAGGCACCGCTTAGCCCCCTCGAACACCGAAGCCGCGACGTGCCCAGGCGGAATGACACCTGGCCCATGCGCTGGCGGGGCCTTGTTGCACTTCCTCATGATGTCCATTAATGCGGGACATGGGATACGTGTGTAGCACGACTGTCAAATTTTTAATTACCGTGTCAGGTCATTTCCTCCACGCGCGCCGCATGCATAGCAGGGAGCGACCAACGGGCACCCGTGACTTAAACTCTCTAGTAAAGGCAGTAATTGCAGTGGCATGGATTGCAGCAATGGGACGGTTGTTGTTCGCCCCGTGATCGAGGGCGCCGCTATTGGAGGAGGTGGGCGGCGACCCTTGGAGTGGGGGAGAGCCAGCCCCCATGCTCCCCACTATAAATTGAGGGATAGCTAGGGCGGTGCTCATCTATCCTTCTTCCCTCTTCCGAGTGCGAACCTCCACAACTTTCCCTTCCACGTCTTCCCAACCTTCAGGTAGCGCTCGCCCTTAGCCAAGAATAGGGGGCGAGGGCGACCACCGTCCTCCACTCCAAGGAGGAGCTCTCGTCGGCATCATGCCACCGGTTCAGCCACGGAGGTGGAGGACGGTTCGAGCTCGCGCGGTGGAAGAGGCGCGAGGGGTCGTGGCCATCATGGAGGCCGAGGTCGGGGAGGCGAAGTGCTGCCCCACCCCCTCCTCCAACGCCAGGCCTCTCCCTTGAGGAGACCCACGCCGAGGGGACGGCGCTGGATTTTGTCCTCGAGCTGGCCAGTCCCTTCCGGAGTCATCTGCGCCTCCCTCGCCTCTTTGCCAGGCTAATGGAGGTCGACGAGCCGCCCGTCCTATGGTTACGGGTGGCTGGTTGTTGTAACGGCGCGACGTGGGTGGATGTCGAGTACCGAGTGAATCGCATCATGTTCCTCAGGTGCGGCTGCAAAACCTTCGCTCGTGCCCACAACCTCCAGGTGGGGCACGTCCTTCGTTTTAAAATGACGGAGGCCAATCTGCTCTCCGTCAAGATTTATGGGCGCTCAGGTGTCCGTCTCAGCTGCTGCAAAGAGAGCTCGAGCGGCGCCGAAAGCTCCTCCTCAAGCGAGAGTGATGAGGAGGACAGCGACGATGACGGCGACGATGAATCCGGTCTTCGGGTGGTCAAGTCGAAGCTCGACGACTCAAGATCGGATTGACTGCCGGTTGCACCATCACCGCCAGCCTCACGCCTCTCCCTCTCCCGGCAGGACGACCTTTCCAAGGGCCTTCGTCCCGGGCACTGCCTCATCTTACAGCTGGATCTTCCGGCAGGCCTGCGGACTTCGGCTTCTGGGGTCCACTCCCCTTTTCACCCGCGCTGGCCCTCTCCTCCATGCAATGCTGGTCCGGGAGGGGCTAGGTTCTTGCCTGCCCATCTGGACGCTCTGCCCCTCTGCGTAGTGCTGGTCTAGAGGGGTCAGGCCGGGCTTCTGCCGGGGCCCTCTCGCCATCCTTTTATTCTTGTAGCCCACCTCCCCTTTCCATATTTTTCTTCTTGTAATCTCCCCTAGGGGAGAAAGTCAAATAAATATGTACTTAGGAAAAGACGATATCTTATGTAAGCTTCACCCTATTTTGAATAACTGTATGATATCCTCCTCGTTAGACTATTTCTTCGCATGGAACTTTCCCTACACCCTCTCGGAAGAATCTTGCCGGCGTGTGTAGACCTACTGCGAGCGCTTTGAGGAACGGGTCCTTAGCAGCCTGTAGGTGGTGCCACTATGGGCAAGATGCCTTGGCGTTCTTGGAGCGGTCGTCCAGAATGTTGGTCACGCTCGAAACAGAGTAAGGGCATGAGCGCTGTCACTTGAGTCGTTGAGCGGACTCAAAACAAAACAAGGAGCGCAGGCGCGGCCACTTAAGCCGTTGTGTGGACCCGAAACATAGTGAGGGTGCAGCCAATCGCGGCAAGGTTCCTTTGTGTGTAGGTTTTCCATATAGAAATCGAAATCGCCCAAGAGAATAACTCCATAGCAAGAATTCACTTGGAGTTTTGCAACTTATCTTTTCGTTGCCGTACTCCTTCCGGCAAGATTTTTTTGGGACGTCGTTCATAGGTATCCATACCACTATCCCCCCCGGCAAAGTTGCACGCATGGTAACCTTCTGTCCCTTGAGAAAAAGAAAGAAGAGAAAATATGGATATGGAACCTTGGCGGTCCGTTAGCTCTTGCTGGGATTAAGTGTCACACAATATCTCGGAAAAACATGCACATAAGTAAACATGAGAACCAATCAAGATTTGCAGAACACTTATCTTTATTCGACTACACACAGGGTCTGAGCCTGGCTTTGTACCAAGGATTACATGCTTCAGCGGCAAGACTCGTACAAAAGTTGGTTGCCGGGAGGCGCGACAACCGCGCCTCACGGGTAGAACTTGCGAAGATGTTCGATGTTCCAGCAGTTACTCACTAGGATGCCATCTTTGGTCTCCAGGCGGGCTACGCCAGGCCTGGTGACTTGTACTACCCGATAAGGGCCTTCCCAGTTCTGTGTCAACTTGTTGTAATTCTTGGCGGACTGAACTCGCCGAAGAACAAGGTCACCTTCCTCAAGACTTTTGGCATTAACATTGCGGCTATGGTAGCGACGCAAAGCTTGCTGGTAGCGCGTAGCTCTCACAGCAACCTCAAGACGGTCTTCCTCAAGGAGCATCACGTCATCTTTCCGCAACTGCTCTTGCTCGAGCTCGTCATAAGTGAGCACTCGAGGCGACCCGTATATGAGTTCCATGGGGAGAACTGCCTCCGCCCCATATACGAGGGAGAAGGGTGTCTGGCCGGTAGCTCTATTTGGTGTCATCCTGATTGACCAAAGAACCACCGACAACTCATCAATCCAGTGCCTTCCGCACTTGCGTAGCTTGTCGAAAGTTCTTGTCTTGAGGCCTCGCAGCACTTCAGCATTAGCCCTTTCTGCTTGGCCATTGCTCCTTGGGTGGGCAACGGAAGAAAAACAGATTCTGCTACCATGGTCTTGGACATATTGCATGAAGGTGCGGCTCGTGAACTGTGTGCCACTATTAGTGATGATCCTGTTGGGAACACCAAAGCCACAAACTAATCCTTTGAAGAACTTGACGGCTGATTGTGCTGTAACCTTTCTCACTGCTTCCACTTCCGGCCACTTTGTGTACTTGTCGATTGCAACGTACAAATACTCAAAGCCCCCGACAGCACGGGGAAAGGGGCCCAAGATGTCAAGCCCCCCAAACCGAAAATGGCCAGGAGAGAGGGATTGTTTGAAGGGCTTGAGCTGGTTGATGTAATTGCTTTGAATGAAACTGACACGCTTCACACTTGGTTACTAGTGCAGTTGCATCCTAGAGGGCAGTGGGCCAAAAGAAACCTTGCTGTAATGCCTTGCTGGCAAGTGCTCTTGATCCTATGTGGGAGCCACATATGCCTCCATGTATCTCTGCCAACAGCTCCAGTCCATCCTCCTGAGAAATGCACTTGAGTTTCACGCCATTCGGTCTCTTTCTATACAGGACATTGTCTATGAATTGGTACATATGAGACCGGCAGGTTACTTTCTCTGTTCCTCTTGTTCCTCAGGGAGTTCTCCTGTTTGAAGGAAATGGACAATGTGTTGTGCCCATGCTAGAGCCTGGGGCTCGACAACACAGACTAAAGGCATATCCTCTGCCGGGGAGACATTTGTTTCAATGGCAAGGGCATGGGGCCCCATCGGAGCCTTCTGCATCTCGGCAGGCCTAGCGGGAGCATGTGCTTCCACGACAAGATCCTGAGGCTCCATCAGAGCACGGCGCCCACCGGCAAGCCTGACGTTGTCCCCGACAACTTCCTCACCGGCGGCTCCTGGCAGCTCCGTCAGGAAATACTTGCCGGAACTCAACTTCCTTCTTTTCTCTTGTCCAGTTGATGGTGTCACGGAGGGTTGAGCCAGTCGGAGCACAAAAGGTACTGGTTCCACAAGTAACTTAAGGGCAGCACACTTTGACAAGCCATCGGCAACGCTGTCCTATCCACGTGGAACATGCTCCATTTGCAAGCCATCAAAACGTTCTTCCAACTTCCTCACTTCATCTACATAAGCTTCCATCAATGGACTCTGGTTATCTTTGTTCACTTAACTAACGGCAAGCTGAGACTCACCCCTGACAATAAGCTTCTTAATCCCAAGGTCTACCGCGATCCTGAGATCGGCAAGCAGCCCTTCGTACTCGGCAGTGTTGTTCGTTGATCTCTCCTAGTGGAAGTGCATCTGAATCATGTATTGGAGGTGCTCCCCGGTGGGTGCGACAAGCAGCACTCCGGCACCAGCGCCTTGCAGCGAGAAATCCCCATCAAAAATACATGATCCACTTTTGGTCGGTTTCCTTGTCGGGGAGAGTTGACTTTAGAACTTCCTCATCGGGCATTGGGGTCCATTCTGCAATGAACTTTGTGTTGGAAATATGCCCTAGAGGCAATAATAAATTAGTTATTATCATATTTCCTTGTTCATGATAATCGTTTATTATCCATGCTATAATTGTATTGATCGGAGACTTAAATGCATGTGTGGATACATAGACAAAACCATGTCCCTAGTATGCCTCTAATGGACTAGCTCGTTGATCAAAGGATGGTTAAGGTTTCCTAGCCATGGACATGAGATGTCATTTGATAACGGGATCACATCATTAGGAGAATGATGTGATGGATAAGACCCAAACTACAAACATAGCATATGATCGTGTCAGTTTATTGCTACTGTTTTCTGCATGTCAAGTATATGTTCCTATGACCATGAGATCATGCAACTCACGGATATCGGAGGAGTGCCTTGTGTGTATCAAACATCGCAACGTAACTGGGTGACTATAAAGGTGCTCTACAGGTATCTCCGATGGTGTTTGTTGAGTTGGCATGGATCGAGACTGGGATTTGTTACTCCGTGTGACGGAGAGGTATCTCAGGGCCCACTCGGTAATACAACATCACAACAAGCCTTGCAAGCAATGTGGCTAAGTGTTAGTCACGGGATCTTGTATTACGGAACGAGTAAAGAGACTTGCCAGTAACGAGGTTGAACTAGGTATGGAGATACCGACGATCGAATCTCGGGCAAGTAACATACCGAAGAACAAAGGGGACGTTATACGGGATTAACTAAATCCTTGACATAGAGGTTCGACCGAAAAAGATCTTCGTAGAATATGTAGGAACCAATGTGGATGTCCAGGTCCCTCCATTGGTTATTGACCGTAGAGGTGTCTCGGTCATGTCTACATAGTTCTCGAACCCGCAGGGTCTGCACACTTAAGGTTCGGTGACGTTTCGGTAGTGTAGAGTTATGTATGGTGGTGACCGAAGTTTGTTCGGAGTCCCGGATGAGATCCCGGACATCACGAGGAGCTCCGGAATGGTCCGGAGGTAAAGATTCATATATAGGAAGTCCCAGTTTGGTTTCCGGAAAAGTTTCGGGCTCATCGGTAGTGTACCGGGAGTGCCGGTAGTGTACCGGGAGTGCCGGTAGTGTACCGGGAGGCCTCCGGGAGGGGTATTTCGACCCCAAGAGGTCCATGGGCTGTGGGAGAATAATAACCAGCCCTTAGTGGGCTGGGAAAACAGCCACAAAGGCCCATGGCGCAGGAGAGAAAGTCCTAAAGCAAAAAGTGGAAAATCAGCCAATAGGAGGCAATCCTACTCCAACTAGGATTGGAGGTGAAGTAGGATTTCTTCCCACCTCCTATTTCGGCCGACCCAAAGGCCTTGGCTGCCTCTCCTCTCCTCTCCTCCTATATATACTAGTGGATTGGGTGGTTTTTGGACAGAATTTCCGGCCACGTGCTACCCGTTTCACCGGTGCACAGTTTCTCCTCTAGATCGGTTTTCCGCAGCGCTTAGGCGAAGCCCTGCCGGAATTGCTCCACCACCATCACCGGAGCGCCGTCACGCTGCCGGTGAACTCTCTCTCCTATCCACCTCCTCTTGCTGGATCAAGACGGTGGAGATCGTCATCAAGCTGCACGTGTGCTGAACGCGGAGGTGCCGTCCGTTCGGCGCTAGATCGGAAGGACCGTGATCGAGATCGCGAGACGGTTCGTGATGAGATCGTGGAACGGATCGTGATGAGTTCGCGGGACAGATCGTGATCAAGATCGTGAGACGGATCGTGATGAGATCGCGGGACGGATCGTGATGAGTTCACGGGACGTATCGTGATTGGATCGCGGGACGGATCGTGATGAGATCGCGGGACGCTCGGCGATTTGGATCGCGAAGATGTTCGACTACACCAACCGCGTTTCTTAACGCTTCCCGCTTAGCGATCTACAAGGGTATGTAGATCCACTCTCCCTCTCGTAGATGCTCATCACCATGGATAGGTTTGCGTGTGCGTAGGAAATTTTTTGTTTCCCATGCGACGTTCCCCAACAGTGGCATCATGAGCTAGGTTGATGGTTCGATGAGATCTCGAGTAGAACACAAAAGGTTTGTGGGCGTTGATGCTTAGATTGCTTCCTCCCTTGGTCGTATTTTGGTTCAGCGGGATTGTGAGATGAAGCGGCCCGGACCAACATTACTCGTACGCTTACGAGAGACCGGTTCCCTCGACGCAACTTGTTGCCTAGATGGCTTGCGGGTGACAGTTTCTCTCACTTTAGTTGGATCGGATTCGACAAAGGCGGTCCTTGAGAAGGTTGAAAAGCAAACTAGTGTATCACCGTTGTGGTTTATGCGTAGGTGAGAATCGTTCTTGCTAGATACCCATAGCAGCCACGTAAAACATGCAACAACAATTAGAGGACGTCTAACTTGTTTTTGCAGGGTATGTTGTGATGTGATATGGCCAATTACATGATGAGATATATGTGATGTATGAGATGATCATGTGATGTATAGAATTTCACGACTTGCATGTCGTTGAGTACGGCAACCGGCAGGAGCCATAGGGTTGTCTTTAATTATTGTATGACCTGCGTGTCAATCATTAAGCGCTATGTAATGCTTTACTTTATCGCTAAGCAGTAGCAATAGAAGTAGAAGCAGGGCTGGCGCCACAACCCCAATGGCAACACATTGATGGAGATCAAGATGATGGAGATCATGGTGTTGTGCCGGTGACGATGGAGATCATGCCGGTGTTTCGAAGATGGAGATCTTAAACACAAGTTCATGGCCATATCATGTCACTTATGAATTGCATGAGATGTTAATCCTTTTATGCACCTTGTTTTGCTTAGTACGGCGGTAGCATTATAAGGTGATCCCTCACTTGAATTTCAAGATGAACTGTGTTCTCCCCGAGTGTGCACCGTTGCGAAAGTTCGTCGTGTTGAGACACCACGTGATGATCGGGTGTGATAGACTCTACGTTCACATACAACGGGTGCAAGCCAGATTTGCACGCGCAGAACACTCGGGTTAAACTTGACGAGCCTAGCATGTACAGACATGGCCTCGGAACACGAGAGACCGAAAGGTCGAACATGAGTCATATAGTAGATATGATCAACATAATGATGTTCACCATTGCAGCCACCTCAACTCACGTGATGATCGGACTTGAGTTGGTGAATTTGGATCATGTATCACTCGAATGATCGGAGGGATGTCAATTTGAGTGGGAGTTCTTAAATAATATGATTAATTGAACTCATTATCATGAACATAGTCAAAGTGTCTTTGCAAATTATGTTGTAGATTACTAGCTCGCGTTGTGGCTCCCTTGTATTTTTATATGTTCCTAGAGAAATAGAATTGAAAGATGTTGGTAGCAATATTGCGGACTGGGTCCGTGATCTGAGGATTGTCCTCATTGCTGCACAGAAGGCTTATGTCCTTAATGCACCGCTCGGTGCGCCACCCCCTCTAGCGTCGTCTATAGATGTTGTGAACATCTGACAGGCACGTTTCGATGACTACTTGATAGTTTTGTGCGTCATGCATTACGGCTTAGAATTGAGGCTCCGAAACGTTTTGAACGTCACGGAACATATGAGATGTTCTAGGGGCAGAGATTGTGATCTCAGGCTCGTGCCTGTGTTGCGAGATATGAGATCTCCAACAAGATTCTTTGCCTGTAAGATGAAGGAGAATAGCTCAATCGTTGAGCATGTACTCAGATTGTCTGGGTACTACAATCGCTTGAATCAAGTGGGAGTTGATCTTCCAGATAAGATAGTGATTGATATAGTTCTCCAAGTCACTGTCACTAAAGCTACTAGAACTTAAGTGATGAACTATAATACACCAGGGATAGAAGTATTGATCCCTGAGCTGTTCGCGATGTTTGACACCGCGAAGGTAGAAATCAAGAAGGAGCGTCAAGTGTTGATGGTTAATCAAACCACTAGTTTCGAAAAGGGCAAGATCAAGGAGGGAAACTTCATGGATAGCAAGTCAGTTGCTGCTCCAGTGAAGCAACCCAAAGTTGAACTCAAACCCGAGACTAAGTGCTTCTATTATGAGGTGAGAGGTCGCTGAAGCGGAACAACCCTAGATACTTGGTAGATAAGAAGGCTGGCAACATTGATAGAAGTATATTTGATATACGAGTTACTAATGTGTACCTTGCTAGTACTCTTAGTAGCACCTGGGTATTGGATACCGGTTCGGTTGCTAAATGTTAGTAACTCGAAATAAAAGCTACGGAATAAACGGAGAACTAGCTAAGGGTGAGGTGACGATATGTGTTGGAAGTGTTTCCAAGGTTGATGTGATCAACATCGCACGCTCTCTCTACCTTCAGGATTAGTGACGAACCTAAATAAATGTTATTTGGTGTTTTGCGTTGAGCATGAACATGATTAGATCATGTTTATTGCAATACGGTTATTCATTTAAGTTAGAGAATAATGGTTATTCTGTTTACATGAATAATACCTTCAATGGTCATGCACCCAGTGAGAATGGTTTGTTGAAATCTTGATCGTAGTATTACACATGTTCATAACATTGATGTCAAAAGATACAAAGTTAATAATGATAGTACCACATACTTGTGGCACTGCCGCTAAATGTCATATTGGTATAAAGCGCATGTAGAAACTCCATGCTGATGGATATTTGGACTCATTCGATTTCGAATCGGTTGAGACATGCGAACCATGCCTCTTGGGCAAGATGACTAAAGGACCCCGTTGGATGGAGCGGGCAAGTGATTCATTGGAAATGATACATGTTGATGTATGCAATCTAGTGAGTCTTGTAGTGTGCAGTGGATATCGTTATTTTCTTACCTTCACTGATGATTTGAGTAGATATAGTGTATATTTACTTAATGAAACACAAGTCTGAATCGTTTGAAAGGTTCAAGCAAATTCAGAGTGAAGTTTAAAGATCATCGTGACAAGAAGATAAAAATGACTGCGATATGATCGTGGAGGTGAATATCTGAGTCACGAGTTTGGCATACAACTTAAGACAATGTGAAAGTTGTTTCACAACTAAACGCCACCTGGAACACCATAGTGTGATGGTGTGTCCGAACATCATAGTTATGCTCTATTGGACATGGTGCGTGCTATGATGTCTCTTGTCGTTTTACTACTATAATTTTGGGGTTATGCATTAGAGACAACTACATTCACTTTAAATAGGGCACCATCTAAATCCGTTGAGATGACACCATATGAATTATGGTTTGATAGAAACCTAAGCTGTCGTTTCTTAATACTTGGGGCTGCGGCACTTGTGTGAAAAATGTTTTCACCTAATGAGGTCGAACCCAAGGCGGACAAATGCATCTTCATAGAATACCCTAAGATCAGTTGGGTGAACCTTCTATCTCAGATCCGAGTGCAAAGTGGTTGTTACTAAAACGGATCCTTTCTCGAGGAAAGGTTTCTCTCGAAAGAATTGAGTGGGAGGAAGATAGAACTTGATGAGGTTGTTAAACCTTTGTTCAACCAGAGAGTAGCGCAGCGCAGAAAGATGTTTCTGTGAAGCCTACGTTAGTTGAAGAGGAAGTTAATGATGATGATCATGAAGCTTCAGGATCAAGTTACTATCGAACTTCGTGGGTCGACAAGGATGTGTACTGCTCCTAAGCGGTACGACAACCCTGTCTTCGAGGTCATGTTGTTGGACAGCGATGAACCTACGAGCTATGGAGAAGCGATGATGGGCCCGGATTCCGACAAATGGTTAGAGACCATGAAATCCGAGATAGGATCCATTTATGAAAACCAAGTATAGACTTTGGTAGACTTGCTCGTTAGACGGCAGGTCGTTGAGTACAAATGGACCTTTAGAATGAAGACAGACACTGATGGTGAATGTCACCATTTGTAAAGCTCGACTTGTTGCAAAGTTGTTTGTGACAAGTTCAAGGAGTTGACTGCGAGGAGGCTTTCTCACTCGTAGCGATGCTAAAAGTCTGTTGGAATTATGTTAGCAGTTGCTGCATTTTCAATTACGAAATCTGGCAGATGGATGTCAAAACGTCGTTTCCTTAACGGTTTACTTAAGGAAAGGTTGTATGTGATACAACCAGAAGGTTTTGTCAGTCCTAAGGATGCTAAAAGATGAGAGAGCTTCAGTGATCCTTCTATGGACTGAAGCAAGCATCTCGGAGTTGGAATATACACTTTGATGAGGTGATCAAAGTTTTTGTAGTTTATGCAAAGTTTACGAGAAACTTGTATTTGCAATAAAGTGAATGGGAGCACTATAGAGTTTCTGATAAGTATATGTGGTTGACATATTGTTGATCGGAAATAATGTAGAATTTCTGGAAGGCATAAAAGGTTGTTTGAAAAGTGTTTTTCAAATGAAGACCTGGATAAAGCTACCTAATTGTTGAGCATCAAAATCTATAGAGATAGATCAAGATGCTTGATGAGACTTTCAATGAGTGCATACCTTGACAAGATTTTGAAAGAGTTCAAAATGGATCAGCCAGAGAAATAGTTCTCGTCTGATTTGTAAGGTGTGAAGTTGAGTGAGACTCAAAGCTCGACAACGGCAGAAGAAAGAGAAAGGATGAATGTCGTCCCCTATGCCTTAGCCATAGGCTCTATATTATGCCATGCTGTGTACCGCACCTATGTGTGCCTTGCCACGAGTCTGTCAGGGGGTACAAGAGTGGTCCAGGAGTGGATCACTGGACAGCGGTCGGAATTATCCTTAGTAACCAGAGGACTAAGGAAATGTTTCTTGATTATGGAGGTGATAAAGAGTTCGTCGTAAAGAGTTACGTCGATGCAAGCTTTAACACCTATCCAGATGACTAGTAGTAGCAATCTGGATACGTATAGTGGAGCAGCCATTTGGAAATAGTACCAAGTGGAGTGTGGTAGCAGTGTTTACGGTTTGACATAGAGATTTGCAAAGTACACACGGATCTGAATATCGCAGACCCGTTGACTATAAGACCTCTCTCACATGCAAAGCATGATCGAGCCCCAAAACTCATTGGGTGTTAGATTCATAACAATGCGAATCACATGGTGATGTGAACTAGATTATTGACTCTAGTGCAAGTGGGAGACTGTTGGAAATATGCCCTAGAGGCAATAATAAATTAGTTATTATCATATTTCCTTGTTCATGATAATCGTTTATTATCCATGCTATAATTGTATTGATCGGAGACTTAAATGCATGTGTGGATACATAGACAAAACCATGTCCCTAGTATGCCTCTAATGGACTAGCTCGTTGATCAAAGGATGGTTAAGGTTTCCTAGCCATGGACATGAGATGTCATTTGATAACGGGATCACATCATTAGGAGAATGATGTGATGGATAAGACCCAAACTACAAACATAGCATATGATCGTGTCAGTTTATTGCTACTGTTTTCTGCATGTCAAGTATATGTTCCTATGACCATGAGATCATGCAACTCACGGATATCGGAGGAGTGCCTTGTGTGTATCAAACATCGCAACGTAACTGGGTGACTATAAAGGTGCTCTACAGGTATCTCCGATGGTGTTTGTTGAGTTGGCATGGATCGAGACTGGGATTTGTTACTCCGTGTGACGGAGAGGTATCTCAGGGCCCACTCGGTAATACAACATCACAACAAGCCTTGCAAGCAATGTGGCTAAGTGTTAGTCACGGGATCTTGTATTACGGAACGAGTAAAGAGACTTGCCAGTAACGAGGTTGAACTAGGTATGGAGATACCGACGATCGAATCTCGGGCAAGTAACATACCGAAGAACAAAGGGGACGTTATACGGGATTAACTAAATCCTTGACATAGAGGTTCGACCAAAAAAGATCTTCGTAGAATATGTAGGAACCAATGTGGATGTCCAGGTCCCTCCATTGGTTATTGACCGTAGAGGTGTCTCGGTCATGTCTACATAGTTCTCGAACCCGCAGGGTCTGCACACTTAAGGTTCGGTGACGTTTCGGTAGTGTAGAGTTATGTATGGTGGTGACCGAAGTTTGTTCGGAGTCCCGGATGAGATCCCGGACATCACGAGGAGCTCCGGAATGGTCCGGAGGTAAAGATTCATATATAGGAAGTCCCAGTTTGGTTTCCGGAAAAGTTTCGGGCTCATCGGTAGTGTACCGGGAGTGCCGGTAGTGTACCGGGAGTGCCGGTAGTGTACCGGGAGGCCTCCGGGAGGGGTATTTCGACCCCAAGAGGTCCATGGGCTGTGGGAGAATAATAACCAGCCCTTAGTGGGCTGGGAAAACAGCCACAAAGGCCCATGGCGCAGGAGAGAAAGTCCTAAAGCAAAAAGTGGAAAATCAGCCAATAGGAGGCAATCCTACTCCAACTAGGATTGGAGGTGAAGTAGGATTTCTTCCCACCTCCTATTTCGGCCGACCCAAAGGCCTTGGCTGCCTCTCCTCTCCTCTCCTCCTATATATACTAGTGGATTGGGTGGTTTTTGGACAGAATTTCCGGCCACGTGCTACCCGTTTCACCGGTGCACAGTTTCTCCTCTAGATCGGTTTTCCGCAGCGCTTAGGCGAAGCCCTGCCGGAATTGCTCCACCACCATCACCGGAGCGCCGTCACGCTGCCGGTGAACTCTCTCTCCTATCCACCTCCTCTTGCTGGATCAAGACGGTGGAGATCGTCATCAAGCTGCACGTGTGCTGAACGCGGAGGTGCCGTCCGTTCGGCGCTAGATCGGAAGGACCGTGATCGAGATCGCGAGACGGTTCGTGATGAGATCGTGGAACGGATCGTGATGAGTTCGCGGGACAGATCGTGATCAAGATCGTGAGACGGATCGTGATGAGATCGCGGGACGGATCGTGATGAGTTCACGGGACGTATCGTGATTGGATCGCGGGACGGATCGTGATGAGATCGCGGGACGCTCGGCGATTTGGATCGCGAAGATGTTCGACTACACCAACCGCGTTTCTTAACGCTTCCCGCTTAGCGATCTACAAGGGTATGTAGATCCACTCTCCCTCTCGTAGATGCTCATCACCATGGATAGGTTTGCGTGTGCGTAGGAAAATTTTTGTTTCCCATGCGACGTTCCCCAACACTTTGCCAAGGCTCTGCTCTGGATAGTCTAAGTGCTTTCAAACATGAGACCAAAGCTTGACAGTTCCAAAGCCCACTCTACAATCCTGCCGGTAGCTTCCGGGTTCCGGAAGATTCGCTGCAGCGGGAATCGAGTGACAACAATGATCTCATGTACTTGTAAATAGTGGCACAACTTCCTCGAGGCCGTAAGAAGGCCGAAGAGAAGCTTTTGTATGCCAGAATATCTTGACCTTGCCCCCTACAACAAGGAGCTGACAAAATAGACTGGGCGCTACACCACCTTCTTCTTCTGGATTTTCCCATTCAACTACGCAGATCCTTCTTTGTCGGCACCAGACCCTGCCGAGGTATGTCTTGGCTCGTCGCTTGGCAGCCCTGCCATTGCCGCTGCTTCTTCGTCAACTTCTCTTTTAGCCACTAGTGCGGCACTCACCACTTGAGTTGTTGCCGCCAGATATAGCAGCAACGACTCTTGTGGTTTTGGTGCGACTAGGACTGGCGGAGAGGAAAGGTTTTTCTTCAAATCTTGCAGCGTTGCCTCCGCTTCCGGAGTCCATTTCATTGGACCTGCCTTCTACAAGATTTTGAAAATAGGGAGGGCGCGCTCAACAGATTTTGAGATGAACCTAGTCAGAGCGCACATCTTTGACACGTCTTGGTGCTTCAATTTTCTCAATTCATTTGATCTTGTCAGGATTTGCTTCAATTCCTCGTTGAGATATAAAGAACCCGAGAAGCTTGCCGGATGGGATGCTGAACACACACTTCTCAGGGTTGAGCTTCATGTTGATCTTGCATAGATTGGCAAATGTTTATTCTAGGTCTGATATGAGCGTAGCTTTGTCCTTGGTCTTGACCACAATGTCATCCATATAAGCCTCCATATTTCTATGTAGCTGGTGTCGGGAACGTTGCATGGGAAACAAAAAAATTCCTACGCACATGCAAGATCTATCCATGGTGATGAGCATCTACGAGATGGAAAGTGGATCTACATACACTTGTAGATCGCTAAGCAGGAAGCGTTAAGAAACGCGGTTGATGTAGTCGAACGGCTTCGCGATCCAAATCGTCGAGCATCCTGCGATCCCATCACGATCCATCTCACGATCTAATCATGATCCGTCCCACGATCCCATCACGATCCGTCCCGCGATCCAATCACGAATCGTATCTCGAACTTGATCACGGTCCTTCCGATCTAGTGCCGAACGGACGGCACCTCCGCGTTCAGCACACGTACAACTCGATGACGATCTCCACCTTCTTGATCCAGCAAGAGGGGGCGAAGAGGTAGATGAGTTCTCAGCAGCACGACAGCGCGGAGGCGGTGGTGGTGGAGCTGATCTGGCAGGGCTTTGCCAAGCACTACGAAATCAATCTAGAGGAGAAACATATCTAGAGGAGAAGAAGATGGCAGCACGTGGCAATTAGGGTTAGCTCTTCCCTCTAAATCCTCTAGTATATATAGGAGGGAGAGAGGGGAGGAGGCAGCCTCAAACCCTCAAGGTTTGGTCGAAATTGGAGGTGGAGGAGTCCTACTCCAATCCTATTAGCAGTAGGACTCCTCCTTTCCTCTTGGAAACTCTTTCCATCTCTCCACCTTTGGGTTTTTCCAACCCCCAGCCGCATGGGCCTTAGTGGGGGGATCGTCCAGCCCACTAAGGGCTGGCTTGACTCCTCCCACAGCCCATGAGGCCCTTTGGGTCGAGACACCCCTCCCGATGGCCCTCGGTACCCCTCCCGGCACTCCCGGTACACTACCGATGAGCCTAAAACTTTTCCGATGACCAAAATAGGAATTCCTATATATCAATATCTACCTCCCTACCATTCTGGAACTCATCGTGACGTCCAGGATTTCATCTGGGACTTCGAACAACCTTCGGTCTTCACCATACATAACTCTATACTACCGAAACATCACCGAACCTTAAGTGTGCAGACCCTGCGGGTTCGAGAACTATGTAGACATGACCGATACACCTCTACGGTCAATAACCAATAGCGGAACCTAGATGCCCATATTGGTTCCTACATATTTTATGAAGATCTTTATCGGTCGAACCGCTATGTCAAGGATTCAGTTAATCCCGTATGATGCTCTCTTTGTTCTTCGGTATGTTACTTGCCCGAGATTCAATCGTCGGTATCTCCATACCTAGTTCAACCTCATTACCGGCAAGTCTCTTTACTTGTTCTGTAATACAAGATCCCGTGACTAACACTTAGTCACATTTCTTGCAAGGATTATTGTGATGTTGTATTAACGAGTGGGCCCTGAGATACCTCTCCATCACACTGAGTAACAAATCCCAGTCTTGATCCATGCCAACCCAACAGACACCCTCGGAGATACTTGTAGAGCACCTTTATAGTCACCTAGTTACGTTGCGACGTTTGATACACACAAGGTACTCCTCCGGTGTCAGTGAGTTGCATGATCTCATGGTCATAGGAACAAATACTTGACATGCAGAAAACAGTAGCAATAAACTAACACGATTATATGCTCGTTTGTAGTTTGGGTCTTGTCCATCACATCATTCTCCTAATGACGTGATCCCGTTATCAAATGACATCTCATGTCCATGACTAGGAAACCATAGCCATCTTTGATCAACGAGCTAGTCTATTAGAGGCATACTAGGGGCATGGTGTTGTCTATGTATCCACACATGTATCCGAGTTTCCGATCAATACAATTATAGCATGGATAATAAACGATTATCATGAACAAGGAAATATGATAATAACCAATTTATTATTGCCTCTAGGACATATTTCCAACAGTCTCCCACTTGCACTAGAGTCAATAATCTAGTTCACATCACCATGTGATTCACCTTGTTATGAATCTAACACCCAATGAGTTCTGGGGCTCGATCATGCTTTGCATGTGAGAGATGTCTTTTAGTCAATGGGTTTGCAACATTTCAGATCCGTGTGTACTTTGCAAATCTCTATGTCATACTGTAGACACTACTACCACACTCCACTTGGAGTTATTCCAAATGGCTGCTCCACTATACGTATCCGGATTGCTACTAAGAGTCATTCGGATTGGTGTTAAAGCTTGCTTCGACGTAACTCCTTACGACAAAATCTTTATCACCTCCATAATCGAGAAACATTTCCTTAGTCTTTTAGTTACTAAGGATAATCGTGATTGCTGTCCAGTGATCCATCTCTGGATCACTCTTGTACCCCTTGACAGACTCATAGCAAGGCACACATAGGTGTGGTACACAGCATGGCATACTATATAGAACCTAGGGCTAAAGCATAGGGGACGACCTCCATCCTTTCTCTTTCTTCTGCCATGGTCGATCTTTGAGTCTTACTCAACTTCACACCTTACAAATCAGGCAAGAACTCTTTCTCTGACTGATCCATTTTGAACTCTTTCAAAATCTTGTCAAGGTATGTACTCATTGAAACTCTCATCAAGCATCTTGATCTATCTCTTTTCAAACAACCGTTTATGCTTTCCAGAAATTCTACATCATTTTCGATCAATAATATGTCAACCACATATGCTTATCAAAAAATTCTATATTGCTCCCACTCACTTTATTGTAAATACAAGTTTCTCATAAACTTTGTATAGACTCAAAAACTTTGATCACCTCATCAAAGCGTATATTCCAACTCCAACATGCTTGCTCCAGTCCATAGAAGGATCATTGGAGCTTGCACACCTTTTAGCATCCTTAGGACTGACAAAACCTTCTGCTTGTATCTCATACAACCTTTCCTCAAGGAAGAAAACGATGTTTTGACATCCATTTGCCAGATTTCATAATTGAAAAACGCAGTAAGTACTAACATAATTCCAACAAACTTTTAGCATTGCTATGGGTGAGAAGGTCTCATCATAGTCAACTCCTTGAACTTGGCGGAAACTTCTTTGCGACAAATCGAGCTTTACAAATAGTGACATTCACCATCAGCGTCTGTCTTCATCTTAAAGGTCCATTTGTACTCAACGACCTGCCATTCAACGGGCAAGTCTACCAAAGTCCATAATTGGTTTTCATATATGGATCCTTTCTCGGATTTCATGTCTCCTAGCCATTTTTCAGAATCCTAGCCCATCATATCTTCTCCATAGCTCGTAGGCTCATCATTGTCCAACAACATGACCTCTAAGACAGGGTTGCTGTACCACTCAAGAGCAGTATGCGTCCTTATCGACCTACGAGGTTCGATAGTAACTTGATCCGAAGCTTCATGATAATCATCATTCACTTCCTCTTCAACTAACGTAGGCTCCACAGAAACAACTTTCTATGTTGCGCTACTCTCTGGTTGAAACAAAGGTTCAACAACCTCATCAAGTTCTATCTTCCACCCACTCAATTCTTTTGAGAGAAACTCTTTCTCGAGAAAGGACCCATTTTTAGCAAGAAACACTTTGCACTCGGATCTGAGATAGAAGGTATACCCAACTGTTCTTAGGGTATTCCATGAAGATGCATTCGTCCGCTTTGGGTTCAAGCTCATTAGGTGCAAACCTTTTTCACATAAGCGTCGCAGCCCCAAACATTAAGAAATGACAGCTTAGGTTTCTATCAAACCATAATTCATATGGTATCATCTCAACGAATTTAGATGGTGCCCTATTTAAAGTGAATGTAGTTGTCTCAAATGCATAACCCCAAAACGATAGTAGCAAAATGATAAGAGCCATCATAGTACGCACCATATCCAATATAGCACGACTATGACGTTCGGACACACCATCACACTATGGTGTTCGAGGTGGCGTGAGTTGTGAAACAACTTTCACATTGTCTAAAGTTGTATGCCAAACTCATAACTCAGATATTCACCTCCACGATCATATCATCGATATTTTTATCTTCATTTCATGATGATCTTAAATGTCACTTTGAATTTGTTTGAACTTTTCCAACGTTTTAGACTTGTGTTTCATTAAGCAAATATACTCATATATACTCAAATCAACAGTGAAGGTAAGAAAAATAATGATATCCACTACACGCCATGACACTCATTGGATCGCATACATCAACATGTATTATTTCCAATAAGTTAATAGCCCGCTCCATCATACTGAAAACGGGGTTTGTAGCCATCTTGCCCAAGAGGCATGGTACGCATGTCTCAACCGATTCGAAACCGAATGAATACAAAGATCCATCAGCATGGAGTTTCTTCATGCGATTTATACCAATATGACATTTAGTGGCAGTGCCACAAGTATTTGGTACTACCATTATTAACTTTGTATCTTTTGGCATCAATTTTATGAACATGTGTATTACTACGATCAAGATTCAACAAACCATTCTCACTGGGTGCATGACCGTTGAAGGTATTATTCATGTAAACAAAATAACCATTATTCTCTAATTTAAATGAACAACTGTGTTGGAATAAACACGATCCAATCATGTTCATGCTTAACGCAAACACCAAATAACATTTATTTAGGTTTGTCACTAATCCCAAAGGTAGAGAGAGCGTGCGATGTTGATCACATCAACCTTGTAAACATTTCCAACATACATCATCACCTCACACTTAGCTAGTCTCCGTTTATTCCGTAGCTTTTATTTAGAGTTACTAACATTTAGCAACCGAACCGTTATCCTATACCCAGGTGCTACTAGGAGTACTAGCAAGGTACACATCAATAACACGTATATCAAAATACACTTCTGTCAACGTTGCCAGCCTTCTTATCTGCCAAGTATCTAGGGTTGTTCCGCTTCAGCGGCTGCTCTCCTCATAATAGAAGCACTTAGTCTTGGGTTTGGGTTCAACTTTGGGTTGCTTCACTGGAGCAACAACTGACTTGCCATCCATGAATTTTCCCTCCTTGCCCTTGCCCTTCTCGAAACTAGTAGTTTTACTAACCATCAACACTTGATGCTCCTTGATTTCTACCTTCACGGCGTCAAATATCGCGGACAGGTCAGGGGTCATTATTTCCATCCCTGGCATTTTATAGTTCATCATCAAGCTCTAGTAGCTTATTGACAGTGACTTGGAAAACTACATCAATCACTTTCTTATCTGGAAGATCAACTCCCACTCGATTCAAGTGATTGTACCACCCAGACAATTTGAGCACATTCTCAACGATTGAGCTATTCTCATTCATCTCGCAGGCAAAGAATCTTGTTGGAGATCTCATATCTCACAACATAGGCATGAGCCTGAGATCTCAATTTCAGCTCTTAGAACATCTCATATGTTCCATGACATTCAAAATGTTTTTGGAGCCTCAGTTCTAAGCCGTAAAGCATGACACACTAAACTATCAAGTAGTCATCGGAACGTGTCTGTCAGATGTTCACAACATCTACAGACGATGCTAGAGGGGGTGGCGCACCGAGCGGTGCATTAAGGACATAAGCCTTCTGTGCAGCAATGAGGACAATCCTCAGATCACGGACCCAGTCCGCAATATTGCCACCATCATCTTTCAACTCTATTTTTCTAGGAACATATAAAAATTCAAGGGAGCTACAATGTGAGCTAGTAATCTACAACATAATTTGCAAAGACACTACTGACTATGTTCATGATAATGAGTTCAATTAATCATATTACTTAAGAACTCCTACTCAAATTGACATCCCTCCGGTCATTCGAGTGATACATGATCCAAATTCACCAACTCAAGTCCGATCATCACGTGAGTTGAGGTGGTTTTAATGGTGAACATCATCATGTTGATCATATCTACTATATGACTCATGTTCGACCTTTTCGTCTCTTGTGTTCCGAGGCCATGGCTCTACATGCTAGGCTCGTCAAGTTTAACCCGAGTGTTCTGCATGTGCAACACTGGCTTGCACCCATTGTATGTGAACGTAGAGTCTATCACACCCGATCATCACGTGGTGTCTCGAGACGACGAACTTTCGCAACGGTGCACACTCGGGGAGAACACAACTGATCTTGAAATTTTAGTGAGGGATCACCTTATAATGCTACCGTCATCCTAAGCAAAACAAGGTGCATAAAAGGATTAACATCACATGCAAATAATAAGTGACATGATATGGCCATGAACTTGTGCTTTTGATCTCCATCCTTAAAGCACCGGCATGATCTCCATCGTCACGGGCATGACACCATGATCTCCATCAACGTGTCGCCATCGGGGTTGTCGCGCCCACCATGCTTCTACTACTATTGCTACCGCTTAGCGATAAAGTAAAGCTTTACATAACGCTTAATGATTGACACACAGGTCATACAATAATTAAAGACAACCCTATGGCTCCTGTCGGTTGCCGTACTCATCGACATGCAAGTCATGATATTCTATACAATACATGATCATCTCATACATCACATATATCTCATCATGTAATTGGCCATATCACATCACAACATACCCTGCAAAAACAAGTTAGACGTCCTCTAATTGTTGTTGCAAGTTTTACGTGGATGCTTTGGCTACTATCAAGAACAATTCTCACCTACGCAAAACCACAACAGTGATACATACATTTCTTTTCAACCTTCTCAAGGACCGCCTTTGTCGAATCTGATCCAACTAAAGTAGGAGAAACAGACACCCACCAGCCATCTTTGTGCAACGAAGTTACACATCAGTCGATGGAACCGGTCTCTCATAAGCATACGAGTAAGGTTGGTCCGAGCCGCTTCATCCCACAATACCGCTGAACCAAAACACAACCAAGGGAGGAAGCAATCTAAGCATCAACGCCCACAAACTCTTTGTGTTCTACTCGAGATCTCATCTACACATAGACCTAGCTCATGATGCCACTATTGGGGAACGTTGCATGGGAAACAAAAAATTTCCTACGCACACGCAAGATCTATCCATGGTGATGAGCATCTATGAGAGGGTGAGTGGATCTACATACCCTTGTAGATCGCTAAGCGGGAAGCGTTAAGAAACGTGGTTGATGTAGTCGTGTCTTCGCGATCCAAATTGCCGAGCATCCCGCGATCCCATCACGATCTATCTCGCGATCCAATCACGATCCGTCCCGCGATCCCATCACAATCCGTCCCACGATCCAATCACGAATCGTCTCGCGATCTTGATCATGGTCCTTCCGATCTAGCGCCGAACGGACGTCACCTTAGTGGGGGGATCGTCCAGCCCACTAAGGGCTGGCTTGACTCCTCCCACAGCCCATGAGGCCCTTAGGGTCGAGACACCCCTCCCGATGGTCCCCGGTACCCCTCCTGGCACTCCCGGTACACTACCGATGAGCCCTGAAACTTTTTCAGTGACCAAAATAGGAATTCCTATATATAAATATTTACCTCCTGACCATTTCAGAACTCATCCTGACATCCGGGATCTCATCTGGGACTTCGAACAACCTTCGGTCATCACCATACATAACTCTATACTACCGAAACGTCACCTAACCTTAAGTGTGTAGACCCTGCGGGTTCGAGAACTATGTAGACATGACCAAGACACCTCTACGGTCAATAACCAATAGCAGGACCTAGATGCCCATATTGGTTCCTACATATTCTACGAAGATATTTATCGTTAAACCTCTATGTCAAGGATTCAGTTAATCATGTATGTTGTTCCCTTTGTTCTTCGGTATGTTACTTGCCCGAGATTCGGTCATCGGGATCTCCATACCTAGTTCAATCTTTTTACCGGCAAGTCTCTTTTACTCGTTCCGTAATACAAGATCCCATGGCTAACACTTAGTCACATTGCTTGCAAGGCTTATTGTGATGTTGTATTACCGAGTGCAAGGTTGTCAGAATCGTGATTCTGAAACAGATCGAAACTCCGATGGTAGGATCGCAAATCGTAGAATCTTCACTGTCAGGATCGTAGAAACATAGATTCTATGGAGTAAAATCATAGAATCATAGGGTTTAATTTGAATCGTAAAGTCGTAGAATCGCATAAAAGAATCGCGATTCTGACAACCTTGCCTAAGATACCTCTCCGTCAAACGGAGTAACAAATCCCAGTCTTGATCCATTCCAACCCAACAGACACCCTCGGAGATACCTGTATAGCACCTTTGTAGTCACCCAGTTACGTTGCGACATTTGATACACAGAAGGTACTCCTCCTGTGTTAGTGAGTTGCATGATCTTATGGTGATAGGAACAGATACTTGTCATGCAAAAAACAGTAGCAATAAACTGACACAATCATATGCTATGTTTGTAGTTTGGGTCTTGTCCATCACATCATTCTCCTAATGATGTGATCCCGTTATCAAATGACATCGCATGTCCATGACTAGGAAACCATACCCATCTTTGATCAACGAGTAGTCTATTAGAGGCATACTAGGGACATGGTGTTATCTATGTATTATAGCATGTATAATAAACGAATATCATGAACAAGGAAATATGATAATAACCAATTTATTATTGCCTCTAGGGCATATTTCCAACAGCTAGGGCTCAAAACCAATCTGGACCGCTCTTGCAAATGTAGAACCAGCACTTTTCAACCCGAAAGGCATACGCAAAAAGCAATACGTACCACATGGGGTGATAAATGTGGTCTTCTCCTCATCTTCCTTGGCCATGAAAATCTGATGATAGCCGGAATAGGCATCAAGGAAAGACAACAAGTCGCTGCTGGCGGTGGAGTCTACAATTTGGTCGATGTGCGGCAAGGGAAAAGGATCTTTGGTGCAGGCTTTGTTGATGTCTATGAAGTCAATGCACAACCTCCATTTCCCATTCCTCTTGTGCACTACGACTGGATTGGCCAACCACGTTGGATGAAGTACTCCTCTGATCAAGCCAGCCGCTTCTAGTTTCTTGATCTCTTCAGCAATAAATTGTTGCCGCTCCAAAGCTTGCTTCCAGAACTTCTGTTTGACAGGCCGCGCGTGTGGGCAGACGGCAAGGTGGTGCTCAATGACCTTACCGGGAACACCGGGGATATCAGATGGTTGCCATGCAAACATATCGACATTTGCCCGCAGGAAGGCGACGACCGCGCTTTCCTATTTGTCGTCAAGGGTGGAACTTATGGTGAAAGTTCCCCCTGTGCCATCCTCCTTGGCGGGCACCTTCTTGGTCTCTAGCGGAGCATCCTTGGACTTCTTGCGCTTGCCGATGGAGCTCTCTGCCACATCGTCAACGGGAGCGCAGCACCTGAAGAGATGCGCTTGCTGGAATGTGCACCAGAATCTTTGTCGTTCTTCTTCTCACCGGGGGCTTCAGCGGCATGAGTAAGTGCCTTCGCGGCAGGTGCTGCAACTACCCCCCGGTAGAGTTGGTCGGCACACATAAGCGCGTTTTTCTTGTCGGAGCTAACCATGATCACGCTCATCGGCCCCGTCATGTTCAACACATTGTAAGCAAAGTGGGTGGCCGACATGAACTTGGCCAGTGCTGGACGACCAAGGATGCCGTTGTACGGCAATGAGATTTTGGTGACGTCAAGAACGATCTTCTCTATTCTGAAATTGATATCAATGCCAAATGTCACCGGCAGCGTGACCTTGCCCTTCGGCTTAGTTCTCCCTGAATTGACCCCTTGGAAAGCGCCAGTCGGCTCGACATCCTCATCAAGAATTTGCAGCCTTTGGATGACATCAGGCGAGATCAGGTTCAGGTTGGCCCCATTGTCGACTAGCATCTTTGTCACCTTGAGGTTGCAAATTGTTGGCAAAACCAACAACGGCAGGCACCCGACCGCGGTTATGCGATCAGGGTGATCCTCGGCATCGAAGATGATAGGAGTGTTGGACCAGTTCAGAGGTCTCTAGGCACCGATAGAGGGCTCCGCCGCATTAACCTCGCGCGCCCACTGTCTAAGTTGGCGGTGAGAGGAATGCGACGAGGCACCTCCCTCGATGCACATCATCTTTGTAGCCTTATGGAACTCATGCTCGCTAGACTCGTCATCCTCTTTGATGTCATCATCGTCTCCCTCTTGCGTGTCGCAGACACAGGCGGGCCGGTCTTTTGTTGCTTGGGCTTGTTGCGGCGACCTCCTCAGCCAACGCACTTCTTGCTGGACCCCTTAGCACCATCCTGGCCCTTCTCCTTGTCTCGCCTCTCGTACTCGGCTTTTTGCTTCTCGGCAAGCTGCTCAACTTGCCAATATTCTTGGAGGTCGTGTTCTCAAGTATGATGGATCTTGCAATACTGCTTCCCGGAGCCTTCTTGCCTGTCGCCAGCCGCCATAGCATGGCAGGAGGCGCACCTGGCAACATCGTTGTTGTGGACATCAACCTTGCCCTTCTTGGTGGCGCTGGGGTTGCCGGATCCCTTGACGACAAGTACGGCCTTGCCCTTGCATTTCTTATTCCGTCGCCCACACTTCTTTGTCAGGGTGGTGGTGTCTTCATCTTTAGAGTCGACCCCTGCGCCAGCGTCTTCGCCGGGGTGCCTCCTCCCTTCTTCAGCCCGCGCACATTTTTCTGCCAAAGCATAAACCTCGGCAACATCCCTGACCCTGTTCATCGCCAGCTCTTCCCACATCCTACGGTTGCACATGTTCTGATGGAACACGCTGATAACAGTGGCAGGATAAACGTTTGGTATGTTGTGGTGCACACGGCTAAACCTTTGGATGTACTTGCGCAAAGTTTCACCCTCCTTCTGAGGGATGATATGCATGTCACTTTCCTGGCCAGGAGCTTGATGACCTCCTGTGAAGGCGCCAACAAACTCGTGGCACATATCTGCCCAGGAGGCGATGGATCCTTCTGGCAAGTGCATCAACCACGACCTGACGTTGGGCTTGAGCACCAATGAGAAGTTGTTTCCGAGTATCTTGTCGTCGCGACCCCCGACAGCTTGCACCGCAATGGTCTAAATGCTCAGGAACTCCGACGGATGAGTATTGCCATCATACTTCTCCGGGACCTCATGCTTGAACATGCGGGTATTGGGCCACTAGACTTTCTGCAGCTCACGGGTAAACATTGGACAACCCACCTCATAAGGTAGGCTGACAGGATACCCTGACGCAGACTTGTCTATAGTGGGCCCCGCGCACCTATCAGATTGAAGGCGCGCTTCCCGCCACCGCTCGATTGCAGTTCGGGCGTCTTCCTTGCCCCATTCCCGAAGAAGTTGACACTGGTCGCGGCATGTCCGTGGGTCAGACAACGCCGTCGAGTAACCATCATATGCGTCGGTCCGCCGAGTCGGCGATCGGCATTGTTGCTATGGGGGAGAGTGCACTGAAGTCGCACCGCCTCCGGCCTTTTCACCACTGGCGCGAGACGGCTCGGTGGATCGAAACCTATCTGCGAGGCTGAGGAGGCTCTGGATGCTGGCTCTCCATTCGTCGAGCTTCTCCACAGCAGGAGGGAAGTTTAGGAGTAGTTGCGCCCGCGCCATCGCTTCTTCCGATGTGGTCGGTAGCGAACGGCGCGAGGAACGTGAGGTGCTCTGACTTCTAACTGTGTTAGAAGGAGCACCACCGTGGTCCCGTGATGGCATGCCACTCCTGCTAGCATGCTAATGAGCATGCTGGTCCCGTGCACCTTGGGAGTGGTGTGTGGGAGCTTTTCCGTGGGGACGTTGAGAACTGCAGGAGAACTGCAGGGGACGTTGGAAAGTACAAAAGTCTAAAGAACCAAAAGTCCTCTACTATATCGCCTTGAGCCTCCTTTTATACTCTGAAGGGGATCCCAACAGTGGTGTACAGTGCGTACACAGGGTGTACAGAGCTTTAGTGCTATCATACCTAATAGTGACGGAGTAGGACAGGTGCATTTAATGCACCGTTAGGCATCTCTGTCCATATGTGGGACGGGACAGGAGCCCGTCCCATAAGCACCGCTTAGCCCCCTCAAGCACTGACGCCGTGACACGTGCCCAGGCGGAACGACACCTGGGCCATGCGCTGGCGGGGCCTTGTTGGGGCTTTGCCTAGCCGGGTCTTACTGGGGCTCTATCTTTGCCTAAGGATTTGATGGTCGTCCCCGCAAGGTCTTGCCGGGGGTCTTGATATTTCTGTGCTTGTACCTGGCAAGTCCCTGCTGGGCCTCATCGCCAGGGTGGCTACCACTGCTCATGCATGAGTAAAGGGGCACTAGAAAGCCCAAAACTCTAGTGCACCAACAGTATGCTATTTTCAAGAGAGAAGCCTCTAGCAAATACTATGGCTCCAAGGTCTACTTAAACATAAATACAAAAACTCCTAAATTACCTCTCTACGTTTTATTATTTGTTTTTACTTTTATTATTTTCAATAGCAATATCTATCAAGATTTAATCCTTGCAAGTAACAATTTCAAGGGGCTTCACAACCCTCTTGCCCGCGTTGGGTGCAAGTGTTTGGTTTTGTGTGTGTAGGTGGTGTTGAAAGGAATTTTCTTGGTTCTCCTATTGGTTTGATAACCTTGGTTCTCACTGAGTGAAATACTTATCTCTATTGTTCTGCATCTGCTCTCCTCTTCATGGAAAATCCCAACGCGGCTCACAAGTAGCAAGAAGAATTTTTGGCGCCGTTGTCGGAGAGACATCCAATTCTCCCTAGGTGCCTACACATAAATTATCTTTCAATTGTTCTACTTTTCATTTGTTGTTATATTTTACTTTATATAACAATAAAAAATACAAAAATATTTGTATCTGCTTGTTAGCTTAGTTGTCTAGTTTACTTGTTAGTTTACTTGCTTGATTGCTTGTTTGAAATGGCTATCATGTATGAGTTGGAGAAGTGATGCCTCTGCCGCTAGTGCGGAAGCTTTTGATCATCCAACTTCACCTCATAATGAGAGTACTAAAAGAAAATTTGATGAAGTTGCCAAAGAAAAACTTGATAATCTTGCTGACGATGATCCTTCTAAAGATGATCCTACTATTATGCAAACAAACAAATTCCGCATATGTAGTGGTAATATTATTGGGAAAAGTGTAATTCAAGATTTTTCACTTGTGTTGGCTTGCTACCATTGATAGGAGGATCAATTATTTCTAGAACTACTAGTTATGCGGATGCTATATCTTTGCTTATAAGTTAATTGGAGAGACAATTCATGAAAATGCATCCTTGTATACAATGGTTGTTTCTAGAATTCTCTAATATTCATGATGCTTCTACTAAACGTTTGGCTACAATATTTCTCATTCATGAATTCAATCACATCATGCAAGAGGCTAGAGAAACATTTTCTCATTATAGGGTTAATGGTCAGTGTCCATCAGTAGAGGGAATTACCTATGATTTGGAAAAAAAATAAGGAAATTAAGATCAATGGATTATGTTGCTTATGATAAGAATCTTAGAAAAAAGGTTCCACCTAATGTTTTAGTTGGTAAAATTTCCGAACACTATGATAAATTTGTCCTAGCAAATCTTGGATTGGATCTTGTACTCAGAAAATAATTAAGGAATTATCTTTATCGAAACTTATCCAATGAGGAATTGGATATTACTTATGAAAAGCCTAAGGAGGAGCCTCCTCGTCCTCTTGAACTGGATCTCATGGATCCTTGTGGTGTGAAATTTAGTCCCTTCAATTATTTTTGCTTACCTATTAGAAAACTTGCTACTGAGATAAGGGAATATGATTTTAACAAGATGGATCATTCTTATGATTATTACAACCCTTGATACTATGCATTATGCCTAGCTAGCGGCACAAAACAATAGCGCTTGTTGGGAGGCAACCCAATAGTTATCTTTAAGTTTTTGTTTTATTTTCTATTTGGGTGTGTTGACATGCTTACTTCTACTGTAATGATTATGTTTTTATGTTTAAATTAATTTCTATGCCAAGTAAAGCCTTTGGGATGATTTGGAAGATAGTAGAATTGATATGGTGCAAAAACATAAACTTTTGTGTCTAGTATAGAATTGAAAGACTGGTCCAAAAAGGATAGCTATTCGAGGGGGATATAATAAAAAAAGCATGTATCTCACTAAAGAAAAACATGAGTTGATTATATTTATGTAGTAATACGAAAGGACATGAGTACATTATTGTTGGTTAGTACTCCCTCCATCTCAGTTTACAAGTCCTGCACGTATATCTAGGTCATCAATTTGACTAACTTAATAAGAGGCATATATTAAAAAAAAGTATAACGAAAAACTTTAGATGTTGTATTTTCTAATGATATAATTTTTATGTTAAGCAATATATTTTATATAAGTCAAATTGACGATTTATATACACGTGCACGCCTTCTAAACTGTGACGGAGGTAGTAGAAATATCGTTAATTAAAGCTTGTTGTTTTTTATTCACCTAAGTATTAAATGTGGCATGTTGATGATGTGTGAGCATTTTTATATCTAAAATGAAATCCTATCATGTTGTTTGACTCGGGGGGATGGTTAACTCCTGCCAACCTCCTCCCTAGGGTATGCGGTAGTACTTTGCTTAGATCGAGCTAATAAGGCTTTACAATAAATATGTGAGTTCTTTATGACTAATATGAATCCATGGATACATGCACCCTCACCTTTCTGTCATTGCTAGCCTCTTCGGTGTCGTACATTGCCCATTCTCACCTCGAGAGTTGGTGCAACCTTCGTCAATGCATCCAAATGCCGTGATATGATATGCTCTATCACATACAAGCCTGCTTATATCTTCCTCAAAACAGCCACCATACCTACCTATCATGGCACTTCCATAGCCATTCCGAGATATATTACCATGCAACTTCCACCATTAATCACTTGTGTGATCATCATCATATTGCTTTGCATGATCATATAGTTGACATAGTATTTGTTCATCATTGTCTACATGTTACACTAGATCATTGCACATCCTGGTACAATGCTAGAGGCATTCATAGAGAGTCATATTGTTTTATGTTGAGTTGTAATATTGAGTTGTAAGTAAACAAAAGTGTGATGATCATCATTATTAGAGCGCTATCCCTGTGAGGAAAGGATGATGGAGATGATGATTCCCCCACAAGTCAGCATGAGACTCCTCACGAAAAATGAAATGAAAATAAATAAATAAATGGGGGAGGCGAAAAAAGAAAAACCCACCATGAAAAAAAAGAGAGAAATAAAAAAGGGGCAGTGTTACAATCCATTTAACACACTTGCGCCTCAAAGTGGCACCATGTTGTTCATATAGAGAGTCTCATGAGTTGTCATTTTCATATGCTAGTGGAATTATTTTTTATTATAGAACTTGGCTTGTATATTTCGATGACGGGCTTCCTCAAACGCCCGAGATCTTCACGATCAAGCAAGTTGGATGCACACCCACTTAGCTTTCGTTGAGCTTTCATACACTTATAGCTCTAGTGCATCCGTTGTATGGCAATCCCTACTCCTCGCATTGATATTGATTGATGGGCATCTCCATAGCCAATTGATCCGCATAGTTGATGCAAGACTTTCTTTTCCACTTTGACTCCTTTGGTATCTACCACCATACTCTATTCCACCCATATGCTACATCCATGGTTCACACTCATGTATTGCATGAAGTTGAAAAGGCTGAAGTGCCTTAGAAGTACTATCAAATTTCCTGGTTTGACACGGAGGTGCTCTTGATTTATACTTATGTGGTGAAGACAGAGTCATGCCATGCTTGATATGATAAAATGAGTAGGGAATAACATTCTTTAAGGATCATATATTTTGAAGAGTAATGATTATGTTATTTATGCTTGATCATACTAAATAAAGATTACATGTTGGGTAGAATGTCACATCAAAAAAATTGTTTTTATCATTTACCTACTCGAGGATGAGCAGGAATTAAGCTTGGGGATACTGATACGTCTCCAACGTATATATAATTTTTTATTCTTCCATGCTATTATATTATCAATCTAGGATACTTTGTATGCAATTATATGCTATTTTATATCAATTTTGGGAACTAATATAGTAACCCTGTGCCAAGTGTGAGTTGTTGTTTTTCCCTGTTTTTGGTTTTCTAGGAAATCTATACAAAACGAAGTCCAAATGCTATGAAACTTTTTGAAGATTTTTTGGGGAAAAAGAGACCGAGGAAGCTTCGGGAGGAGTCAAGAAGATGGACGAGGAGAAGACAAGGCAATAGGGCGCGTCCTGATGCCTTGTGGGACCGTCGTGGCTCCGTTTAACCTAATTCCACCTTCATAAATTCTCTAAAATCGGGAAACCAATAGAGAGCCACCCGAAACACTTTTTTCACCGCCGCAAGCCTCTGTTCCGATGGTAGGCTGCTGGAGGGGGAGTCGACCACGGAGGCCATCTACATCAACCTTGCTGCCTCCAAGATGATGCGTGAGTAGTCAACCACAGAACTATGGGTCCTTTGCTAGTACCTAAATGGCTTATTCTCTCTCTTTGATCTTAAATACAAAGTTCACCGTGATTCCCACGGTGACCTGTCTGATGTAATATTCTTTTGCGGTGTGTTTGTTGGGATCCAATGAATTGTGGGCTTGTGATCAGATTATTCGTTGAAAGTAATTGAGTCTCCTCTGAATTCTATTATGCATGATTATTATAGATTCATATTTCTCTCCGATCTATCGGCTTGGTTTGGCCAACTAGATTGATTTATCTTGAGTGGGAGTGGTGTGTTGTCGTGGGTTCAATCATGAGATGCTCTACATCCTCCTGCGAGAAGGAGACAACACATGTATCTGGATTTGTTGCCATTAAGGATAAAATGGCGAAATCTGAACATATTGCTTGTCCGATTTTGTCTACATCATGTCACCTTTCTCCAAGCATTACTCCGTTTGTCAAGAACTTAATACCTAGAGAGGCAAGCATAGAAGTGCTCTCGAAGTTGAGTAATAGTAGTAGATGCAGAATCGCTTTGGTCTACTTGTTTATGGACGTGATGCCTATATACATGAGCATTGCTATGAATAACATGCCATAACCATGTGCAGTTCTGTCAATTGCACGAAAGTAATTTGTCTACCCATTGTATGCTATTTTCAAGGGAGAAGCCTCTAGCGAACACTATGGTCCCGTGGTCTGCTTAAACATAAATACAAAAACTCCTAAATTACCTCGTTGCCTTTTATTATTTGTTTTTACTTTTATTATTTGAAATATATATCTATATCTTGATTTAATTCTTGCAAGTAACGAGTTCAAGGGACTTGACAACCCTCTTGCCCGCGTTGGGTGCAAGTGTTTGGTGTTGTGTGCATAGGTGTTGTTGAAAGGAATTCTCTTGGTTCTCCTATTGGTCCGATAACCTTGGTTCTCACCGAGGGAAATACTTATCTCTACTATGCTGCATCTCCTCTCCTCTTCAGGGAAAATCCTAATCCAGCTCACGAGTAGCAGTACTTTAATATTCCAAATATGACTTGATTTTTCAAATTGGACCATAGTTTATTAAGTCTACATACATAGACCTAATGGAAAATATCCCATTGACACATAGTTTCTGGTGAATTGTGTCTGGCTCATCAGAGAGGTGAACATCCATCAACCTCCACACGAGATGTAACAAGCTATCCTGTCGGTCTTCTACTAGAGACCTTCTGAACTGGATATTGAGTTGAACATAACACAATACTGTAGCCTCGTAAGATTCCTTATGTTTCACAATATTGTACACAGAAGGATATTGTGTGGCCAATGGTGTCTCCCCTAACCAAGTATCCTCCTAAAATCTAGTCGTGTTCCCATTTCCAATAATAAGTTTGGTTTTGTGGAAGAAAGCAACTCTTGTCCTCATTAACCCTTTCCAAAAAGGAGAATCATTAGGTCTAACAGTAACCCGGGCTAAATTTTCCGAATGTAGGTACTTATTCCGCCCACATTCCTTCCGTCTCAACAGAAAACCTATATAGACACTTCCTAAGCAGGCATCTATTCTTGACTTCCAAGTTTTCAATTCCAAGGCCACCCTGGTCCTTTGGTCTATAGATAATATCCCATTTGGACACCTGTATTTTGTATTTTTATCATTGCATTGCTAGAAAATACATGATCTATAGAAGTCTAACCTTTTATGTACACCTACATGCACTTCAAAGAAATACAGTAGGAACATTGGCATGCTTGTCAACACCGAGTTGATCGGAACAAGCCTTCCACCACCATAAGAATTAAGCTTACCCTTCTAGCAGCTTATTTTTTCAAATCGATTTTCAGTGCATTTCCACTCCTTGTTAGCTAATTTGCGATGATGAATTCTATACCTAAATATGTAAATGGTAGGGATCCCAACTCACATCCAAATAATTGTTTCTATGAATCTTGTTCTTGTTTGGCTCTCCCAAAATAGAATAGTCCACTTTTATTAAAATTGATCTTCGGTCCTGACTACTTCTCGAAATTAGCTTCATATTTCTAGCCTTTGCCATATCATGTTCCATGAAAATAATCTCCATTTGCGTATTGTAGTATGGATACACCACCATCCATTAGGTGTGGTACTTACCCACTTATTTGACCATCTTGTTTGGCCCTGCCAATGATGGTTGCCAACATATCTGCCACTACGTTGAACAGAATCGGATACATCGGGTCCATGTACGACCGAAAGTATGTCTAGAGGGGGTTTATTAGACTACTTGACTAAATTAAAAAACTAAACTTTTCTCAGTTTTATAGGTTGGCAAGTTTTAGTGATTTTTTACATAGTCTAGCACACCCTACACATGCAAGTCTATGAGTATAGTAGCGGAAAGTAATGACATTGCAAGTGTAAGTAAAGGGAGGGATAGGAAGATCAAACTAAATGAAGGCACAAAGATTTTTGGCATGGTTTCGATAGTTGGTGCTATCATATGTCCACGTTGATGGAGACTTCAATCCACGAAGGGTAACGGTTGTGTGAGTCCACGAAGAGCTCTACCCACGAAGGGTCCACGAAGAAGCAACCTTCCATATTCCACCATGGCTTATGTCCACAAAGACCTAGCCTCACTTGGGGTAGATCTTCAAAAAGTAGGCGATCTCCTTGCCCTTACAAACTTCTTGATTCCATTCCACGCGATCCGGAGGCTCCCAAGTGACACCTAACCAATCTAGGAGACACCGCTCTCCAAAAGGTAATATATGGTGTATAGATGATGAACTCCTTGCTCTGGTGCTTCAAAAGATAGTCTCCTCAACACTTAATCACTCTCTCATAGAATTTGGCTTCGTACAAGAGGATGATTGGATGGAAAGCAACCCGGGGAGGCTAGAAATTAAGATTCATATGGTGGGAATAGAATATCTTGATGTCCACATATGAGTAGGTGGCTCTCTCTTAGAAAATGAATGAAGAAAGTGTTGGTTTGTTCTGAGTGCTCTCTCTATGAATGAGAGGGGGGGTGGAAGGGTATATATAGCCATCTCCAAAAACCAACCGTTACAACAATATTTCCCAACTCGATGGAACCGAAGTTAAAACTCGGTTGCATCGACTACTACAAAATGTTTTAAATTTCTACTTTTTGGTGAGACCGGCGGATAACAAATAGGTGAGATCAATTTGGTTGGCCTCGGGCAGATCCGCATCTTAGTGGTTTCGATATATAAAACTCGAAAGTTCCGAAGTAAAATATCCCATTTCCAGAGAGTTGGCACTGCTTTTCTGTACTACCAAAACTGATTTCGGTGATAACGAGGTGGTAGGGTTTTGGCTTGGGTTCTGTATTGGTTAAACTCGGTGGGGCCAATTTTGAACAGTTGGTGGCATCGAATTTAGTAGTTTAGGCTTTTGACAGAATCTTTTGTGAGAGTTTGGTTGAATCTTTTGGTGCCAAATCTTTAAGCACTTTGAGCAACTAGATCATTATCAATACCTCACCCTGTTTTAATAGTATTGTCTTTCCTATAGACTCAATTGTGATTGGTTACATAAAATAATATGTAGAATCTAAATGTTGGGTTCTACCGTAGGTGCATCGTATGCAAATTAAAATTTTCCTACGCGTAGAACATGCTACGGAGATGGATCACAGATTATTAGCACTAGACGCGCAGTGCCGTGCAGCAGAATAGAGTTGGGGCAGTGCGTTCGTGTGGTCCGTATCGTCCTTGTCCGATCTCCCTCGGCCAGCCGTTCCGATCTCCCTCGAATAGCTGGTCGCCAGATCCCACGTACAGGTTTGCCGGAGCGGCGCAAGTGCATTGCCTCTAACGGTATCCGCGCATGCAGGAGGAACACACATGCGGCGAACTACTAGATCCGATCACACGATCGGCGGCGGCGTGTGGAGGTGGCTATTCGCAACACATGCAAACCCTAATGACGGCACCGAAGCGATCAACCGGATGGGTGTGCCGGTCCTCCACTATATATAGGCATCCGGTGTGGGCTCAACTCTTGGGCCTTGCATGGATCCTAAAGCCCACGTGTTCCTTCCCTTAAGCGCGTGACCCTTTAGGTTCTCGTCCACTTGGTCGCGAGTCAGATCACATCCGGCTTGACCGGTCGATAGCGGCCTCTAGCAAGATGTGCCGACTCCAAGTGTCCGATGAAGCTTGTTAGGCGAACCTGTACTTCACACTTCTGTTCCCTTTGCCACACGATATATGTTGTTGCGCACAAGGCGATATGGTCACCCTTGTTGCAGCACAACCTCTTTCTCATTCCCGTGAATCTGACCAACATTCGGATTATCTCATAATCCTCATCGCATGGCCATGCTTATCCAGGTCGGATCACCCAAGGGGCCTAGAGTATATCTCTCCTGGTAGGAGGGGCAAATCCCATCTTGCTCGACCATGTCTCGCAGCATGGGTCTGGACAATCCCGAAACCTACCTTTGTAACTACCCAGTCATGGAGTAGCGTTTGGTCGGCTCAAAGCAAGTCTGTCACCATACCGGGTACATGCACCAGCTCAGGTCTTAGGACATAGAACGTATGTTGTACTAGAGACTCACAGATGACCTATCGTTGCGTCTCATAGTTGGGTTTGTCCAGCTTAGACCTTATCTCGACTCGGATCCGACTATGTCAAATCCGACCAGACCTTTCTGAGTCCATATTATCCGGATAGCATCCAATGCTACATGGTCAGTGAGACCGGGCCATCCACCGTGTCATATGCTAGTCTGATTAGTTGTGCGTCCACACAACCATTTGGACTAGGGACCATTTAGGACAGTTATTATACAATGCATAGTCTCACAAACAAGTCACGTACTTGTTAATACACATCAATGATAATGTCCAAGGACTATCTTTATTCATAAACACATAGGAAATATCATCATATATGATTTCCTCTAGGGCATATCTGCAACACTTAATAGGTGTTCATTGCATCTAGGGGATCCATCTCACAATTCCTAGTCAATCCATTCATTGAACTTCCCTAAAATATACTTGATAGGCTCATTAGTTCAACGGACTATATGTTGTTGTCAATTACCAAAACCACCTAGGGATAAGTTGTGCTTTCAGTCTCTCCCTTTTTGGTAATTGATGACAACATATAGATCAAAGCTCCGACAAAACATATAATCAGTGCATAGTATTGTCACTTTGAGAAGTATGTGATAAGATGGAGATCCCCGTAAATTTGTACATTATTTTCATTTGCGTTTCAGTGCAAATGCACAATCGATTATGATGATGGGTCACTCTTCCATGTCACATACATCTTGCTGGAGCGCATAATTTTTTTGAGTAAAATGCAGTGCACACATCACCAAGCGTACAAGTGAATGATCATGATATATATTGAAATGATATGAAATAGTAGCATCGACCACTAAGCGTATGATCAAACACGGCAAAGTTTAAGTCACGAAACGAGCAAAAGAATAAGCCAAATGTATCAAAGAGCAAGAGAAGCAACTCAAAATGCAACACTCTCTCTTGAAGCCATGAGATCTATACATACTCCCCACCTTTGGCAATAAGGTACAAAAAAGCTCGAATATTATGGAGCTAAATGTCCCTCTGGGCTTAATCTCCTCAATGTGGTGATGAAGTGGTCGCTGCGGTGGTCGTCCACGGAGTTGAAAGAAGAGCGCCAGAAAATGCTTTTGCGGATGTCTTCTGGGTTGGTGGAGTACAAACTATAGGTGCTCAAGGAGGAACTGAAGAAATCTCAGCAGGTGCAAACATTAAAGTCTTGTATCTGGTGCCCGAACTGTACAAGACTTGGCCTTAGTCTTGAACTAATTAGTTAATGGGAGGGTAGGGTCATCATAGTCGGCGTTGGATAGACCAACTGCATTGACTTCCCTCTTGAGTGTCTCAACAACAGTAGCAAGCTCACTCGCCTTTTATCAAGAGAATGAAACTTTGCCTCCAGAATCCTCTCTAGGCTCTACTGGTTCTTGAGAACGTTAGCAATATTCTTCTCCGTGTTCTGAGTGGCACTGATAAGATAGGCCATCTGATCATTCTTTGTTCTAAACATGGGAGCACTAGCGGCTCCAGGTGCCTCTTCCCGGGCCTCAACCTCGATCTCTGCCTAAGATCTCAATGAGGTAGGATGAGAAGGGTCCATCACTATGATGTTGTCCTCAAAGTCTGGCTATAATGGTAGGTGGTGAAGGTCCAGTAGATATACCTTACTCCCAATCTTGGAGTTGATAAGCATCTGAATATACGTGGCATATCCACATGACCTCTTATGATCAGCAGTTGTCCTCTTGATGATCTCAACAATGAGATCCATCACTCAAATCCTGGTGTGCTGATCAACATGGCATAACATATTAATGTAATATCCTCGGATCATCTTGTCATCTCCTGACTTGGGAACCAAGGTGTGCCTCAGAATGGTGTTGGAGGTAGGCAGGCTAGCAAGCAGAAAGTCCACAAAACCAAGCTTGTTTGTCTTCAAGTACTCCTTGGGGATGGCAGTGTACATGTTGTCCATGGAGTTGTGCTTCATATTAGACTCAGAATAGACATCCAAATCTCCGTCCTCCACCTTGGGGGCACTTATGAATGCTACCCACTCATCCATCATGGACAAGTATCTAGTTCCCTCACTAATCCACACAATTCTTCCATCTAGGTAGAAGTGTGCGGTGGAGTAGAATTGCATGATAAGCTCATCGTTCCAAGCCGTCATCTCAGTCCTAATAAACTTGTCGATACCCATTATCCTGAAGCTCTCATGTACATGGGGGAAGTAGTCTTCATTTGGCTTGGTGTACTCCCAGTCAACATGCCTCATATCACTCATTGTCTGGTTCTTGTCCAGGAGCATTGTATCATAGAAGTCTTGTTGCTCCTTGGTGTGGAACCGATAATCCATGGCAGTCTTCTTCCTGATAGAGTAAGGATCCACTACTCTCTACTTCCTCAGTCATTGATCCTTCCTCTCCTTCAGGCTCTCTGCTATTTCATGTGTATCATTATGCTCTGGAAGATTGGGCTTGAGCTTCAATAACACAAAAGCATCATCATCCTCTTCAGGAGGTGGTATTGTTCCTCTCTTAGGTACTAAGGCCTTGTTCATCACAGCTGCAGACACACCTCTTGTTGTCCTCCTAGGCTTGGGGGAAGCAACTGACTTGGTCTTAGTTGGAGGCTTGCTTGGCATAGCATCAGCCATCAACTTCCCCTGCTTGGAAGGAGGTGGGTTAGCAGTAGGTTTTTCCACCTCTTCCTACACAGAGTCCTCATACATATAGGTAGGTGTTGGGGAACATTGCATGGGAAACAAAAAAATTCCTACGCACACACAAGATCTATCCATGGTGATGAGCATCTACGAGAGGGAGAGTGGATCTACATACCCTTGTAGATCACTAACAGGGAAGTGTTAAGAAACGCGGTTGATGTAGTCAAACGTCTTCGCGATCCAAATCGCTAGCTATCCCGCGATCCGATCACGATCTGTCCCGCGATCCAATCACAATCCGTCCCGTGATCCAATCACGGTCCTTTCGATCTAGCGCCGAACGGACGGCACCTCCGCGTTCGGCACATGTACAACTCGATCACGATCTCCACCTCCTTGATCTAGCAAGCGAGGGTGAAGAGGTAGATGACTTCTCCGGCAGCACAACGACGTGGTGATGGTGGTGGTGAACTAATCTGGCAGGGCTTCCCCGAGCTCTGTCGAACTTATCTAGAGGAAAAATGATCTAGAGGAAGAAGTTGGCAGCACATGTCTATTAAGGTTAGGGCTGCCCTCAAATCCTCTAGTATATATAGGAGGAAGGGAGGGGAGGAGGCAGCCTCAAACCCTCCACAAGGAGGATTCGGCCGAACCTAGGGGGGGGAGTCCTCCCTAACTAGGATTCCTCCTCCCACAAGGGAGGTGGAGTCCTGGGAGGACTCTCCACTTGGCCCTCATCTCTCCTCTTTGCATGGGCCCTTAGGGGCTGGCTTTCCCAGCCCACTAAGGGCTGGTGCGCCACCCCTAAGACCCATGTGGCCCTCGGAGTGGGTGGCCCCTCCCGATGGACCCCGGCACCCCCGGCACACTACCGGTGATGCTTGAACTTTTTCCGGTGACCAAAACGGGACTTCGTATACATCACTCTTTACTTCCGGACCATTCAGGAGATCCTCGTGATGTCTGAGATCTCATCTAGGACTCCGAACAACCTTCAGTCACCAACATACATAACTCAATACTACCGAAATGTAACCGAACCTTAAGTTTGCAGACCTTATGGGTTCGAGAACTATGTAGACATGACCGAGACACCTCTACAGTCAATAACCAATAGTGGGACCTAGATGCCCATATTGGTTCCTACATATTCAATGAAGATCTTTATCGGTTGAACCTCTATGTCAAGGATTCAGTTAATCTCGTATGTTGTTCCTTTGCTCTTCGGTATGTTACTTTCCCAAGATTCAATCGTCGGTATCTCCAAACCTAGTTCAATTCCGTTACTGGTAAGTCTCTTTACTTGTTCCATAATACAAGATCCTATGGCTAACTCTTTAGTCACTTTGCTTGCAAGGCTCATTATGATGTTGTATTACCGAGTAGGCCCTCAGATACCTCTCCGTCACACGAAGTAACAATCCTAGTATTGATCCATGCCAACTCAACAGACACCCTCGGAGATACCCATAGAGCACTTTTATAGTCACCCAGTTACGTTGCGATGTTTGATACACACAAGGTATACTCCTTCGGTGTCAGTGAGTTGCATGATCTCATGGTCATAAGAACATATACTTTGACATGTACAAAACTATAGCAATAAGCTAACATGGTCATATGCCATGTTTATAGTTTGGGTCTTGTCCATCACATCATTCTCCTAATGAGGTGATCCCGTTATGAAAAGACATCTCATGTCCATGACTAGGAAACCTTAACCATCTTTGATCAATGAGCTAGTCTATTAGAGGCATACTAGGGACATAGTGTTGTCTATGTATCAACGCATGTATCTGAGTTTCCGATCAATACAATTCTAGAATGGATAATAAACAATTATCATGAACAAGGAAATACGACAATAACTAATTTTTATTGCCTCTAGGGCATATTTCCAATTGCATTTTTCATGGCTAGGAAATGATGTTTTGACATCCATCTGCAAGATTTCATAATTGAAAAAATGCAGCAACTGCTAAGATAATTCCAATAGGCTTAGCATCTCTATGAGTGAGAAAGTCTCATCGTAGTCAACTCCTTGAACTTGTCTAAAACTTCTTTGTGACAAGTCGAGCTTTATAAATGGTGGCATTCACCATGAATGTTTGTCTTCTTCTTAAAGGTCCAATTGTACTCAACAACCTACCATTCAACGGGCAAGTCTACGAAAGTACATACTTGGTATTCATACATGGATCATTTCTTGGATTTCATGGCTCCTAGCCATTTGTTGGAATTTGGGCCCACCATCGCTTCTCCATAGCTCGTAGGTACACTGTTGTCTAACAACATGACCTCCAAGACAGGATTGACGCACCATTGAGTGGCGGTACGAGTCCTTGTCGACTTACGAGGTTCAGTAGTAACCTGATCCGAAGCTTCATGATTATCATTATTTGCTTCCTCTTAACTTGGCGTAGACGTCACATTAACATCTTTCTGCGTCGTGCTACTATCCAACTAAAGTGACAGTTCAACAACCTCGTCAAGTTCTACTTTCCTCCCACTCAATTCTTTCGAGAGAAACTCTTTCTTGAGGAAGGATGCATTTTAGTGACAAACACTTTGCACTTGGATCTGAGATAGAAGGTATACCCAACTATTTCCTTAGGGTATCCTATAAAGATCCACTTTTCCGCTTTGGGTTCGAGGTTACCAGACATAAGCATCGTATTCCCAAAGTCTGAGAAATGACAACTTAGGTTTCTACCAAACCATAATTCATATGGTTTCATCTCAACGGATTTTAGATGGTGCCCTATCTAAAGTGAATGTAGTCGTATCTAATACATAACCCAAAATTATAGTGGCAAAACGATAAGAGACAACATAGTATGCACCATATCCAATAGATCACGACTACGACGTTTGGACACAACATCACACTATGGTGTTCCAGGTGGCGTGAGTTGTGAAACAACCTCCACATTGTCTTAAGTTGCATACCAAACTCGTAAGTAAGATATTCACCTCCACGATCATATCATAGATATTTTATCTTCTTGTCACGATGGTCTCAAACTTCACTCTGAATTTGCTTGAACTTTTCAAACGTATCAGACTTGCATTTCATCAAGTAAATATACCCATATCGACTCAAATCGTCAGTGAAGGTAAGAAAATAATGATATCCATCGCACACTACAATACTCATTGGACCGCATACATCAATATGTATCATTTCCAATAAGTCACTTGCCCGCTCCATCATACCGGAAAACGGGGTCTTAGTCATCTTGCCCAAGAGGCATGGTCCGCATGTCTCAACCGATTCGAAATTGAATGAGTCCAAAGAAACATGAGCATGGAGTTTCTTCATGCGCTTTACACCAATATGACATTTAGCGGCAGTGCCACAAGTATGTGGTATTATCATTATTAACTTTGCATCTTTTGGCATCAATATTATGAGCATGTGCATCGCTACGATCAATATTCAATAAACCATTCTCATTGGGTGCATGACCGTTGAAGGTATTATTCATGTAAACAGAATAACCATTATTCTCTAACTTAAATGAATAACCGTATTGCAATAAACGCGATCAAATCGTGTTCATGCTCATCGCAAACACCAAATTTAGGTTCAACACTAATCCCGATGGTAGAGGGAGCGTGCGATGGTGATCACATCATCCTTGGAAACACTTCCAACACACATCGTCACCTCGCCCTTATCTAGTCTTTGTCTATTCTGTAGCTTTTATTTCGAGTTACCAACATTTACTAATTGAACCGGTATCTAATACCCAGGTGCTACTAGGAGTACTAGTAAGATACACATGAATAAAACGTATATCAAATATACTTCTGTTGACATTGCCAGCCTTCTGATCTACCAAGTATGTAGGACAGTTCTGCTTCAGTGACCGTTCTCCTCATAATAGAAGCACTCGGTCTCGGGTTTGGGTTCAACCTTGGTTTTCTTCACTGGAGCGGCAGATGACTTGCCATTCTTGAAGTTTTCCCTTCTTTCCCTTGCCTTCTTGAAACTAGTGGTTTTACTAACCATCAACACTTGATGCTCCTTCTTGATTTCTACCTTCGCAGTGTCAAACATCACGAACAGCTCAGGGATCATCCATTCCATCCCTGGCATGCTATAGTTCATCAGAAGCTCTAGTAGCTTGGTGGTAGTGACTTGGATAACTATATCAATTACTATCTTATGTGGAAGATCAACTTCCACTCGATTCAAGCAATTGTAGCACCCAGACAATCTGAGTACATGCTCACTGATTGAGCTATGCTCCTTCATCTTGCAGGCAAAGAGTCATGTTGGAGGTCTCATACCTCTCAACGCGGGAACGAGCCTGAAATTCTATTTCAGCTCTTGCAACATCACATATGCTCCATGATGTCCAAAATGTATTTAGAGCCATCCTAATCCGTAATGCAAGACGCACTGAACTATCAAGTAGTCATCAGAATGTGTGTGTCATATGTTCACAACATCCACAGTCGCCGCTTGAGGGGGTGGCGCACTGAGCGGTGCATTAAGGACATAAGTCTTCTGTGCAGCAACTGAGGACAATCGTCTGATCACGGACCTCGTCCGCATAATTTCTACCATCATCTTTCAACTCTATTTTCTCTAGCAACATATCAAAAACACATGGGAGCTATAGCGTGAGCTAGTGATCTACAACATAATTTGCAAAGACACATTGACTGTGTTCATGATAATGAGTTCAATTAATCATATTACTTAAGAAATCCCACTCAAATCAACATCCCTCGGGTTTTCTAAGTGTGACATGATCCAAATCCACCAACCCAAGTCTGATCATCATGTGAGATGAGGTGGTCTCAATGGTACTTAAGAACTCCCACTCAAATCAACATCCCTCGGGTTTTTTAAGTGTGACATGATCCAAATCCACCAACCCAAGTCTGATCATCATGTGAGATGAGGTGGTCTCAATGGTGAACATCTCCATGTTGATCATATCTACTATATGACTCATGTTCGACCTTTCGGTCTCTTGTGTTCCGAGGCCATGTATTTACATGGTAGGCTCGTCAAGTTTAACCCGAGTGTTCCGCATGTGCAACACTGATTTGTACCCGTTGTATGTGAATGTAGAGTCTATCACACCCGATCACCGCGTGGTGCTTCGAAACGACAAACTTTCGCAACGGTGCACACTTGGGGAGAACACAATTTTATCTTGAAATTTTAGTGAGGGGTCACCTTATAATGCTACCGTCATCCTAAGCAAAATAAGATGCATAAAAGGATTAACATCACATGCAAATCATAAGTGACTTGATATGGCCATGAACCTTTGCTTTTGATCTCCATCTCCAAAGCACCAGCATGATCTCCATTCTCACCAGCATAACACCATGATCTCCATCATTGTGTCGACATTGGGGTTGTTGTGCCCACTCTGTTTCTACTACTATTGCTACCTCTTAGCGATAAAGTAAAGCATTACATAGCGCTTAATGATGGACACGCAGGTCATACAATAATTAAAGCCAACCCTATGGCTCCTGCCGGTTGTCGTACTCATCGACATGCAAGTCGTGATATTCTATACAAAACATGATCATCGCATACAACACATATATCTCATCATGTAATTGGCCATATCATATCACAACATACCCTCCAAAAACAAGTTAGACGTCCTCTAATTGTTGTTGCATGTTTTACGTGGCTGTTACGCATATCTAGAAAGAACGATTCTTACCTATGCAAAACCACAATGGTGATACACAAATTGCTATTCAACCTTCTCAAGGACCGCCTTTGTCGAATCTGATCCAACTAAAGTAGGAGAGACAGACACCCGCCAGCCATCTTTATGCAACAAAGTCACATGTCAGTCGATGGAACCAGTCTCTCATACGTGGACGAGTAAGGTTGATTCGGGCTGCTTCATCCCACAATACCGCTGAATCAAGAAAAGACCAAGGGAGGAAGCAATCTGAGCATCAACGCCCGCAAAATCCTTTGTGTTCTACTCGTGATCTCATGTACGCATAGACCTAGCTCATGATGCCACTTTTGGGGAACGTTGCATGGGAAACAAAAAAATTCCTACACACACGCAAGATCTATCCATGGTGATGAGCATCTACAAGAGGGACAGTGGATCTACATACACTTGTAGATCGCTAAGCGGGAAGCGCACAGAAACGCGGTTGATGTAGTCGAACGTCTTCACGATCCAAATTGCTAGCCGTCCCGTGATCCAATCACGATCCATCCCGCGTTCCAATCACGATCCGTCCCGTGATCCAATCATGGTCCTTATGATCTAGCACCAAATGGATGGCACTTCCGCGGTCAGAACACGTACACCTCAATGACGATCACCACCTCCTTGATCCAGCAAGTGAGGGTGAAGAGGTAGATTAGTTCTCCGGCAGCGCAACAGCATGGTGGCAGTGGTGGTGAACTAATCCAGCAAGGCTTCGCCGAGCTCCACCGAACTAATATAGAGGAAACGTGATCTAGAGGAAGAAGTGGGAAGCACATGGCTATTAGGCTTAGGGCTGCCCTCAAATCCTCTAGTATATATAGGAGGAAAGGAGGGAGGAGGCAGCCTCAAACCCTCCACTAGGAAGATTCGCTCGAACCTAGGGGAGGAGTCCTCCCCCAACTAGGATTCCTCCTCCCACAAGGGAGGTGGAGTCCTCGGAGGACTCCCCACCTGGCCCTCCTCTCTCCTCTTTGCATGGGCCCTTAGGGGCTGGATTGCCCAGCCCATGTGCCCCTCGGAGTGGGTGGCCCCTCCTGATGGACCCCCGGCACCCCCGGTACACTATCAGTGGTGCCCGAACTTTTTCCGATGACCAAAATGGGACTTCTTATATATCAATATTTACCGCCAGACCATTCCGAAGGTCCTTGTGACATCTGGGATCTAATCTGGGACTTAGAACAACCTTCGGTCACCAACATACATAACTCAATACTACTGAAACGTCACCGAACCTTAAGTGTGCAGACCCTGTGGGTTCGAGAGCTATGTAGACATGACCGACACACCTCTAAGGTCAATAAGCAATAGCGGGACCTAGATGCCCATATTGGTTCCTACATATTCTACAAAGATATTTATCGGTTGAACCTCCATATCTAGGATTCAGTTAATCTCGTTTGATGTTCCCTTTGTTATTCGGTATGTTACTTGCCCGAGATTCGATCGTCGGTATCTCCATACCTAGTTCAATCCCGTTACTGGCAAGTCTCTTTACTCGTTCCGTAATACAAGATTCTGTGGCTAACTCTTTAGTCACTTTGCTCGTAAGGCTCATTATGATGTTGTATTACCGAGTGGGCCCTGAGATACCTGTCCGTCACACGGAGTAACAAATCCCAGTCTTGATCCATGCCAACTCAACAGACACCCTCGGAGATACTTGTAGAGCACCTTTATAGTCACCTAGTTATGTTGCGACGTTTGATACACACAAGGTACTCCTCCGGTGTCAGTGAGTTGCATGATCTCATGGTCATAGGAACAGATACTTTGACATGCAGAAAACTATAGCAATAAACTGTCATGGTCATATGCTATGTTTACAGTTTGGGCTTGTCGATCATATCATTCTCCTAATGATGTGATCCCGTTATCAAATGACATCTCATGTCCATGGCTAGGAAACCTTGACCATCATTGATCAAGGAGCTAGTCTATTAGAGGCATACTAGGGACATGGTGTTATCTATGTATCCACACATGTATCTGAGTTTCCGATCAATACAATTCTAGCATGGATAATAAACGATTATCATGAACAAGGAAATATGACAATAACTAAATTATTATTGCCTCTAGGGCATATTTCCAACAGTAGGTATTCCCACAACATGCACTATCCTCTTCCTCTCTTTCTTCTTCCTAGTCTTCTTAGGCATTGCCTTTGGCTACTTGTATCCTCTTGGGTTCTCCAAAGAAGTCGAGAGACCTATCTTGGTAGAAACAGATTCAGGAACCTTCATGATCACACCTCTCTCTTTTCTGAGCTCCTGCATACTCCTTTCTCATAGTATTTATCTTGGAGCTGACTTCTTCAACTTCAAAGTCCTCCTCATCATAATGAGAATTTTTCCTCTTCCCTGCTCTAGTGGTAGCCTTGGGAAGACTTGGAGAGATCCTCTCTCCCTCATGAAGGTTCTACACCACGACATTTTGTCGGTGCAACTTCATCAAAGAGCTAAACAAGTAGTTTCAACTCTACAGGAGAAAAAGCAAGCAATGGAACGACGTGTCGATGAGATGTAGCACATCTTGTTTTCACAAGGAAGTTACAGTGTTGTCATGCCCACGCCTTTGCCTCCTAATTATGTCTCTTGTCCCGTGGTAGAGTGCTTAGTTGCTTACTTTTGTTAAGATATGTGAATCATAGGTACACTAACTCATTTTATTTTTGTGTCCCTTCATAGTTCTTAGGTATTGTACCAGATGATGACGAGGAAGAAGAGGAACATGAGGGTTATCATGATGCGGTCCTTGCAAACAAAGGAAGAAGAGGAACCGGTTTTCTTACTTGTACGTACTTCGAAAATTTTTATCTCTGCCTGGTTGGTACCCAAGTTTCTGACCTGCAACCATTTTGTTTCACTAGTAACTAAATAACCAAAACTGATGTGATGCATCACTTTCCAGAATAAGTGCTTGAGTAGTTGTGTTTACCATATCATGACCAACACGAGCAAAACTCTTGCTTCCAGCTACATGTAGCAATTTCAAATTGGAACGATTTTTTTTCTAGCATTGCTCGCCTAACAAACATGCGAGCAATGATTTAAGATAGGATATGACATGAAGACATTAGTAAAGAAGTATGTGCCTTGCCTCAGATTCTAGTTTTCTCCATTGATTGATAAGTTGTATCCATTCTTCCTTTTCAATCCTTAAATCACGTCTTTCCATAAGTGCCTCATCTGTCAATGTTGCATCAAACTATTGTACGAAAAATAAAAGAGACTATAGGCAAATATGACTGGACAAATATGAAAAAGAAGTCATTTAGCAAAAGGCAGCTAGCAAAAATAGAAGAGACTATAAGCAAAACTATTTTGACCATCTAAACTACCTTTATGTCATCCCATAGTTTTAACTTTGCCTCAGGGTAAATATATCTCCAGTCCTCAACGAGCACTGACAATTGTTGTCATGGGAACTAGCACCTATGGGATCGGAGGGACCCCTTTCGGTTCGGCGGGGGAGAAGGCTCGCGCAAAGAGCCTAACGGGGGGATGACCCTGGGGTAGCCTCAAGCGCCCCCTTTGCTCCGGCCATCTAACGCAATCAAAGGGCGGGCCGCCTCCCCCTGCGGTCCGGCTATGCCCTGCCGGTAGCGGCCCTCTGGCAAGAGTCCGCCGGCTATGCCCCGCCGGTTACGATGTGCCGGCCAGTTGAGGGCGTTGCCGCCTGCCCCCCCCCCCCCCCACTGCCTGCACATTGGATACCGTCGACTGGGCATGCATGGCGATAGTGGCCCCCATCCCATCGGGGTCAGCGCTGGAGTGGCCATAATGAAGGTGTTAGGGCCTCTGACCCTGGCGGATGGTGACCGGGCTTCCAACAGTGCCGGCATGCCCCAACCACTCCATTACCTGCCCCGGCATGGCTACAGGGCGGCCGTCCGCACCGCTGACCTCGGCCGGTCACCGCAAGACGATGCCACAAGGGGACCGTTCAGCCGGCGGGGCCTACCGGCGACAGGACCCCATAGCCGGCGGCCCCCGCAGCCGGCCAGAGAGGCTGCCGGCTAGGGCCCCCTTGACCTTCTATTTGTATTGTAATCCGGGGGTGGCCTATAAAACCCCCCGGGCCACCCCCATGCAAGGGGTCGGCTGATCTCCTAGCTCTCTTCACGTCCACTCCACACACACGCGTAGGGAGGCAGAAGAGCGGGCTAGCTCCTTCTTCCTCCACGATCCATACAGCTCAAGGAGCGCCATTGTAATCCGACCATTGTCTCAACTAGACCAAGCAGGACTAGGGGTGTTACCTCCCACGGAGGGACCCGAACTAAGGTACATCGTGTGTCCACCACTGCTTGTGCCTAACCCCGCTCCCGGAGCCCGCCGGCGTCCTTCGGCCCCTCTTGATAAGCCTACCCATGGCATATGCCGTGACGAAACCATGACAGTTGGCACCCACCGTGGGGCCATCCGCGGCGCCGGCGGGAGTCACGCTCCGGGAGGGGCCCTTCACCACCTCCCCTGGCCGCCTCGCGTCCGGGCGAAACCGCGTGCTCGTGGGGCTTGCTCCAGCGGGTCTTGCGGGCAACACGGCCGACATCTCTGACGAGTGCCTCGGTCACGACCTTGCGCTCGACATCGCCGCGCTCGCTGGGCGGTTCAGCAAGCTGAGACTCACCGAAGAGCCGACGGCCGACGAGTACCCTAGTTGGGTGTTCGACTGCACCGACCCTCCCTCGTCCGTGGGCGCGCTCGCCACGGGCGAGGCCATCGGCCCCCACACCCGCGTGGGAGTGATGGTCACCGCCTCCTCCACCACTTTGGGCCGTGTGCGGGCGGCCGAGGCCGACGCAGCCGCCACTCGTGTCGGCACCTCCGACCCACTCGTCGCCACCCTCCGGGGTCTGGGCACTCATATCGCTACGATGGCGGACCCGGCCACCGCCAGGGCTGAGCTAGAGGTGGCCCGCCGCCTGCTGTTCGAAGACGCCAGCGCCCTCGTTGCCGAGCGGCACCGGATGGAGGCCGCACAACGGGAATACAACTCCGCGTAAGGTCTCACCCCGGCTGGCCCCGAGCCCAGCCGGCGTGGTGCTGTGCGAGAACGCGGCCGCGTGGTCGCAGAAATCCTCGGCGGCCGCTTCCCCGTCTACGACACCCCCGCGGCCATCCTGCGTGCCGCCAAGGTTGCCTACAAGGATTTGGCAACCTTGGAGGGCGAGGAGCAGGCTGCACACGAGCGGCACATCAAGGACCTCATCGACACCGCCAATGCGCATCAGGTCATCCTCACCCTCGGTGGGGCCGTCTCCGAGTTTCCCCATCCCGAGGGCGAGGACACCGGGGCTGCCGACCGCCGGCCGGCTCAGCACTCCAGCACTCCTCATCCCTCCGGCCGGAAGGCCCGGGGGAGCAATGCTCAGCACCCCCGTCACGCGGAAACGAGCAGCCGGCTATGAACAACCGGCACAGCAACAATCCGGCCGGCAGCCACCGCCGCGGTGAGGCGCTGGCAGACGGCAGCCGGCGCACCCGCGGGCATACTCCGCCTCCGTGGCGGGAGCCGGCGCAGTCCATCCCGCCGGCCGTCCATCCCGAGCTTGCAGCCCATCTCGGACCGCGCGTCCCCGATAGCGACAACGACGCCCGACTCCGTCTTGACCGGCTAGCTCAGTCAGCTCTCCTCGAGGAGGAGGGCTCGATTGGCCCGGCCTGCTTTGGTCCGCGGATCCGCAACGAGCCTTTTCCGCCCGGCTTCACACTCCCCCGCAACACCCCGAAGTATACCGGGGCTACCAAGACGGAGGACTGGTTGATCGACTACACACCGCCGTCAGCATTGCCAGGGGGAACAAGCGTGTAGCCGTCCGCTACGCCCCCCTCATGCTGATCGGCTCGGCCCGCACCTGGCTGAACAGCCTGGCTACCAGCAGCATCAACACCTGGACGGACTTAGAGGAGGCCTTCGTCCGCAACTTCACCAGCACCTACAAATGGCCTGGCTGGCCCCGCGAGCTGGCCATGTGCGTCCAGGGGCCGGAAGAGCCCCTCTGTGACTACCTCACGCACTGGACCGAGCTCCGTAACTCCTGCGAGGGATTGCACGAGGTACAGGCCATCCAGTACTTCATCGAAGGCTGCTGCGATGGCACCCCCCTCAAGCACAAGCTCTTGTGCTCCGAGCCAACCTCCCTGGCATTCCTCATGTCCAAAGCAGACAAATATGCCACGGCCGATTGCTCGATGAGGATGAAGGCTAAGGCACCAGCCAAGCCGGCTAAGCCCCCCGCCGCGCCGCGGGCGGCGGCCCACAACCGGCAGCAGTAGAACGGCAAGCGCAAGAACGACCAGCCCGACTCCCGCTACGGGAGCCGGCAGGTCACCTCCATCGAGGAGGAGCAGCCAGCCTGGCAGCCCAAGCTGACTTTCGAGCAAATGCTTGACCTCCCCTGCAAAAACCACTCCGGTGCCAAGCCGGCCACGCACACGCTCCGGCAGTGCAGCTTCTCACAGTGATTGGCCCGGGGGGACGGCCTCCCGCCTCCCCCCGCGTAGCCAGCCCAAGCTTCGGCAACAGCTCCGGCTCCCGACTCGGGCCAGGCGGACCCGGTCCCGGCTCGGAACGACGGCCGGCTACATGATCGGTACCCCGAACATGACGACTGCTACGTCGTCTTCACCAGCGAAGAGACGGACAAGCACGCCCAAGATCGGCTCCACCGCGAGGTGAATGCCACCATGCCCGCGACTCCCCAGTTCATGCATTGGTCCGAGAAGCCGATCACCTGGAGCCGGGCGGACCACCCGGCCGTGATGCCGAACCCTGGTAGCTACCCCCTCGTCCTCGATCCTACCATCGCCTTCGAGAAACGCTCGTGCCACTTCTCGTGGGTGTTGATCGATGGAGGCAGCAGCATCAACATCCTCTACCTTGACACCCTGCTCAAGCTGGGGCTCAAGGTGGAGGATCTGAAAACGAGTCGGACCGTCTTCCACGGAGTCGTGCCGGGAAAGTCCTGCACCCCTATCGGCAAGATCAAGCTCGACGTCCTCTTCGGCGATGCCGACCACTTCCGCCGCGAGCCGGTCTTGTTCGAGGTAGTGGACCTCGACAGTCCCTACCACGCATTGCTGGGCCGACCGGCTCTTGTCAAGTTCATGGCGATCCCCCACTACGCCTACCTCAACCTCAAGATGCCGGGTCCCAGGGGCATCATCACCGTCGCCGGCAAATACCAGATGTCAATGGCGTGCGGGCGAAACGGCAGTCGGCTGCCCGAGGCCCTGGAGATAGCGGAGGAGAAGCGGCAGCTCGACCGTTTGGTGGCCCTCGCCTCTGCCCAGCCAGCCGTGCTGCCCCCTCCGTCCTAGTTGGTCGGCAAAGCCTCGTTCCAGCCGTCCAAGGACACCAGGCAGGTGCCACTCGATCCGGCCAACCCCACCCAGTGCGTGACCATCGGCTCCCGCCTCGACAGCAAATAGGAAAGCGAGCTCGTCAACTTCCTCCGTGAGAATCGAGACATCTTTGCATGGTCCCCCAAGGACATGCCGGGTGTTCCGAGGAAGTTCGCCGAGCACAAGCTACACGTACGGCCGAAACGGATGCAAAGCCGGTCAAGCAACCCCTGCGCCGTTTATCCGAGGAGAAGCAGCGTACTATAGGAGAAGAGATCGCCGGGCTGCTCGCAGCCGGCTTCATCATGGAAGTATTCCACCCGAACTGGCTGGCCAACCCAGTCCTAGTGCTGAAGAAAAACAAGACCTGGCTCATGTGTATCGACTACACAAGCCTGAACAAGGCGTGCCCCAAGGACCCATTTGCCCTGCCGCGGATCGATCAAGTCATCGACTCCATGGCTGGCTATGATCTGCTGTCTTTCCTGGACGCCTACTTCGGCTACCACCAGATAAAGCTTCACCCGGCCGACCGGCTCAAGACCTCCTTCATCACCCCCTTTGGGGCCTACTGCTACATCACCAAGTCCTTCGGCCTGAGGAATGCAGGCGCTACCTTCCAGCGTTGCATGCAGAGGTGCCTCCTGTCTCAGATAGGCAGGAATGTCCACGTCTACGTGGACGACATCATCGTTAAATACAAGAAGCATTGCGGCCTCCTCGATGACCTCCGGGAGACGTTTGCCAACTTGCGCGAATATAAGATCAAGCTCAACCCGGAGAAGTGTGTCTTCGGCGTCCCAGTCGGCCAGCTCCTGGGTTTCTTCGTGTCTTCCCGCGGCATCGAAGCTAACCCCGAGAAGATCCGGGCGATTGAGCGCATGCCCAAGCCGGTCCGGCTCCGTGACGTCCAGAAGTTCACCGGCTGTCTTGCCTCCCTCAGTCAGTTCATCAGCCGGCTGGGCAAGAAGGCCTTGCCCCTCTACGGGCTCCTACGCAAGTCGGCCCTGGTCGAGCCGGGCCGGGACCTCTCGAAGAAGACGGCCCTGTTCGACTGGTCCGACGAGGCGGACACGGCATTCCGTGGCCTCAAGCAGGCTCTCACCAGCGCGCCCATCTTGGCCGCGCCGACTGACAAGGAGCCTTTGCTCGCCTACATTGCGACGCCCACACGCGTCATCAGCATCGTCCTAGTGGTGGAGTGGCCGGAGGAAGGCAAGGCGCTACCAACGCAGCGTCCCGTCTACTACCTCAGCGAGGTCCTCTCCGCCTCCAAGCAAAACTACCCCCACTACCAGAAGATGTGCTACGGCATATACTTCGCAGCCTAGAAGATCAAGCAGTACTTCCAGGAGCACATCATCACCGTCGTGAGCATAGCGCCGCTGGGCGAAATCATGGCCGGCCAGGACGCCACCGGCCGGATCGCCAAATGGGCCATCGCCCTGGCCGACTACGAAATACGATACGAGCCGCGCACCACCATCAAATCCCAGGCAATGGCCGACTTCCTCGTCGACTAGGCCAAAACCCAGTTCATGCTGCCCCCGCCCGACTCCACGCACTGACACATGCATTTCGACGGCTCGAAGATGCGAGCCGGCCTGGGAGCCGGCATCATCTTGTCGTCTCCCAGAGGGGACCAGCTCCGCTACGCCCTCCAGATCCGCTTCGCTGCCTCCAACAACGTGGCCGAATACGAGGCCCTCGTCCACGGCCTCCGGCTCGCCAAGGAGATCGGCATCCAGTGCATCATTTGCTTTCGCGACTCCGACCTCGTGGTGCAACAGGTCTCTGGCTAATGGGACGCCAGGGACGCCAACATGGCCAGCTACCGCTTCCTTGTCTAGCAGCTCATCGGCTCCTTCGAGGGCTGCGAGTTCCACCACATCACCCGTGCGGACAACGAGGCGACCGACGCGCTGGCCAAGATCAGCTCCACCCAGCAGGGCATCCCAGGTGGCGTCTCCCTTGAGCGGCTGCTGAAGCCTTCGATCAAGCCTTCTCCCGAATCAGAGTCCATCTTCGTACCAGCAAACGCGGCCGGCACCTCGACGGAACCAGCTACCCAACCGGCCTCGCCGGCTGCGGCAGCTCTACCGGCTCCGCCACCACCAGCCGCCGGGCCGGCGCCGTCCGCCATGGCAATTGAGCCGGCCATGCCTGCGCGTGCCGGCACCGGACCCGTCGCCGTCATGATGACTGTCGACGCTCTTGCCACCGCCTCGCTCCCGGGGGCTGGCGAGCCGGCTCCGGGGGCTGGCGAGCCGGCTCCGGGGGCTGACAAGCCGGTCCCGGGGGCTGAGCCGGCCCCTGTCTCGGCTCCCTCATGGGCCTAGCCCATCCTGGCATTCCTCCAATGCGGCGAGCTCCCCTCCGATGAGGCCACTGCAAGGCAAATTCAGCGTCGGGCCCCGGCCTACAGCATCGTCAACCACGAGTTGGTTCATCGCAGCACCACCGACGTCTTCCAACGCTGCGTCGAGCCGGAGAAAGGGCAAGAAATCCTCCTCGACATCCACCAGGGCGAGTGCGGGCATCATGCCGCCTCCAGATCCCTGGCCAAAGCATTCCGTCACGGTTTCTACTGGCCGACTGCTCTATACACGGCCAAGAAACTGGTTGACAAATGCGAGGACTGCCAGCGCTTCAGCACGCAGAGCCATCTTCCGGCTAGCACCCTCCAGACCATCCCCCTTTCATGGCTCTTCGCCGTCTGGGGGATGGACATGGTGGGACTCTTCAAGACCACAAGAGGCGGCATGACACACTTGCTGGTAGCCGTTGACAAATTCACCAAGTGGATCGAGGCCCGGCCAATCAAGAAACTAGACGGCCCCATGGCCGTCCGGTTCATCGAAGACATCACAGTACGCTATGGCGTCCCCCACAGCATCATCACTGACAATGGCATGAACTTCGCCAAGGGCGCGTTAGCATGTTTCTGCTTGAGGTGGGGCATCCGGCTCGACCTGGCATCCGTCTCCCACCCGCAGTCGAACGGCCAGGTTAAGAGGGCAAATGGCCTGCTCCTGTCCGGCATCAAGCCCCGGCTCGTGACGCCACTGGTCCGGTCGGCCGGCTGTTGGGTCGAGGAGCTGCCGGCTGTCCTTTGGAGCCTCCAGACCATGCCCAACCGGTCGACCGGCTACACTCCATTCTTTCTCATTTACGCGTCCGAGGCAATCATCCCCACCAACATCGAATTCGATTCACCTCGGGTTACCCTGTACACCGAGAAGGATGCGAGGGAGGCAAGGGAAGACGGTGTCGACCTCCTCGAGGAGGCCCGCAAGCTGGCCTTGAGACGGATAGCCATCTACCAGCAGAAGCTCCGGCATTACCACAGCAAGCGGATCCGGTCGCTCTCCTTCCGCAAAGGAGACTTGGTGCTCAGGCGGATCCAGCGAACCGCCGGCCAGCACAAGCTGTCCTCCCCATGGGAGGGCCCGTTCATCGTCAGCCGGGCGCTACACAACAACGTGTACTATCTAATAGACGCCCAGAAGCCGCAGAAGTGCAAGAGAGACGCCTCTGGCGAGGAGACGGAGCGCCCGTGGAATGCGGCGCTCCTCCGTCCATTTTATCATTGAAAACCAGTGCATGTATCCTTCCCCTTCCGAGCTTATGAATGCAATGGGGGCCCCAAGCCGGCACTTGGGGCACGCCCCTTTTTGATTCCTCCAAAGTTTTTCTGTTATTTAAGGCACGTCAACCGGGTCCGACTCCAAGACCCGGGGGCTCGCCCGACTCCCCCCGAGGCGGACAAGTAGTATGAGCAAGCAACCCTTCGCCTCCCCTCCCTAACCAGCTACCGACCGGCTCCCGGCTGTTCGGCTGAAGGGACCGCAGGGTGCGAAGGAACTTCTCACACTGAGGTCAGCCGACGCGCGGCAGCCAGACCGGCCCAGCCGAGCTTTGTTACTCCTAGTAACCGGCCTTTGCCGGCTCAACCTAGCCCTAGCCGGTTGACCCTAAGAGCCCGCTGGTTTTCCCCAAGGGTGAAGCCCCATCCCTGTCCCAGACCGGCTCCCGGGTGGCTGGTAGGTGGGGCGGAAGCCGGAAGGAATCCCGACACGTGAACACAAGTCAAAAGGCAAAAGGCGAAAGAAGAGATGGCACACACATTCTTCTTAAGAAAAACGGCATAAGGCATAACGATAAAAGGACCACGTCCATGAGTTCATTACATACGTACACCCAGTGGGTGGAATTCCAGTCTAAAACAAAATGCAGGAAAGAAAAATCCTAAGTGGTGGCAGCTTCGGGCCGTCCCTCCTCCGGTGCTGACGCCTCTGGAGCCGGCGGTGCTGGCGCCTCCAATGCCGGCACCTCCGGGGCGGCTGAGGTAGAAGCCCCTGCCCCCGCGTCTGGAGCCGGCTCGGACTCGGCATAGTCGTCGGTGTCGGACTCTCCATCGGCCGTCTCGGCGGCGCTCCCCTCCGGGTCGTCCAGGGCGAGCCCGCACCGGTCCTCCGAGACCACCACGCCGTCCGCCCCATGCTCCGGGACGTACTCGTCCCACGCGGCGAAGGACGCGAGGTCGCTCGCCCTCACCAACAGCTCGTCGACCACTGCCTCCAACTCCGTGTAGGTGCCGGCACGCTGGGCCATGAGCAAACCCAAGTCTAGCTCGGGGTACCACGACCTGGCAATGCGGAGCGCCATGCCCGCACCCGCGCATGCTGCAGAGGCCCTCCACGCGTTCACCCGTGCAGTCCCACACTCCAGCCACCTCGACAGCCGGTTCATGGAGCCCAGGTCTACCGCGCCGGGCCAAACGGTGCGAACCAGCACCAAGGCGGCCGCTTGGAGCCGCCTCAGGGCGCGGAGCACCTCTGACAGACGCGCCGTGGCGGCGATCCCCACCTCGTCCAGGGTCCAGGGGGCAAGCGGCCCAACGGCCTCTCCTTGCGCCCGTCGAGCCTCACGGTCGGCCTCCATGGGCGCCTCCGTGACCTCTTGCGTGCCGGGGAAAATCCCTAAGAAGAGGACAAGGGATGAGCGGGGAGGCAAGCCAGAAAACCCAGAAGGAAGGCCCGAGAAGAACAAGGCAATAGAACCTTACCGTGCAGCATCCGATCCACCTCATGCCCTTGCTCCTGCAGCTGCACCTCCCTGGCTGACCACTCCTGGCGCTGGCGCTCGTGCTCGTCCCGAGCCACCTGTGCGTCCTTGGCCGCCTTGGCTAGCGTGGCGTCTTTGGCCTCCAACCTCTCGCGGAGAACTTTCTCCCGCTCCTCCACCTCCCGACGAAGGGCCGCCCCTTGGTCCACCAATGCTTGACGGTGGACCACCTCGCGCCCCTCCCGCTCCGCCTTCACCTGGTCCAACTCCCCATGGAGCCGGTCACGCTCCGTCGTCAGGAATTCCCGCTCCTCGTAAAGATGCACCACCTGGCCGGAGGCTGACCGTCTCGGCATGGGTAGCTTCACGAGAAGAAGTCGCTATTGTTAGAAAGGATTCAGCCCGCCTTCGGGGCAGCCGGCCTGATTCCCGGGGGCTACACCCGGTGGGTACGCTTGTGTGCCCCCACTGAAAGATCGCAAGAGCACATACCTCAAAAATCCGCGGACACGACGGCGAGCCGGTTTTTGGCTCGTCGGTACAACCCCAGCAGGGTGTTGCACGCGGCCTCCCGGCGGTCATACGCCGCCTGCAAGACAACAAGAGTACACAGCTTTAGGCTCGACCCGCCTACGCGCCAGCCGGCTCGAGCCTCGGGGGCTACACCCAGTGGGTGCGCTGGCGTGCTCCCACTGGAAAAGACAGAAAACGCTAAGTCAAGAGAAGAAGGAAAGAAGAGAGCTCACCGCGACCGCCTGCTCCAAGTTCACCAGCCGGTCATTGGCGGCTCGAGCGTCCTGCGATGTCTGGGCGCGACAAGCGGCGAACGCATCCACAGCGGCGAACACCGCCACCCCGAGGGCGCTTGACGGTTCGCCAGGGGCCGGGCTCCCAGCCGCCGCCCAGGTCCGCTGCGGCCAGCCCCCAACCGCGGGTCCTCCCTTGTCGAAGACCGCGATGGGACCGGCCCCTTCTGTCGCCGTCGCGCCTGGGGCTGCCATCGACGCGCCTGTAGCGGCCGTTTCCCCGGCCATTGCGGCCCTCACCTCCGGCGCTCTGCCTCCGGCGGCTCTGGGCCGACTCGCCTCCGGTGTCGGCGCCTCTGGAGCCGGCACCTCTGAAGCCGGCACTTCCGGGGCCGGCACTTCCGGGTCCGGCACCTCCGCCCCCGGCGGCACGTCGTCCACCACCGGCTGGGTGGCGTCGTAGTCCATCTTCGCCACGTGCTCCGCGGCCTTCGCGCCTGCCTCCGTCCGTCGCCCGGGACCATGTTGGTCCTTCGACCTCTTCTCCCGGCCGCGGGGGAACGGCTCCCACGCCCTGCCAGCGGCCTCCCCGCTGGTTCCTCGGAGGTGGGGGAACAGCTCCCACGCTCCGCCAGCGACCTCCCCGCTGGTTCCTCCCTGCTTCTTTGCTGCCTCTTCCCATGGGCGGAGCTCCTCGACGCGCCACTCCTGCTCGGCCGCCTCGAGGTCGAGCCACGCCTGGTGCTCCCTCTCCTCGGCAGCCATCAGCGGCGCCGCCCTCTCCGTCCTGCCACCCGGGGTCCTCCAGGGCGCGCGCCTCCCTGGTAGCGACGAAATAAGGGACTGGGGGGAAGACGGAACGGTCCAAGGTGGAGGAGGAGACGGACTTACCCGGCGACGACGGGGACCGCCCTCCTCATGGGTCCTGCCTGGGCGACCCTTTGTTTCTTGCCCCCGCCTCCGCGACTGCCGCCCGGCTGCGCAGTCGTTGCGCGCTTGGGCGCCGGCATGGTGGCAGCCGGCCGTTTCCCCTTGTCGTCCGCGTCCGGGCCTCCCTGGCTGGAGCCGCCGTCGGCTCGAGGTTGGCGCCTCCGCGGCGCCGTGACCTCGTCTTCCGAAGTTTCAAGCTTCTCCGGAGCCTCTGCAACACACGACGTCTCCGCTTGAGCGTCATCATCGGTCCAGTCCCGTAGGTGCGCCTGGGGAGGAGACTCACCCATCGATTCAGCCTCTTCGGCCCACTCCGTATCTGTCTCCGCGTCGCCGGCTTCATACGCGCCGACTCGCTCAGAGTCAGCCGGCTCCACGTCGTCGGCATCCTCGACCTCCTCGGGGTCCGACTCCGCCGTGTCGGGGGCCGGCTCCCCGTAGTTCTGTAGCAACGGGAAAATCTGTGGGCGGGCCGGGCGGCACGCCATCAGGCCAAAGGGGGGAGGGGCGCCGCCTCTGAAAAAAGATGGAGGGAAGTAGGTGGCCAGACACTTACCCACGGTGCCGGGCGGCTCCGGCTATACGGGGTTTTCCCCCATTGTCACTCGCCCTCCACCATCTTCGCCGTTGAGATGGCGCTCACCCTCCTCGCCACATGGGCCGGTTTCATCTCCTTGGTGGAGAGCCGGCAGGGGTCATGGCATCCTCCCATCTGGCAGATGAGGTGTGGCCGGCGCTGCAATGGCTGCACCCGGCGTGCCACCATCGCGGCCAACAGATCGGTGGCCTTCAGCCCCTCCGCCCCGGTCATCATGAGTAGGCGCTCGCAGAGCCAGTCCGCCGTCTCGGGTGCCGGAGGTGGAACTGCCCGCCAGTTCAGCATCACGATCGGCGGGTGGTTGGCGAAGTCGGGGAGGTTGATGTAATCCTCATCCTGCTTCGCGTTCTTCACATAGAAGAACCCCCGCTACCAGTGCTTCACCGACTCGTGCAACGGGAGTTTCGGGAAGCCGGTACGCTTGCGGATATGGATCATGGCGCCTCCGCAGGCGGTCATCACCATCTGCTTCGTCACCGGATCCTTCGTCGTCTGTCGCTTGAGGAATAAGAGCCGGCACCAGAGGTAAAGCCTCGGCTCAACCCCCAAGTACCCCCCGCAAAGGGTGACGAACGCCGCCAGCTGCAAGACGGCGTTGGGGGGAGGTGGTGCGGCTGCAGACCAAACTGCATCAGGAAACGGCAGAAAAAGGCGCTCGTCGGCAGCCCAAGCCCGCGGAGAAAATGATCGGCAAAGACGACCACCTCGCCTTCCCGTGGTGCCGGGGAGTTCTCCGGCCCGGCTGGGCGTGCCTCCAAGCGTGCCTCCGCCGGAAGCTTGTGGTGATGGAGGAGGTGCTCGATGAAGGTCTCATCCACGTCGCTGCCGTACCAGGCGCCCTTGCCCGCCATGGTCGCCGAGGGGGCGTGCGGTCGCGACGATGGGCGCGGGTGCTCGGCGGCGGCCCGGGCTTTCTTCGGCGGCGGACGGCGGCGCAGCCTGCCCGCGTGCTCTGGCCTCCTGCTCTCTGTATCTCTCTCGTGGCGGGGGGAGGAAGACGACAACGACGATGCGACGACAGTGAGGGGAGCGAACAGGCCGTTCTACCCCCCCCCTCTCGCCATTTAAACCCTACGCAGGTGATCGTGGGGGCCGGATTCATTGCGCACGACCCCCGCGATTCCCGCGGCAAGTGGGGAGGATATTATGGTGCTCATGAACGCCAACCGTCCGCCTGTGCCGTAAAAGATCCCCGCGCGCAGGTCGAGGCCGCGGTCGTGGAGGGCCCGCCCCGCGGCCCGGTCTTTTCCGCCGCGTGGTGCGTATTCTCTACCCGGTGGGGAACCCGAGGCGGCACGCGAGGCATCGGCCGGCTGTGGAGCCGGCCGCCGTTTGCCGGTGTCGCTCGACTCTCAAGGCACCCCACGGCACAAGGACGATCTTCAAGCCAGCGAGGACCGCCACGGTTCGGCGGCGGGCCTCCCCGGCTTCGGGGACTACTGACGGGGGGATGACCCCAAGGTAGCCTCAAGCGCCCCCTTTGCTCCGGCCATCTAATGCAATCAAAGGGCGGGCCGCCTCCCCCTGCGGTCCGGCTACGCCCTGCCGGTAGCAGCCCTCCGGCCAGAGCCCGCCGGCTACGCCCCGCCAGTTACGACATACCGGCCAGCTGAGGGTGTTGCCGCCTGGCCCCCCCCAACCGGCTACGCATTGGATACCGTCGACAGGGCATGCATGGCTACAGTGCCCCCCTTCCCATCGGGGGTTAGCGCCGGAGTGGCCACAGTGAAGGTGTCAGGGCCTCTGACCCTGGCGGACGGTGACCAGGTTTCCAACAGTGCCGGCATGCCCCAACCACTCCATTACCTGCCCCGGCATGGCTACAGGGCAGCCGTCCGCACCGCTGACCTCGGCCAGCGGCCGCAAGACGACGCCACAAGGGGCGGCCCGTGCCGTGACGTGTCCAGCGTCGGGACCCGCCGCGCGAGCCCCGCCGTTTCCTGACGGGACCCTCCAGCTGGCGTGGCCTACTGGCGACAGGACCCCACAGCCGGCCAGAGAGGCTGCCGGCTGGGGCCCCCTTGACCTTCTATTTGTATTGTAATCCGGGGGGTTGGCCTATAAAACCCCCCGGGCCACCCCCATGCAAGGGGTCAGCTGATCTCCTAGCTCTCTTCACGTCCACTCCACACACACGTGTAGGGAGGCAGAAGAGCGGGCTAGCTCCTTCTTCCTCCATGATCCATACAGCTCAAGGAGCGCCATTGTAATCCGACCATTGTCTCAACTAGACCAAGCAGGACTAGGGGTGTTACCTCCCACGAAGGGCCCCGAACCTAGGTACATCGTGTGTCCACCACCGCTTGTGCCTAACCCCGCTCCCGGAGCCCGCCGACGTCCTTCATCCCCTCTCGATAAGCCTACCCATGGCATTTGCCGTGACGAAACCACGACAGAGCCGGTGTGATGAACAGCACGGGGGGATTTTTACCCAGGTTCAGGCCACAAGGATGCGTAAAACCCTACTCCTTCTTAGTTGTATTGAGGGTGTTCTTAGGGTTCTTGCTACAGGGGCGCTACGAACAGCTGCCACAGGTATGAGCTAGAAAGTCTAAAGATTCCAAGGTCAAAAGCCCTCTACCGTATCGCCCTAGGCCTCCTTTTATACTGAAGGGGATCCCAACAGTGGCGTACAGTGCATACACGAGGTGTACAAAGCTACAGTGCTATCATACCTAACACTGACGGAGTAGGACACACGCATTTAATGCACCGTCAGGCATCTTTGTCTGTCTATGGGATGGGATGGGAGCCTGTCCCGTCGGCACCACTTATACCTCTCCAGCACCGACGCCACAACACGCGTCCAGGCGGATCGACACCTGGCCTATGCGCTAGCGGTGCCTTGCCGGGGCTTCGCCTTGCCGGGTCTTGCCGGGGCCCTATCTTTGCCTGACAGTCCGATGGTCATCCCGGCAAGGTCCTGCCGGGAATCTCGATTCTTTTGCGCTGCTACGTGGCAAGTCCCTGCTGGGCCTCGTCGCCAGGGTGGCTACTACTGCTCATGCATGAGTAAAGGGGCACTATGAAGCCCAAAACTCTAGTGCACTGCCAAGAGCCCCCGGGCCTAGGCCACACACATCGTGAGGCGCTGTTGGGCTAGGCCCAAATAGTGCACGGGCATGCATGGAAGGGCCCTGCAGTTGTGATCATTGCGCTTGTTGCGCTTCCCCACGACATCCATTGAATGTGGGTCATGGGATACATGCGTGGCGCAGCCGTAAATTTTTATTACTGCGTCAGGCCATTTCCGCCACGCGCGCCACATGCATAGCGGGGAGCCAACAACGGGCACCCGTGACTTAAAGTCCCTGGGAAAATGAGTAACTACAGCGCCATGGATTGGGGCAATGGGGTGGTTGTTGTTTGCCCCGTGATCGAGGGCGCCGTTGTTGGAGGAGTTGGGCGGCGTCCCTTGGAGTGGGGGAGAGCCAGCCCCTGCGCTTCCCCCTCTAAATTAGGGGATATTGGGGGCAATGCTCATCCATCCTTCTTCCATCTCCCGAGAGGAAACCTCCATAGTTCGCCCTCCCACGTTTTCCCAACCTTCAGGTAGCGCTCGCCCTAAGCTATGACCAGGGGGCGAGGGCGGCCACCGTCCTCCGCTCCAAGGAGGACCTCTCATCGGGATCATGTCGCCGCTTCAGCCACGGAGGCGGAGGATGGTTCGAGCTCGCGCGGTGGAAGAGGCAAGAGGGGTCGCGGTCTCTACGGGGGCCGAGGTCGGGGGAGGCAGAGCGCCGCTCCAGCCCCTCCTCTGACACCAGACCTCTCCCTTGAGAATACCCACGCCGAGGGGACGGCGCTGGAATTTGTCCTCGATCTGGCCAGTCTGCTCCGAAGTCATCTATGCCTCTCTTGCCTCTTTGCTAGGGCAACGGAGGCCGACGAGCCGCCCGTCCTATGGTTACGGGTGGCTGGTTGTTGTAACGGTGTGACGCAGGTAAACATCGAGTACCCAGCGAATCGCGTCATGTTTCGTAGGCGCGGCTGGAAGACCTTTGCCCGCGCCCACAACCTCCAGGTGGGGCACGTCCTTTCCTTTAAAATCATGGAGGCAATATGCTCTTCGTCAGGATCTATGGGTGCTCCGGCATCCGTCTCAACTGCTGTGAAGAGAGCTCGAGCAGCGCCGAAAGCTTGTCCTCGGGCGAGAGTAACGAGGAGGACAACGGCGAAGACAGCGATGATGTCCGGTCTTCAGGCGGTCAAGTCGGAGCCCGACGACTCGAGCTCGGACTGACCGCCGGCCGCACCATCACCGCCAACCTCACGCCTCTCCCTCTCTGGGCAGGATGACCTTGTTGGGGGCCTTAGTCTCGGGCGCTGCCTCATCTTCCAGCTGGATCTTCCGGCAGGCCCGCAGACTTCGGCTTCTGGGGTCCGTCCCCCTTTTCGCCCGCGCTGGCCCTCTCCTCCGCACAATGCTGGTCCAGGAGGGGCTAGGTTCTTGCCTGCCCATCTGGCAGCCCTGCTCTTCCGTGCAGTGCTGATCCAGAGGGGTCAGGTCGGGCTTCTGCCGGGGATACCCTCGCCATCTTTTTCTTCTTGTAATCTCTCCTAGGGGAGAAAGTCAAATAAAGATGTACTTAGGAAAAAGCGATATCTTGTGTAAATTTCACCCTATTTTGAATGACTGTGTAGTATCTTCCTTGTTAGACTGTTTCTGTGTATGGAACTTTCCCTATGCCTTCTCGGAAGAATCTTGCCAGCACGCGTAGCCCTACCGCGAGCGCTTCGAGGAACTAGTCCTTAGCAGCCTGTTGGCGGTGCCACTGCCGGCAAGATACCTTGGCGTCCTTCGTACAGCCATTCAAGGTGTTGGCCGTGCTTGAAACAGAATAAATGCGCGAGCGCTGTCACTTGAGTCATTGAGCGAACTCGAAATGAAACAAGGAGTGCGGGAACGACCACTTAAGCCGTTGAGCGGCCCCGAACACAGTGAGGGCGCAGCCAATCGCGACAAGGTTCCCATGCGTGCAGGTTTTCCATATAGGAGTCGAAATCGCCCAAGGAAAACAACTCCACAGCAAGAATTCTCTTGGGGTTTTTGCAACTTATATTTTTGTTGCCATACTCCTTTCGGCAATGGGACGTCACTCATAGGTATCCATACCACTGTCCTCCCCCCCCCGGCAAAGTTGCATGCGAGGTGACCTTCTGGCCATTGAGAAAAAGAAAGAAGAGAAAATATGGATATGGAACCTTGGCGGTCCATTAGCCCTTGCCGGGATTAAGTGCAACGCAATACCTCAGACAAACATGCACATAAGCAAACATGAGAACCGATCAAGATTGCAGAGCACTTATCTTTATTCAACTACACACAGGGTCTAAGCCTAGCTTTGTACCAAGGATTACATGCATCAGCGGTAAGACTTGTACAAAAGGTGGTTGTCGGGAGGCCCAGCAACCATGCTTTATGTGTAGAACTTGTGAAGATGTTCGATATTCGAGGAGTTGCTCACTGTGATGCCATCTTCGGTCTCCAGGCGGACTGCGCCAGGCCTGGTGACTTGTACTACCTGATAAGGGCCTTCCCACTTTGGTGCTAACTTGTTGGAATTCTTGGCGGACTGAACTCGCCGCAGAACAAGGTCGCCTTCCTCAAGACTTCTGGCATTAACTTTGCAGCTATGGTAGCGACGCAAAGCTTGCTGGTAGCATGCGACTCTCACAGCAGCCTGAAGACGGTCTTCCTCAAGGAGCGTCGCGTCATCTTGCCGCAACTGCTCTTGCTCGAGCTCATCATAAGCGAGCACTCGACGTGACCCGTATATGAGTTCCATGGGGAGAACTGCCTCCGCCCCATATACGAGGGAGAAGGGTGTCTCACCAGTAGCTCGATTTGGTGTCATTCTGATTGACCAAAGAACCACCGGCAACTCATCAGTCCGGTGCCTTCCGCACTTGCGCAGCTTGTCGAAAGTTCTTCTCTTGAGGCCTCGCGGCACTTCAGCATTAGCCCTTTCCGGTTGTCCGTTGCTCCTTGGGTGGGCAACAGAAGCAAAAAAGATTCTGCTACCAAGGTCTTGGACATATTGCATGAAGGTGCGGCTCGTGAACTGTGTGTCATTGTCGGTGATGATCCTGTTGGGAACACCAAAGCGTCAAACTAGTCCTTTGAAGAACTTGATGGTTGACTATGATGTCACCTTTCTCACTGCTTCCACTTCCGGCCACTTTGTGAACTTATCGATTGCCACGTACAAGTACTCAAAGCCCCCGGTAGTGCGGGGGAAGGGGCCCAAGATGTCGAGCCCCCAGACTGAAAACGGCCAGGAGAGAGGGATTGTTTGAAGGGCTTGAGCTGGTTGATGTAATTTCTTTGAATGAAACTGGCATGCTTCACATTTGATTACTAACGCAGTTGCATCCTTGAGGGCAATGGTCCAAAAGAAACCTTGCCGGAACGCCTTTCTGACAAGTTCTCTTGATCCTATGTGGGAGCCACATATGCCTTCATGTATCTCTGCCAACAGTCCCAGTCCATCCTCCCAAGAAATGCACTTGAGCTTCACACCATTCGGTCTCTTTCTATACCAGGACGTTGTCTACGAATTGGTACATATGAGACCGGCGGGCTACTTTTTCTTCTTCCTCTTGTTCCTCAAGGAGTTCTCCTGTTTGAAGGAAACGGACGATGTGTTGTGCCCATGCTGGAGCCTGGGGATCGACAACAAGGACCAAAGGCATATCCTTAGCTAAGGGAGCGTTTGTCTAAACGGCAAGGTCCTGATGGACTGCCGGAGCCTGCTACACCTCGGCAAGCCTAGTGGGAGCGTGTGCTTCCACGGCAAGAGTCGGAGACTCCGCCGGAGCATGGCGCTCACCGGCAAGCCTGACGTTGTCCCCGGCAACCTCCTCGCCAGCGGCTTCTAGGAGCTCTATCAGGAAATACTTGCTGGAACTCAACATTCTTCTTTTCTCTTGTCTAGTTGATGGCTTCATGGAGGGTTGAGTCAGCTGGAGCACGAAAGTTCCTGGTTCCATAGGCAACTTAAGGGCAGCACACTTTGACAGGCCATCGGCAACGCCGTTCTCTGCATGTGGAATGTGCTCCATTTGCACGCCGTCAAAATGTTCTTCCAACTTCCTCACTTCATCTACATAAGCTTCCATCAACGGACTCTGGTAATCTTTGTTCAGTTGCCTCACGACAAGCTGAGAATCATCCCTGACAATAAGTTTCTTGATCCCAAGGTCTGCCGCAATCCTGAGACCGGCGAGCAGCCCTTCGTACTCGGAAGTGTTGTTCGTTGATCTCTCCCGGGGAAAGTGCATCTGAATCACATATTTGAGGTGCTCTCTGGTGGGTGCAACAAGCAGCCCTCCGGCACCGACGCCTTGAAGTGAGAAAGCTCCATCAAAATACATGATCCATTCTTGATCGGATTCCTTACCAGGGGAGAGTTGACTCTAGAACTTCTTCATCGGGCGTTGTGGTCCATTCTGCAATGAACTCCGCCAAGGCCCTGCTCTGAATGGTCGAAGTGCTTTCAAATTTGAGACCAAAGCTTGACAGTTCCAAAGCCCACTCTACAATTCTGATGGTAGCTTCTGGGTTTCGCAAGATTCGCTGTAGCGGAAAGTGAGTGACAACAGTGATCTCATGTGCTTCGATGTAGTGGCACAGCTTCCTCGAGGCCATAAGAAGTCCGAAGAGAAACTTTTGCACACCAGAATATCTCAATCTAGCCCCCTGCAACAGGGAGCTAACAAAATAGACTGGGCATTGCACCACCTTCTTCTTCTGGATTGCCTCATTCAACTGCGTAGATCCTTCCTTACCGGCACAAGACCCTTCCGGGGAATGCCCTGGCTCATCGCTTGGAAGCCTTGCCGTTGCCGTTGTTTCTTCATCAACTTCTCTTTCAGCCACTAGTGCAGCACTCACCACTTGACTTGTTGCCGCGAGATATAGCAGCAATGGCTCTTGTGGTTTTGGCACGACTAAGACTGGCAGAGAGGAGAGGTACTTCTTCAAATCCTGCAGCACTGCCTCCGCTTCCGGAGACCATTTCATTGGGCCTGCCTTCTTCAAGATTTTGAAAAAGGGTAGGGTGCACTCAGCATATTTTGAGATAAACCTACCGAGGGCAGCAACACATCCGGCAAGATGGCGCACATCTTTGACTCGTCTTGGTGCCTCAATTTGCTCAATCGCTTTGATCTTGTCGGGATTTGCTTCAATTCCTCGTTGAGATACAAAGAACCCGAGAAGCTTGCCGGATGGGACGCCGAACACACACTTCTCAGGGTTGAGCTTCATGTTGATCTTGCACAGATGGGCAAATGTTTCTTCTAGGTCTGATATGAGCGTAGCCTTGTCCTTGGTTTTGACCACTATGTCATCCATATAAGCCTCCATATTTTTATGTAGATGGGGCTCAAAACCAATCTGGACCGTTCTAGCAAATGTAGAACCAGCACTTTTCAACCCGAAAGGCATACGCAAAAAGCAATACGTACCACATGGGGTGATAAATGTGGTCTTCTCCTCGTCTTCCTTGGCCATGAAAATCTTATGATATCCGGAATAGGCATCAAGGAAATACAACAAGTCACAGCCGGCGGTGGAGTCCACAATCTAGTCGATGTGCGGCAAGGGAAAAGGATCTTTGGGGAAGGCTTTGTTGATGTCTGTGAAGTCAACACACACCCTCCATTTTCCATTCTCCTTACACACTATGACTGGATTGGCTAACCATGTTGGATGGAGTACTCCTCTGATCAAGCCAGCCGCTTCTAGTTTCTTGATCTATTTGGCAATAAATTGTTGCCACTCCAAAGCTTGCTTCCGGACTTTCTACTTGACGGACCGCGTGTGTGGTAGACGGCAAGGTGGTCATCAATCACCTCCCTATGAACACCAGGGATATCAGATGGTTGCCATGCAAACACATCGACATTCGCCCGTAGGAAGGCAACGAGTGCGCTTTCCTATTTGTCATCAAGGGTGGAACTTATGGTGAAAGTTCCCCTCGTGCCATCCTCCTTGGCTGGCACCTTCTTGGTCTCTAGGGGAGCAGCCTTGGACTTTTTGCTCTTGCCGTGGAGCTTTTTGGCACATCATCAATGGGAGCGTAGCACTCCGAGGAGGTGCGCTTACCGGAATGTGTGCCAGGGGCCTTGCCGGTCTTCTTCACCCTGGGAGCTTCAGCGGCATGAGCAAGTGCCTTGGTGGCAGGTGTTGCGACTGCACCCCGGTAGAGTCGGTCGGTGCAAATAAGTGTGCTTTTCTTATCAGAGTTGATAGTAATGACGCTCATTGGCCCGAGCATCTTCAGCATGTTGTAAGCGAAGTGGGTGGCCGCCATGAACTTGGCGAGTGCTAGGCGACCAAGGATGTCGTTGTACGACAACGAGATCTTGGCGACGTCAAAAACGATCTTCTGAGTTCTAAAATTGAGATCACTGCTAGACGTCACTGGCAGCGTGACCTTGACCTTCGGCTGATTCTTCCTAAATTGACCCCTTGGAAAGCACCTGGCGGCTCGAGATCCTCATCAAGAATTTGCAACCTCTAGATGACATCAGGCAAGATCAGGTTCAGGCTGGCCCCACTGCCGACTAGCATCTTCGTCACCTTGAGGTTGTGAATTGTTGGTGAAACCAACATCGGCGGGTATCCGACCGCAGTTATGCGATCAGGGTGATCCTCGGCGTCGAAGATGATAGGAGTGTTGGACCACTTCAGAGGTCTCTAGGCACTGATAGAGGGCTCCGCGGCATTAACCTCGCACGCCCATTGTTTAAGTTTGCGGTGGGAGGAATGCGATGAGGTACCTCCCCTCTATGCACATCATCTCTATAGCCTTCTGGAACTCATGCTCGCTGGATTCGTCATCCTCGTCGATGTCATCATCATCTCCCTCTTGCTTGTCACGGCCATAGGTGGGCCAGTCTTTTCGTTGCTTGGGTTTGCCGCGGTGACCTCCTCGGCCAACACGCTTCTTGCCGAACCCCTCAGCACCATCCTAGCCTTTATCCTTATCTCGCCTCTCATACTTGGCTTTTTACTTTTTGGCAAGCTACTCAACTTGCCGGCAATCTTGGAGATCATAGCCTTTCGTGCGATGGATCTTGCAATACTGCTTGCCGGAGCCTTCTGGCTTGTCGGCAGCCTCCATGGCGTGGCAAGAGGCGCACCCGGTAACATCATCACCGGGGCCGTCAACCTTGCCCTTCTTGGTGGCGCCGGGGTTCCCGGATCCCTTGACGGCAAGTACAGTCTTGTCCTCATCTTCAGAGTCGACCCCTGCGTCGACGTCTTCATCGGGGAGTCTCCTTCCTTCTTCAGCCCGAGCACATTTGTCTGCCAAAGCATAAAGCTCGGTAACGTCCCTCACCTTGTTCATCGCCAGCTCTTCCCGCATCCTGCGGTTGCGCACGGTCTGATGGAACGCGCTGATAACAGTGACAGGCTGAACGTCTGGTATGTTGTGGTGCATGCGGCTGAACCTTTGGATGTACTTGCACAATGTTTTGCCCTCCTTTTGAGGGATGATATGCATATCACTTTCCTGGCTAGGAGCTTGATGACCTCCTGTGAAGGCGCCAACAAACTCATGGCATAGGTCTGCCCAGGAGGCGATGGACCCCTCTGGCAGGTGCATCCACCATGACCTGACATTGAGCTTAAGCACCAACGAAAAGTAGTTGGCGAGTATCTTGTCGTCGCGACCCCCGAAAGCCTGCACTGCAATGGTGTAGATGCTTAGGAACTCTGATGGATGAGTCTTGCCGTCATACTTCTCTGGGACTTCTGGTTTGAACGTGCGGGAGTTGGGCCACTGGACTTGTCGCAGCTCATGAGTAAACATCAGACAACCCACCTCATAAGGTAGGCTGACAGGATACCCTGGCGCAGACTTGTCTACAGTGGGCCCCACGCGCCTATCAGACTGGAGGCGCGCTTCCCGCCACCACTCGATTGCAGTTCGAGCGTCTTCCTTGCACCGTTCTTGAAGAACTTGGCGCTGGTCGCGGCACGTCCGTCGGTCAGACGACACCTCGAGTAACCATTGTAAGCATCGGTCCGCTGAGTCGGTAACCATCATGGTTGCTGTGGAGGAGAGTGCACCGAAGTCGCACTGCCTCCGGCCCTCTCACCACTGGCATGAACCGGCTCGGTGGACCAAAACTTATCTACGAGGCTAAGGAGGCTCTGAATGGTGGCTCTCCATTCGTCGAGCTTCTCCACAGCAGGAGGGAAGTTTAGGAGCAGTTGCGCCTGCGCCATCGCTTCCTCCAACGTGGACGGCAGCGAACGGTGCGAGGAACGTGAGGTGCTATGACTTCTAACTATGTTAGAAGGAGCACCGCCGTAGTCCCGTGACGGCATGCCACTCCCACTAGCATGCTGGCGAGCATGCTAGTCCTGCTCACCTTGGGAATGATGCACAGGAGCTTTTCCGTCGGGACGTTGAGAACTGCGGGCACCGTTGTGTGGCTCTTCGCGCATGCCCTGGGAAGGTCGCGGCATAGGCGCCAGCATGGGTGCCCTGGAAGATACCCTTCTGCCCCTGGAGTTCGTCGTACCACCCGCAGGCGGTACCGCTCCATCCTAAGACCCAGGGGTGCGGGGGTTCCCACCGCCGCCATGGGCGTCTCTACGGCGAGCCTCGCCACTCGATTGGACTTGATCACCGGAGCGTCGTGGAAGTTCTGATCCTCTACCTCCTCCTCCTCCACCCGCGTCTACGCCATCTCCTCTCTGCGCAGATACACGGACGGCGGACGTGGATGGTCCAACCGCCGTTGGGCCCTTCTTCTTGGGGCCCATGGTGATGATGAGTGTGAAGAAACTGGTGCGCTGATCACCAGAACGGGTTCACAGGACCTATTTCCCCCTACTTGGTGCGCCAAAGATGCCGTGGGAACGAGCACCTATGGGATCGGAGGGACCCCTTTTGGTTCGGCGGGGGAGAAGGCTCGTGCAAAGATCCGACTTGATGAACAACACGCGGGGCTTTTTCCCCAGGTTCGGGCCGCAAGGATGCGTAAAACCCTACTCCTGCTTAGTTGTATTGAGGGTGTTCTTAGGCTTCTTGCTACAGGGGCGCTACGAACAACTGCCACACGTATGAGCTAGAAAGTCTAAAGATTCCAAGGTCGAAAAGCCCTCTACCGTATCGACCTGGGCCTCCTTTTATAGTGAAGGGGATCCCAACAATGGCGTATAGTGTGTACACGGGGTGTACAGAGCTACAGTGCTATCATACCTAACACTGACGGAGTAGGGCATGTGCATTTAATGCACCTTTAGGCATGGCTGTCCGTCTATGAGATGGGACGGGAGCCCATCCCGTCGGCACCGCTTAGCCCTCTCCAGAGCCGACGCCACGACACACGTCCAGGCGGATCGACACCTGTCATGTGCACTGGAGAGGCCTTGCCGGGGTTTTGCCTTGCTGGGGCCCTGTCTTTGCCTGAGGGTTCGATGGTCATTCCGGCAAGGTCTTGTCGGGAATTTTGATTCTTCTGCACTAGTACCTGGCAACTCCCTGCTGGGCCTCATCGCCAGGGTGGCTACTACTGCCCATGCACGAGTAAAGGGGCATTAGGAAGCCCAAAACTCTAATGCACCAGCAATTGCTTCCTTTGAAATTAGCAAATGTTGTACCGTTGCTACCAACACTCTGACTATACTCATTTATTCGACTTTTTGTTTAGGTTGGTCTCTATCATATATCTTCCTTAATTTAGTGGGACCCCTTCCTCTCTTCTTTCTTTGTTGTACAACAGCTGAAGCATTTGCTTTACAATGCAAAAGGAATGAGTGAGAGACTGCACTCATAAATCTGAAGTGTGTACAAAATAAGAACGATGGAGCAGCACTAGAATACCTTGAATATCGTCTGAGCCATGTCCTATGGGTTCATTACTACCATCTTTGCCATCTTGGTTCAACCTTGACTGGGAACACAGATTACGCCCTCCATTTGCAACTTCAGTTGTGCAGTTATTTGGCTAGGAAAGAAGTATAATAATGTGTGAAAGATGTCACACAATGCTTCATCCAATGCTTTTAAACAGTGAGAAGTACATTTGAATGTAAACAATGAGAAGTACACAACCTTTTTTATTTTCTTGGTTTGTTGCGATGAAGTTGCTTTCTCAGTGTGATTCTTGTTTCCTCCCAATGCTTCATTCCTTTTGAGTTCAATAAGAGTCCCACTTTTCTCTCATTTTCTGCAATATTGGCAAGCCTCGAAGTTTCATCAACTAGAGGTACCTCGCTTCCTCCTCTTGCTCCTACCATCCTTTTTCCTACAAGTGACAAATGTTAGAACAAGATGCTTCACAAACAATAGTGGATAAAATATGCATAGAAAGCAGATTAAAAAATGAGGCAAAAAATATGCAAACACCCCTTACTTTCTAGATTTTTTTAGCATACACAATTCTCCCATCTATGTCTGTTATAGCACAATCAGTACTTTGAAGATCATCATGAAAACATGAATAGATATGTGGATCAGCCATTGGCATAGCGGTCTTGACATCCTCATCTTTAGCTTCATGCATGGCATATGAGCCACGTGGATTGTAGTGGCTAACGGTAACCCATTCATCATTAATTGGGTCTTCAACATAAAAAACTTGAGTTGCTTGCGACGCTAAAATGGAAGGCTCATCTAATATATTTTCACTAGTATTGATCAAATGCTTGAAATTCATAGAAATTACCCCAAAGCGATCAACTTTTACCCACTTGTGTTTTTTGTGATAGTTAACCCAATCACATTTGAAGAGAACTATTTTTCCTTTATTTTGATAGTTCAACTCAAGAATTTCCTTTGTGATACCGTAAAATGTTTGGTTTCCTATTATCATATTATCATCGTTTCCTTTTTCATAATGTGTAGTCTATGAAACTAGAGCTATACCACTATTTTGCACTGGCCTACCATCATCATAGGACTGTGTGTGAAAATTTAACTCATTTCTAGTATAGCTACTACACTGTTGTGCAACTTTGGACTGCCCCTGAGCTAAAATACTTATCTCCTCTGGCACTTTGTCACCCATTTCTTCCACCTGTGAATATGGAATATAGTACTTTTAAAACTGGATGGAACTCGCTGCATATATATACATCACAAGAAAACAGATACATGTGACCACTTACATGCTTTTTAAAACACTCATGGAAGGACTCCTGCTGCACACGACTAACTTGTCGATTATTTCTAAGACCATTTGAGTAAAGATATTCCTTTTGCTTGCTGCAAATTATTCATTACTTCAACAACAAGCATAAATAAAATGCAAATTGAAAAAAATAGATAGCTTACTTCAAATAAGATTCTATATGGTCATAGTTGAACAAGACATATCTATAAGCTTGAAGCCAGGTCTTATTGTCCAATAACACAGAATGCTTGCCAACTAATCCTCGACCAAGGTTGCTGAAGAAAGGTGTGGTGTTATTGGTTTCCATATCCAAACCTTGATCATTTCTAATTTGTCAAGTGAACTTAGTTTCACCTTTTAAATACCAAGAACAAAAGGTAAGAGTCTCATCAAATAAATAGCTCTCAGCAATAGATCCCTTTGGATGGCTTCTAGTATGAACAAAGCCCTTACACCGGCACAAATACCTACAGCGTGATAAACAAATCAAATGTCTATGTCTATTTGCAGAGGAAGCATACTTTTACTACTATGGAAGTGGTTGGTGACAATTACCTCTCTATAGGAAACATGTTGCGAAAATGCACTGGGCCAGCTATTTTGGCTTGGGCTGGAAGATGCACCATCAAGTGTAGCATGATATCAAAAAAAGATGGAGGGAATACAGTCTCAAGAATGCTCAAGGTCTCAGCTATTTCAGCCTCTAGCTTTTCCATATCACAAATAGAAATAACATGCATGTAAATCTGCTTGAAAAATTGCTAACACGAATCAGGGTTGCACTAACTTTTTCGGGCAATGGACTTCTCACAGGAAGTGGTAGCAAATGTTGCATTAGATGTCGTTGTCATGTCTCTTTAGCCCGATTATTTTGCTTTCCTAGACATGCACATTACCACGTATATCAGCTCTAACCCGTAAGGGAACCTAGCTCCTGTAAATACTCCACAAAATAACTTCTGTTGGGCAACATTCATTTCATAAGGTGCTGGAGTAAATAGAATTTATCTTCTGCTTTAAGTTCAATAGGATGAAGGTCACTTCTAATGTTTAGAGCTTGAAGGGCCAAGCGGGATTCAGATTATCCTTAGATTTCCCGTCAATGAACAACAATGTGTTAATTATGTTCTGACGTACATTTTATTCTATGCGCATGACATCTAAGTTGTGACGCACCAACAAGCTTTCCCAATATGGCAGCCTGAAAAAAATAGACTTCCTTTTCCAAACTAATAATGGCTCATCATCCTTGCGCTTCCGCTTGGTTTTCTTCTTCTCGGATGGATCCTTCCCAAAAACCGTATGCATATCTTTCGTCTAAGCAATAATTTTAGCTCAAAGAGAGGAATTGGGGCTGCCCTATGCTCAAAAAGGCCATCAAAAGAATGGGTGTTGGACCAAAAGGGGTGGTCTTCATTTAAGAACTTGTGGTGCCCCATGTAGCATATCTTGCTACCATTATTCAGCCTAAGAGAACATGTGTCAGAATGACATTCAAGACAAGCTCCTATATGAGAGGTGGTATAACTAGATGTATACCCTAGGCCCGGGAAATTATGAATGGTCCACAATGTGGCAGCCCTCAAATCATAGAACTCTTCTTTTGAAGCATCATATGTTGTGACACCATGAAGAAACATACCTACCATATCATCAACTAGCGACTCTAGATAAACATCCATATCACTACGAGGAGGATGTTTACCAGGAATAATCAATGTGATAAAAAAATTGATTGCTTCATGCACATCCCAGGAGGGAATTTCTAAGGAATCAAGCTAACATGCCAAACACTATAATTAATGTTATTGGATCTAAAAGGATTCAAACCATCTGTTTCATATCCAAGCCTAAAATGGCGGTTGTCCTCAGCAAAGTCCTTATGTGACTCATCAAAATACTTCCACTGAGAAGAATCAGTCGGATGCTTGACCAAACCATCTTTTGTACGCCCTTCATCATGCCATCTCGTGAGAGATGCTGTTCTAGAAAACATAAACAACCTCTGTAGCCTTTTCTTTATTGGAAAATAACGGAGAACCTTCCTAGGTACCTTGTGCGCATGTTTTCCATCTAGACTCTTATTTTCAGATTTCCATCATGAAGTATTGCATATTGGACAAACATCAGCCTTAGCATGGTTTTTCCAGAAGAGGATGCAATCATGTTCACATGCATGAATACTAACATATCCAAGTCCTAGGCATTTCACCAGTTTCTTAGCTTCATTATAGTTCTTCGCTAGTGAGGACCCTTCAGGAAAAGCATCATTAAGTAGATCTAGCAACAGGTTAAAACTTTTATCTAGCCATCCACCAAGAAATTTGACATGAAGTAGTCTAATTATGAAACACAGTTTTGAGTACTTCTTACACCCAGGATATAGCTCTTGACCAGAGTCATTTTTTAACTTTTGAAGAGCTTCTAAATATGCATCAGTCTGCTCAGAAACAATGTCATCTTCGAAGTCCCCCTCCGTTAGGGATGGCAATGGGTACCCATTACCCACATACCCTGTGGGTAAAAACCCTATTAGGGTAAGGGTATGGGTCAAAAAATACTCATGGGTACATGAATGGGAAAATTTGATACCTATCGGGTATAGTGGGTACGTGTATGGTTTATTATAAACCATACCCATCTACAGATGTACCCGCATATAATTAAAAAATAGGCCTTAAATATTATTTATCAACATATTAAACATATTATATGTACAAAAATCCCACAACTAGCCAACATCGAGAATGTGTTATTATTTACGAGTATGCATTGTTGTCATGAAGTGTTGTTGTTTATATATTATTATTATAAGTTGTTGTTTCTCACTATGTAATAAACGAATTGATGTGTTGCAAATATGGGTAATTTTACCTATTGGTACCCATTTACCCTGACGGGTGATGGGTATGGGAAAAAATTGTACCTGTCCACGGGTATGGGTATAGGTGATGGGTAAGATTTGGGGCGACGGGTAAGGGTATAGGGTGGTTCCACCCGTACCTAAACCCGGCGGGTGCCATCCCTACCCTCCGTATCTAAACCACCCCCTAAGTCTCGAAGACAATCAGAATTGTCATCCTCTTCGGGTGACTCCTCCTCAACCTCATTCTCATGAGTATCGGGAACATTCAAGAAAGAAGAACTAGATTCTCCATGAAAAATCCAAGTTTTATACGCACGGAGAAAACCCTCACATACTAGATTCTCACGCACCTCTCTTTCCTCCTTCCAAAATGAGTTTCAAAAGTTCTTACAAGGACATAATATTTTGTTCCCGGATGAATTACTAAATGCAAAGCTTAAGAATTTTCCCACCCGTTCCAGATACACCTTTGTGTACCTACATGTTATATAAATATACATATGCATCATATCAGATGTAGTTAAATAATTCCTAAGAGCCCTATAACCACTAAAATTGTGTGTTATACCTAGGCTCATCCATACACCTTTTATCCATGGTGACTGCACCTTCACAGGTGATTCACATACTACTAAGTAAACTGTAGAGATTCAGACTATCAACGTTGCTGCAGAAAACGCCATTCAGTATGAACATATATATATATATATATAATAGAAAAATAAACATAAAAAATGGACATTGAGATCCTAAAACATGGAAAAAAATGAACAACAAGCAACTCAAAGTTTGAAACTTAAATAGGCCGTGGAGGTGGATCCTTGCGAATGGTGGTGGACAATGCGGCGGACGGTGCTGCTGCAATTGAAAATGTGCTGACGGTCGGACTGCTTCGCCAAGAACAGCGAGGAACTTGTGTATAGGTTGTATGTATGTAAAGTGTTGGCAGATTTTAGCATTCATGGAAAGCCAAGCACTCCCTACACATGCATTTCTACGAGTATAGCAGCGGAAAGTAAAGACAATCATGGGTAGTAAAGGAAGGGTAGGAAGATCAAACGCAATTTGGAGACACGATGATTTTTTTCCGTGGTTCCGATAGGTGGTGCTATCGTACGTCTACGTTTATGGATTCTTCAACACACGGAGGGTAATGGTCGTAAGAGTCCATGGAGTGCTCTAACCATGGACGATTCCACGAAGAAGCAACCTTGACTATACCATGATGGCCTACGTCCACGGAGGACTAGCCTAACTCGGGGCAGATCTTCACAAAGTATGCGATCTCCTTGCCCTTACAAACTTCTTGGTTCACTCCACAACACGAAGTAGGAGGCTCCCAAGCGACACCTAACCAATCTAGGAAGCACCACCCTCCAAAAGGTAATAGGCTCGATAATGTCGATGAACTCCTTGCTCTTGTGCTTCAAGATGATAGACTCCTCAACACACAATCACTCTCTCATAGATTTGGCTTTTGTGGAAGAGATTGATTGGGTGGAGAGCAACTTGGGGAGGCTAGAGATTAGGATTCTTATGGTTGGAATGGAATGGCATGATCTCAACACAGGAGTAGGTGGCTCTCTCTTAGAAAATCAGTTGGTATGAGTGGGGATCTGTTCTGACTGCTTTAGTTGTGAGTAGGTGGTGGTGGAGGGGTATATATAGGCATCTCCAAAAATCCAACCATTACACCTTAAGTGACCAACTCGATGACACCGATGTGTGAATATGGGTGGTACTGAAGTGACCAAAAGGTGAAAACTTTTGAATCTTGGTGAAACCGATACATAAGTCTCGGTTGTATCGATTAGGTGACCAACGGTCAGATTGCACAACTCGGTTACGCCAATCCAACAAACTTGATGGGACCGATTTTGTGAATCGTGGTAACAGAAAGTTGGCAACCCAAACTCGATGGCATCGAAGCAGAATGGGTTGCACCGAATGGCTAGGGTTTGGCAAGGGTCTATCTAAGTTTGGGAATCGGTGGCACCGAGTGGGAATTGTTGGTTGCACCGATTTTGAATATTTGGCTTTGGATAGAGTTTTTTGGAAGAGCTTGTGGGTGTTTTCGGTGACTATCACTTGTGCATGTATGAGCATTTTGTTCACCAACAGTACCTTACCCTTTATTAATAGTATTGGCTTTCCTATGGACTCAAAGTCATTTCTCACAACATAAAATGTAGAGTCCTCTGGCTTGAAGCTTTGCCAATCCATTTCCTCGCATCTTGGGGTATTCCACAATCCGTTTGCCATCTCTATCATTGAAATTTTCCTGAAATATGCTTAGTGGAAACATTAGTTTAATGACATATATGTTGTTATTAATTGCCAAAACCACCAAGGGAGCAAATGTGCTTTCAATCTCCCCTTTTTTGGTAATTTATGACAACATATAGATCAAAGCTTCCACATATGATATAATTGTTGGAAATATGCCCTAGAGGCAATAATAAATTAGTTATTATCATATTTCCTTGTTCATGATAATCGTTTATTATCCATGCTATAATTGTATTGATCGGAGACTTAAATGCATGTGTGGATACATAGACAAAACCATGTCCCTAGTATGCCTCTAATGGACTAGCTCGTTGATCAAAGGATGGTTAAGGTTTCCTAGCCATGGACATGAGATGTCATTTGATAACGGGATCACATCATTAGGAGAATGATGTGATGGATAAGACCCAAACTACAAACATAGCATATGATCGTGTCAGTTTATTGCTACTGTTTTCTGCATGTCAAGTATATGTTCCTATGACCATGAGATCATGCAACTCACGGATATCGGAGGAGTGCCTTGTGTGTATCAAACATCGCAACGTAACTGGGTGACTATAAAGGTGCTCTACAGGTATCTCCGATGGTGTTTGTTGAGTTGGCATGGATCGAGACTGGGATTTGTTACTCCGTGTGACGGAGAGGTATCTCAGGGCCCACTCGGTAATACAACATCACAACAAGCCTTGCAAGCAATGTGGCTAAGTGTTAGTCACGGGATCTTGTATTACGGAACGAGTAAAGAGACTTGCCAGTAACGAGGTTGAACTAGGTATGGAGATACCGACGATCGAATCTCGGGCAAGTAACATACCGAAGAACAAAGGGGACGTTATACGGGATTAACTAAATCCTTGACATAGAGGTTCGACCGAAAAAGATCTTCGTAGAATATGTAGGAACCAATGTGGATGTCCAGGTCCCTCCATTGGTTATTGACCGTAGAGGTGTCTCGGTCATGTCTACATAGTTCTCGAACCCGCAGGGTCTGCACACTTAAGGTTCGGTGACGTTTCGGTAGTGTAGAGTTATGTATGGTGGTGACCGAAGTTTGTTCGGAGTCCCGGATGAGATCCCGGACATCACGAGGAGCTCCGGAATGGTCCGGAGGTAAAGATTCATATATAGGAAGTCCCAGTTTGGTTTCCGGAAAAGTTTCGGGCTCATCGGTAGTGTACCGGGAGTGCCGGTAGTGTACCGGGAGTGCCGGTAGTGTACCGGGAGGCCTCCGGGAGGGGTATTTCGACCCCAAGAGGTCCATGGGCTGTGGGAGAATAATAACCAGCCCTTAGTGGGCTGGGAAAACAGCCACAAAGGCCCATGGCGCAGGAGAGAAAGTCCTAAAGCAAAAAGTGGAAAATCAGCCAATAGGAGGCAATCCTACTCCAACTAGGATTGGAGGTAAAGTAGGATTTCTTCCCACCTCCTATTTCGGCCGACCCAAAGGCCTTGGCTGCCTCTCCTCTCCTCTCCTCCTATATATACTAGTGGATTGGGTGGTTTTTGGACAGAATTTCCGGCCACGTGCTACCCGTTTCACCGGTGCACAGTTTCTCCTCTAGATCGGTTTTCCGCAGCGCTTAGGCGAAGCCCTGCCGGAATTGCTCCACCACCATCACCGGAGCGCCGTCACGCTGCCGGTGAACTCTCTCTCCTATCCACCTCCTCTTGCTGGATCAAGACGGTGGAGATCGTCATCAAGCTGCACGTGTGCTGAACGCGGAGGTGCCGTCCGTTCGGCGCTAGATCGGAAGGACCGTGATCGAGATCGCGAGACGGTTCGTGATGAGATCGTGGAACGGATCGTGATGAGTTCGCGGGACAGATCGTGATCAAGATCGTGAGACGGATCGTGATGAGATCGCGGGACGGATCGTGATGAGTTCACGGGACGTATCGTGATTGGATCGCGGGACGGATCGTGATGAGATCGCGGGACGCTCGGCGATTTGGATCGCGAAGATGTTCGACTACACCAACCGCGTTTCTTAACGCTTCCCGCTTAGCGATCTACAAGGGTATGTAGATCCACTCTCCCTCTCGTAGATGCTCATCACCATGGATAGGTTTGCGTGTGCGTAGGAAAATTTTTGTTTCCCATGCGACGTTCCCCAACAGTGGCATCATGAGCTAGGTTGATGGTTCGATGAGATCTCGAGTAGAACACAAAAGGTTTGTGGGCGTTGATGCTTAGATTGCTTCCTCCCTTGGTCGTATTTTGGTTCAGCGGGATTGTGAGATGAAGCGGCCCGGACCAACATTACTCGTACGCTTACGAGAGACCGGTTCCCTCGACGCAACTTGTTGCCTAGATGGCTTGCGGGTGACAGTTTCTCTCACTTTAGTTGGATCGGATTCGACAAAGGCGGTCCTTGAGAAGGTTGAAAAGCAAACTAGTGTATCACCGTTGTGGTTTATGCGTAGGTGAGAATCGTTCTTGCTAGATACCCATAGCAGCCACGTAAAACATGCAACAACAATTAGAGGACGTCTAACTTGTTTTTGCAGGGTATGTTGTGATGTGATATGGCCAATTACATGATGAGATATATGTGATGTATGAGATGATCATGTGATGTATAGAATTTCACGACTTGCATGTCGTTGAGTACGGCAACCGGCAGGAGCCATAGGGTTGTCTTTAATTATTGTATGACCTGCGTGTCAATCATTAAGCGCTATGTAATGCTTTACTTTATCGCTAAGCAGTAGCAATAGAAGTAGAAGCAGGGCTGGCGCCACAACCCCAATGGCAACACATTGATGGAGATCAAGATGATGGAGATCATGGTGTTGTGCCGGTGACGATGGAGATCATGCCGGTGTTTCGAAGATGGAGATCTTAAACACAAGTTCATGGCCATATCATGTCACTTATGAATTGCATGAGATGTTAATCCTTTTATGCACCTTGTTTTGCTTAGTACGGCGGTAGCATTATAAGGTGATCCCTCACTTGAATTTCAAGATGAACTGTGTTCTCCCCGAGTGTGCACCGTTGCGAAAGTTCGTCGTGTTGAGACACCACGTGATGATCGGGTGTGATAGACTCTACGTTCACATACAACGGGTGCAAGCCAGATTTGCACGCGCAGAACACTCGGGTTAAACTTGACGAGCCTAGCATGTACAGACATGGCCTCGGAACACGAGAGACCGAAAGGTCGAACATGAGTCATATAGTAGATATGATCAACATAATGATGTTCACCATTGCAGCCACCTCAACTCACGTGATGATCGGACTTGAGTTGGTGAATTTGGATCATGTATCACTCGAATGATCGGAGGGATGTCAATTTGAGTGGGAGTTCTTAAATAATATGATTAATTGAACTCATTATCATGAACATAGTCAAAGTGTCTTTGCAAATTATGTTGTAGATTACTAGCTCGCGTTGTGGCTCCCTTGTATTTTTATATGTTCCTAGAGAAATAGAATTGAAAGATGTTGGTAGCAATATTGCGGACTGGGTCCGTGATCTGAGGATTGTCCTCATTGCTGCACAGAAGGCTTATGTCCTTAATGCACCGCTCGGTGCGCCACCCCCTCTAGCGTCGTCTATAGATGTTGTGAACATCTGACAGGCACGTTTCGATGACTACTTGATAGTTTTGTGCGTCATGCATTACGGCTTAGAATTGAGGCTCCGAAACGTTTTGAACGTCACGGAACATATGAGATGTTCTAGGGGCAGAGATTGTGATCTCAGGCTCGTGCCTGTGTTGCGAGATATGAGATCTCCAACAAGATTCTTTGCCTGTAAGATGAAGGAGAATAGCTCAATCGTTGAGCATGTACTCAGATTGTCTGGGTACTACAATCGCTTGAATCAAGTGGGAGTTGATCTTCCAGATAAGATAGTGATTGATATAGTTCTCCAAGTCACTGTCACTAAAGCTACTAGAACTTAAGTGATGAACTATAATACACCAGGGATAGAAGTATTGATCCCTGAGCTGTTCGCGATGTTTGACACCGCGAAGGTAGAAATCAAGAAGGAGCGTCAAGTGTTGATGGTTAATCAAACCACTAGTTTCGAAAAGGGCAAGATCAAGGAGGGAAACTTCATGGATAGCAAGTCAGTTGCTGCTCCAGTGAAGCAACCCAAAGTTGAACTCAAACCCGAGACTAAGTGCTTCTATTATGAGGTGAGAGGTCGCTGAAGCGGAACAACCCTAGATACTTGGTAGATAAGAAGGCTGGCAACATTGATAGAAGTATATTTGATATACGAGTTACTAATGTGTACCTTGCTAGTACTCTTAGTAGCACCTGGGTATTGGATACCGGTTCGGTTGCTAAATGTTAGTAACTCGAAATAAAAGCTACGGAATAAACGGAGAACTAGCTAAGGGTGAGGTGACGATATGTGTTGGAAGTGTTTCCAAGGTTGATGTGATCAACATCGCACGCTCTCTCTACCTTCAGGATTAGTGACGAACCTAAATAAATGTTATTTGGTGTTTTGCGTTGAGCATGAACATGATTAGATCATGTTTATTGCAATACGGTTATTCATTTAAGTTAGAGAATAATGGTTATTCTGTTTACATGAATAATACCTTCAATGGTCATGCACCCAGTGAGAATGGTTTGTTGAAATCTTGATCGTAGTATTACACATGTTCATAACATTGATGTCAAAAGATACAAAGTTAATAATGATAGTACCACATACTTGTGGCACTGCCGCTAAATGTCATATTGGTATAAAGCGCATGTAGAAACTCCATGCTGATGGATATTTGGACTCATTCGATTTCGAATCGGTTGAGACATGCGAACCATGCCTCTTGGGCAAGATGACTAAAGGACCCCGTTGGATGGAGCGGGCAAGTGATTCATTGGAAATGATACATGTTGATGTATGCAATCTAGTGAGTCTTGTAGTGTGCAGTGGATATCGTTATTTTCTTACCTTCACTGATGATTTGAGTAGATATAGTGTATATTTACTTAATGAAACACAAGTCTGAATCGTTTGAAAGGTTCAAGCAAATTCAGAGTGAAGTTTAAAGATCATCGTGACAAGAAGATAAAAATGACTGCGATATGATCGTGGAGGTGAATATCTGAGTCACGAGTTTGGCATACAACTTAAGACAATGTGAAAGTTGTTTCACAACTAAACGCCACCTGGAACACCATAGTGTGATGGTGTGTCCGAACATCATAGTTATGCTCTATTGGACATGGTGCGTGCTATGATGTCTCTTGTCGTTTTACTACTATAATTTTGGGGTTATGCATTAGAGACAACTACATTCACTTTAAATAGGGCACCATCTAAATCCGTTGAGATGACACCATATGAATTATGGTTTGATAGAAACCTAAGCTGTCGTTTCTTAATACTTGGGGCTGCGGCACTTGTGTGAAAAATGTTTTCACCTAATGAGGTCGAACCCAAGGCGGACAAATGCATCTTCATAGAATACCCTAAGATCAGTTGGGTGAACCTTCTATCTCAGATCCGAGTGCAAAGTGGTTGTTACTAAAACGGATCCTTTCTCGAGGAAAGGTTTCTCTCGAAAGAATTGAGTGGGAGGAAGATAGAACTTGATGAGGTTGTTAAACCTTTGTTCAACCAGAGAGTAGCGCAGCGCAGAAAGATGTTTCTGTGAAGCCTACGTTAGTTGAAGAGGAAGTTAATGATGATGATCATGAAGCTTCAGGATCAAGTTACTATCGAACTTCGTGGGTCGACAAGGATGTGTACTGCTCCTAAGCGGTACGACAACCCTGTCTTCGAGGTCATGTTGTTGGACAGCGATGAACCTACGAGCTATGGAGAAGCGATGATGGGCCCGGATTCCGACAAATGGTTAGAGACCATGAAATCCGAGATAGGATCCATTTATGAAAACCAAGTATAGACTTTGGTAGACTTGCTCGTTAGACGGCAGGTCGTTGAGTACAAATGGACCTTTAGAATGAAGACAGACACTGATGGTGAATGTCACCATTTGTAAAGCTCGACTTGTTGCAAAGTTGTTTGTGACAAGTTCAAGGAGTTGACTGCGAGGAGGCTTTCTCACTCGTAGCGATGCTAAAAGTCTGTTGGAATTATGTTAGCAGTTGCTGCATTTTCAATTACGAAATCTGGCAGATGGATGTCAAAACGTCGTTTCCTTAACGGTTTACTTAAGGAAAGGTTGTATGTGATACAACCAGAAGGTTTTGTCAGTCCTAAGGATGCTAAAAGATGAGAGAGCTTCAGTGATCCTTCTATGGACTGAAGCAAGCATCTCGGAGTTGGAATATACACTTTGATGAGGTGATCAAAGTTTTTGTAGTTTATGCAAAGTTTACGAGAAACTTGTATTTGCAATAAAGTGAATGGGAGCACTATAGAGTTTCTGATAAGTATATGTGGTTGACATATTGTTGATCGGAAATAATGTAGAATTTCTGGAAGGCATAAAAGGTTGTTTGAAAAGTGTTTTTCAAATGAAGACCTGGATAAAGCTACCTAATTGTTGAGCATCAAAATCTATAGAGATAGATCAAGATGCTTGATGAGACTTTCAATGAGTGCATACCTTGACAAGATTTTGAAAGAGTTCAAAATGGATCAGCCAGAGAAATAGTTCTCGTCTGATTTGTAAGGTGTGAAGTTGAGTGAGACTCAAAGCTCGACAACGGCAGAAGAAAGAGAAAGGATGAATGTCGTCCCCTATGCCTTAGCCATAGGCTCTATATTATGCCATGCTGTGTACCGCACCTATGTGTGCCTTGCCACGAGTCTGTCAGGGGGTACAAGAGTGGTCCAGGAGTGGATCACTGGACAGCGGTCGGAATTATCCTTAGTAACCAGAGGACTAAGGAAATGTTTCTTGATTATGGAGGTGATAAAGAGTTCGTCGTAAAGAGTTACGTCGATGCAAGCTTTAACACCTATCCAGATGACTAGTAGTAGCAATCTGGATACGTATAGTGGAGCAGCCATTTGGAAATAGTACCAAGTGGAGTGTGGTAGCAGTGTTTACGGTTTGACATAGAGATTTGCAAAGTACACACGGATCTGAATATCGCAGACCCGTTGACTATAAGACCTCTCTCACATGCAAAGCATGATCGAGCCCCAAAACTCATTGGGTGTTAGATTCATAACAATGCGAATCACATGGTGATGTGAACTAGATTATTGACTCTAGTGCAAGTGGGAGACTGTTGGAAATATGCCCTAGAGGCAATAATAAATTAGTTATTATCATATTTCCTTGTTCATGATAATCGTTTATTATCCATGCTATAATTGTATTGATCGGAGACTTAAATGCATGTGTGGATACATAGACAAAACCATGTCCCTAGTATGCCTCTAATGGACTAGCTCGTTGATCAAAGGATGGTTAAGGTTTCCTAGCCATGGACATGAGATGTCATTTGATAACGGGATCACATCATTAGGAGAATGATGTGATGGATAAGACCCAAACTACAAACATAGCATATGATCGTGTCAGTTTATTGCTACTGTTTTCTGCATGTCAAGTATATGTTCCTATGACCATGAGATCATGCAACTCACGGATATCGGAGGAGTGCCTTGTGTGTATCAAACATCGCAACGTAACTGGGTGACTATAAAGGTGCTCTACAGGTATCTCCGATGGTGTTTGTTGAGTTGGCATGGATCGAGACTGGGATTTGTTACTCCGTGTGACGGAGAGGTATCTCAGGGCCCACTCGGTAATACAACATCACAACAAGCCTTGCAAGCAATGTGGCTAAGTGTTAGTCACGGGATCTTGTATTACGGAACGAGTAAAGAGACTTGCCAGTAACGAGGTTGAACTAGGTATGGAGATACCGACGATCGAATCTCGGGCAAGTAACATACCGAAGAACAAAGGGGACGTTATACGGGATTAACTAAATCCTTGACATAGAGGTTCGACCGAAAAAGATCTTCGTAGAATATGTAGGAACCAATGTGGATGTCCAGGTCCCTCCATTGGTTATTGACCGTAGAGGTGTCTCGGTCATGTCTACATAGTTCTCGAACCCGCAGGGTCTGCACACTTAAGGTTCGGTGACGTTTCGGTAGTGTAGAGTTATGTATGGTGGTGACCGAAGTTTGTTCGGAGTCCCGGATGAGATCCCGGACATCACGAGGAGCTCCGGAATGGTCCGGAGGTAAAGATTCATATATAGGAAGTCCCAGTTTGGTTTCCGGAAAAGTTTCGGGCTCATCGGTAGTGTACCGGGAGTGCCGGTAGTGTACCGGGAGTGCCGGTAGTGTACCGGGAGGCCTCCGGGAGGGGTATTTCGACCCCAAGAGGTCCATGGGCTGTGGGAGAATAATAACCAGCCCTTAGTGGGCTGGGAAAACAGCCACAAAGGCCCATGGCGCAGGAGAGAAAGTCCTAAAGCAAAAAGTGGAAAATCAGCCAATAGGAGGCAATCCTACTCCAACTAGGATTGGAGGTAAAGTAGGATTTCTTCCCACCTCCTATTTCGGCCGACCCAAAGGCCTTGGCTGCCTCTCCTCTCCTCTCCTCCTATATATACTAGTGGATTGGGTGGTTTTTGGACAGAATTTCCGGCCACGTGCTACCCGTTTCACCGGTGCACAGTTTCTCCTCTAGATCGGTTTTCCGCAGCGCTTAGGCGAAGCCCTGCCGGAATTGCTCCACCACCATCACCGGAGCGCCGTCACGCTGCCGGTGAACTCTCTCTCCTATCCACCTCCTCTTGCTGGATCAAGACGGTGGAGATCGTCATCAAGCTGCACGTGTGCTGAACGCGGAGGTGCCGTCCGTTCGGCGCTAGATCGGAAGGACCGTGATCGAGATCGCGAGACGGTTCGTGATGAGATCGTGGAACGGATCGTGATGAGTTCGCGGGACAGATCGTGATCAAGATCGTGAGACGGATCGTGATGAGATCGCGGGACGGATCGTGATGAGTTCACGGGACGTATCGTGATTGGATCGCGGGACGGATCGTGATGAGATCGCGGGACGCTCGGCGATTTGGATCGCGAAGATGTTCGACTACACCAACCGCGTTTCTTAACGCTTCCCGCTTAGCGATCTACAAGGGTATGTAGATCCACTCTCCCTCTCGTAGATGCTCATCACCATGGATAGGTTTGCGTGTGCGTAGGAAAATTTTTGTTTCCCATGCGACGTTCCCCAACAATAATCAATGAATGTAATCGTCGCTATGAGAAGTAACTGATAAGCAAGAGCTCTCCTTAAATTTGTGCATTATTTTAATTTTGCATTTGAATGCAAATGCACAATCGATTAGGTACGTGGGGCACTTCTTCCATGTCACATACATCTTGGTGGTGTGCAAGAACAATAAGAGTGAATATCATAGCACAACACAATCAAGCAAAGTGAATGATTATCTCATAAGCATGAAAATGATGGGAAATGGTAGCAACACACATTAAGGGTATGATCAAACACCAACAAAGTTTAACACAAGCAAACCAAAAGACCAAATGTCTTTGAAAAAGCAATAAAAACCAACACTCTCTCACTCGAAGCCTAAAGATCTATATACACATTCTCCCCACTTTGGCAACAAGTTACGAAAAAGTTCAAAGAGATATAGCTAATCGTTCTTCTCGGGCTGATCTCCTCCGGTGGTCGATCTTGGAGTCAAGAGAACTGTGTCGACGAAAACCTCTGCTGATGTCATGGATGGAGTTGGAGTAGCAACGAGAGGTACTGGAGGAGCTAATGGAGCTGAAGAGGTTGTAACAAGTGCTGATGAAGAAGGCCTCAACTCTAGAGCCGGCACTATGGATGATCTAGCCTGAGTAGTGAAGTGAGTGCCTGGACTGAGAGGAGAGTCATCCTCATCATCATCATCATCATCTGTAGAATGAGGAAGAGGCATATCATCAACTTCCGTTTTGAGCTCATTCACGGTCTTGGTCAGCCCATCCACCTTGTCGTTGAGGGTCTTGATCCTATTGTCTATGATCCTCACAAGACTATGTTGATTCTCCAATATGTCATTTATGTCCTTCTTCATGCCCTAAATGGTAGTGATCAAAAGATACATTCGCTCGTTCCTAGATCTAGGGACTTGAGCACTAGTGGCTCTAGCTTCCTCTGCCTCTGCCTATGTTGCAGCTGATGTGGGATGATCTGAGTCCATCACCACAACGTTGTCCTCAAAATCTGGCTGTAGGGGCAAGTGTGGCCGGTCAAGAGCAAAAATGTGCTTCTCCAGCTTGGAGTTGATGAGCATCTAAATGTAGGGTGCATAGCAGCATGAGCGCTTTTGATTAATAGCAACCCTCTTTACTGTCTCCACAATCAGATCCATCACTCTGAATCTCTGATGCTGGTTAATAAGAAGCAGCAAGTTGATGGAGTAGCCTCAGATCATCTTCTCATCTCCTAACTTGACCATCAAAGTATTCCTCAAAATGGTGTTGATTGTGCGGAGACCTGCCTGGAGGTAATAGATGGATCCTAGCTTATGAGACTAAAGATGTGCAGCAGGGATAGCATTGTACATGTCCTTCATGGCATTGTGGCTTGCCTTGGACTCAGAGTACACACAAACATCTCCATCTTGCACCTCTGGGACACCTAAGATGGCAGCCCATTCATCAACAGTGGACTCATATCTTGCTCCTTTAGTCATCAACACAATCCTACCATCTCCATAGAAGTGAGCGGTGGAGTAGAATTGCATGCTCATCTCATCGTTCCATGCAGTGAACTCTTTGCCAACAAACTCATGTAGGTCAATGCAATGGAAGTTGTCTTGCACACTTGGGAAGTATTCTTGATTTGCTTTGATGTACTTCCAATCAACATGTCTCATATCACTGATAGCTGGGCTCTTGTCAAGCAACACAGTCTCATAGAAATCTTGTTGCTCCTTGGTATAAAACCTATAGTACATAGCTGTTTTCCTCTTCTGAAGGTAAGGATCAATCTCTCTCCACTCCCTCGGACATGAATCCTTCTTCTTCTTCATATCCTCGGCAACCAACTGACTGGTATTGTGCTCTGGAAGGCGTGGTCTAAGCTTCATCAATGCAGACATGGCATCCTCATCTATATCTCTGGAGGTAGATGCCTTGTTCTTCTCAAAAGCTGGAATCTCTCTTGAGAACCTCTTGGACTACTCAGCAGTAGCCTTCTTGGGTGGAGACTTAGTGCTCTTGGATGGAGATTTCTTTGGCATAGCATCAGCCAAAAGCTTCTTTTGCTCCTTCTTGGGAGGAGCCTTAGTAGCTGGCCCTTCCTCTTCATCCTCAGCAGCAGCACCAGCAGTCTCCTCTGGGTCCTCATACATGGAGGTAGCCCTGCCAGTAACATAGACAATTCTCTTCCTGGCATTCTTCTCACCAGCCTTCTTAGGCATAGACTTCCTGGGAGGCTCAACAGTCATGGTGCCTCTAGAGCTCTCAGGTGCTCTCATAGTATCTGAAGGTGCATACTCTTTCCTGACTGGTTTCTTAGGGGCCTTCTTGACAGATTTGTCTTGCTTGGTCTTGGGAGGCACTTCATCAGGTATGAAGTCCTCATCTTCCTCATTAGAATTGAGATTCGTCCTTGTCCTAGTAGAAGCTCTAGGCAGATTAGGTGAGTCGGGAATACTAACATCTGAAGAGGATGAGCCATTGTCTACACTATTGCCACAGCTCATGTCCACATTCTGCTCCTGCAAATTCTGACTGTCCTCTGAAGCTGACATATCTGACCCTGTGAATAGAGTGTAGAAGAGTGGGAGGGGATGAGTCATCACAAAATGCAGATATTTTCAAAAGTTTGAACAGAGAAATCCTTAGATATAGTCCTCAACAAAAAATAATTTTGGTGTCACCAGGTCAAAAGTTTCGGTACTACCGAGACACACAGTGGTCTTAACAGAAACTTGGCAGCAATTTCGGCCAGTCCGAAAATTGCCACTTGGTTTCACCGAGAATGTCCTCAATAGCACAAAAACAAAATCGGTAGAACCAATTTTTCTGACTCGGTTTCACCGAGATTCGGTCTTGCAGACAACTAAGCCTAAACATCCACCATTCGCTAATCTAATGAGTTCTCTAGTGGATAGGGAGGTTTGCAATCAGTGGATTATTGATAAAAGTAACTCCAATGCACAAGAATTGGACGGGGAGTGCAAGGAGGGCTGGCTCCATAGCCTAGCTTGGTGAAGGATCCGCTAAGGGCGACGTCGGGGGTGAAGATTCCGTCAGCGATGGCGGTTCCCAATGGAGAAGACGCACAGGGAGGCAAGGGCGACGACCAAGGGCCTTGATTCGGCAGCTTAGGGTTTTTGAGGGGCCGACAGTTGAACAAAAAATTCAAAGGTCGGGTCTGCCTCTATATATACCTGCAGCTGTTGGTGACACCGATTCTAAATTTTCGGTGTCACTGAGTTCCTCAACTGTCAGTTGACAGGGAAACTCGGTGTAACCGAGAAGATGGAATCAATGGTACCGAGATTGAAAACCAGATAAACCCTAGGCATTCGGTGAGAACGAGATTTTTGTGTTGGTTCCACCGAGATGCACTTGGGAGGTTTTAATTGTCAGTCCTTTGTCGATACAGAACTCCGAGTGCTCCTCACACAGAGAGATCGAAAAGTACTTTTTGAAATTTTTTGACGCAACATGAACAGAATTTGACATGATAAAGCATAGATAGCTAGAGGAGGGTCCTAGGCATTATTGTTCATCCAATTGGCAAAAGAAAAATTGAAAGCCAAATGGCAACAATTGGATGTCCTCGAATGGGTAAATAAATGCAGACCAATATGCTCACAGAATAAGATGTCAAATGAAAACATGGCAAACATGCACATGCATACTATCATCTCTCAAGCACTTTGGCGATGACAGAGTCATCTATATATGAGTATATTGACTTAGGAGCCAAGTAAGAATACTTGATCATAGGTCATACTCATAGTTTAAGCACAAGTGGGGTTACCACTTTTACATAAAGCATTTAATGTTGTCACATACTATGAGATCCTTTGGCTCAAGTCTTAGAGTAAAGCTCCCCCTTGATGTGACATCCCCCCATAGGAGGGATAAACTAACCTTGGGTTTTTTCGATGAAGACTTCATGTAGGTGAAGTAGTGGTGGATGCTCACTGTTGATGAAGATCACCATGAGTTGGGAGCATCCTTGTTACTTCCTTACTCTTCTCACCTACATGGGTTAGTCCGAACACACAAGAGACAAATACAAGGATATCTATGGATATGGAGTGCAAAGCATACATGGTGGTGTCCATTGATTTGTTGATTACCTTGTCCCTTGCTTACCTTTGAGGGAATGTGTGACTCTTTGAACTATTGCATAATGTTGATTTTGATTGCAACTAGTTCTTGCCAATAATTAATATGAGTGAATTTCATTGGTGGAGTCACCCCTCGAGAACTACTCTAGTTCTTCTTGGGGACCTACATCAAGTTGATGGGGATCCTTGGTGTTGAAGTGGCACTTGTAGAATTTGCACTTGTAGTAGCCTTGGGAACCCACTTCACCAAAGCTCAGGATTCATCTTCATATGAGTCAATCCTCTTGAAGCTTGTTTTTGCCCTTGAGCTTGGGGTCTTGTGGTGGAAGGTAATCTTAAGCTTTTCTTACCTTGGGAGAGTATTTTCATACTTCTCCATTTGAGTAACAAACTTGCGCTTGGGGTATTGACCTTCTTCCCATTCAACTCCATTAGCTTTGAAGTAGCCAATGTCGTGGTTCTTCCGGTATCCTTCGTGTTTGCGTAAACTTTCCTCAAATTTCTTACATCCGGCAAGACTCTAGTAGATACCTTTCTCTATAATCCCTTTCAAAAGTTCATTTTCTTGCTCAAGTGTAACTTGGCTAAGAGAAGTGTTAGTGGTATCAATAGAACTACTAGAAGCAATATCATTGGATTTATCATTTTTATTGCTACTAGTTGAATAACCTTTCTTGCTTTTGTTACTATTTTGCTTAGCCTTAACTTGTGGAATGAACATACACAAGAGAAGTTGTTTGGCTAGATAAGAGGAAGTCTTCTTTCGAAGATCGTGATTGATAGCTTTAAGGAACTCATGCTCTTGCTCTAAATTGAGCTTCTTGAAGAGGAGCTTCTCATGTGTCCTTTCAAGCTCTCTATGATCTTGTAGAGTAGACTCATGAGCTAACTTAAGAGTGTTTAGTTCTTGAGTTAGTCGTTCTATTTCCAACTTATCATCAATGCACGACTTATCTTGACTACAGTGATTACTAGCAAGTACATCTTTACTAACATTACTAGATTTGTCAAATAGCAAGTCATCATGTACTAAAAAGTCATCCTTATCACTATTCAAATCAAGAAACTCGGACTGTGATACCTTGGGGCCTTTAGCCATGAAGCAACATCCACTCCCTTCATTTGGTGAATCAAATATGTCGTAGGAGTCGGTTGTCACTAGTGCAAGTCCTGCAACACCTTAATCTTGACTATGGTCGGAGTTCGAGTGATAGCTTCTCTCAGAGTGGTTGTCGGATTCGGAGCCGGAAACCCATTCACCAACATGAGCTTCATGTATTCTTCTTGAGTAGCTCTTGGTGTATTTGTCCTTCTTCTCCGAGTCCCTACTTCTCCTTGATGGTCTTTGTTCATAACGATCATATCTACTCCTTCTCTCTCTTCGAGGTGAATCGTCTCTTGAGCTTCGTCTTCTCGGTGACTCTTCTTTCCTTTTGTAAAGAGCCATGCACTCATTGGAGTAGTGTCCGGGCTTCCCACAATTGTAGCAGTTTTGGTCACGACTTGACGAACGCTTCTCTTCATATCCTGAGTTTGAGCTTCGATCTTTGCCTCTAATCTTGTAGAACTTGTTGAATTTCTTGACCATGAGGCTTATCTCTTCATTTGTGACAAGGTTGTTGCTAGAAGCTGCGGGAGCATCACTTGTGGCTTTGTAAGCATCGCTAGACTTGTTGCGTCATCTCATAAGCAACAATCCTTCCAATCACTTCCGTAGGCTTGAGATCTTTGTAGTTGGGCATCATTTGGATCAATGTGCATACGGTGTCATATCTATCATCAAAAGCTCGGAGTATCTTCTTGATGATGAATTTGTCGATCATTTCTTTGCTTCCTAAGCCGGCAATCTCATTGGTGATGAGAGCTAGCCTAGAGTACATCTCAGCGACTCCTTCACCATCCTTCATCTTGAATTTGTCAAGCTGACTTTGAAGAACATCCAACTTGGATTCTCTCATGGATTCGGTACCTTCATGCATATCAACCAAAGTATCCCAAATCTCTTTTGTATTCTCAAGGCGGCTGATTTTATTGAATTCTTCAGGGCATAGTCAGTTGAAGAGAATGTCACATGCTTGAGCATTGCCTTGCAACATCTTCAATTCATCTGCAGTAGCTTCACAATCCGGTTCCCTTCCATCCGCAAATAATTCACATTGCAATCCAATGCGAACAACAGCCCAAACAGCGGGGTTACGACCAAGGATATGCATTTTCATTTTGTGCTCCCAACTAGTAAAATTAGTGTCATCAAAGTATGGAGCTCTACGGTGATAATTTCCATCACTAGACGCATACTCTCCTTGGTTGCGAAACCAATGCAATGGAGACCAAAGCTCTGATACCACTTGTAGGATCAAAAGTAGGTATAGAGGGGGTGATTAGACTACTTGACCAAATAAAAATCTACTTTTTCCCAATTTTAACTGTTGGCAGATTTTAGCATTCATGGCAAGTCAAGCACACCCTACACATGCATGTCTACGAGTATAGCAGCGGAAAGTAAAGACAAGCATGAGTAGTAAAGGAAGGGCAGGAAGATCAAACGCAATTTGGAGACACGGTGATTTTTCCCATGGTTCCGATAGGTGGTGCTATCAAACGTCCATGTTTATGGAGTCTTCAAACCACGAAGGGTAACGGTCGCGAGAGTCCATGGAGGGCTCTACCTACGGAGGGTTCCACGAAGAAGCAACCTTGACTATACCATGATGGCCTACGTCCATGGAGGACTAACCTAACTCGAGGTAGATCTTCACGAAGTAAGCGATCCCCTTGCCCTTACAAACTTCTTGGTTCACTCCATAATGCGAAGTAGGAGGCTCCCAAGAGACACCTAACCAATCTAGGAGGAACCATCCTCCGAAAGGTAATAGGCTCGATAATGTCGATGAACTCCTTGCTCTTGTGCTTCAAGATGATAGACTCCTCAACACACAATCACTCTCTCATAGATTTGGCTTTAGTGGAAGAGATTGATTGGGTGCAAAGCAACTTGGGGAGGCTAGAGATCAAGATTCTTATGGTTGGAATGGAATGTCATGATCTCAACACATGAGTAGGTGGCTCTCTCTCAGAAAATCTGTTGGTATGAGTGGGGATCTGTTCTGAGTGCTTCAGTTGAGAGTAAGTGGTGGTGGAGGAGTATATATAGGCATCTCCAAAACTCCAACCGTTACACCTTAAGTGATCAACTCGGTGACACCGATGTGTGAATCTCGGTGGTACTGAAGTGACCAAAAGGTGACAACTTTTGAATCTCGGTGAGACCGATACATAAATCTCGGTTGTATCGATTAGGTGACCAACGGCCAGATTGCACAAATCGATGACGCCGATCCAAGAAACTCGGTGGGACCGATTTTGTGAATCGAGGTAACAAAAAGTTGGCAACCCAAACCCGGTGGCACCGAAGCAGAATCGGTTGCACCGAATGGCTAGGGTTTGGCAAGGGTTTGTTTGAGTTTCAGAATCGGTGGCACCGAGTGGGAATTGTTGGTTGCACCGATTTTGAATATTTGGCATTGGACAGACTTTTTGGAAGAGCTTGTGGGTGTTTTTGGTGACTATCACTTGTGCATGTATGAGCATTTTCTTCACCAACAGTACCTTACCCCCTTTTAATAGTATTGGCCTTCCTGTGGACACAAAGCGATTTCTCACAAAGTAAAATGTAGAGTCCTCCTTCTTGAAGCTTTGCCAATCCGTTTCCTTGCATCTTGGGGTATTCCACAATCCGTTTTCCATCCCTATCATTGAACTTTTCCTGAAATATGCTTAGTGGAAACATTAGTTCAATGACATATATGTTGTTATTAATTACCAAAACCACCAAGGGAGCAAATGTGCTTTCAGTACAGCGTGGAGGGACTGGCAGCGTGGTTGGTCAGAGCGGTGGTGTTGTCTGGACGGCGGTGCGGTGGTCGGGGCGAAGGCGGGGGGTGTGGTGGTCAGGAAGCGGCGGCGTGGGGCACGGTGGTCGGGGTGGAGCAGCGCCGCCCGTGGTGGGCCAGGGCGGTGGCGCGATGGTCGGGGCGGAGGTGGGGTCGGGGAGGGGTGGCACGGGGCATGGGGGGGTCTGGGCGACGGCCGGTCGGGGTGGCGGCACGGTCGGGTCGGGGCTGAGTGCGGTCAGGGCTACGGGGGTGAGAGAGCTGGGGGCTCGGGGTGAGAGGCTAAGAAGTTTTTTTTTACTTGAGTCTTCTTTTTTCCTGCTCGCATGGCGCGCGGATGTCTCTTTTTTCATGCCATATTTTTCGGTTGTGGCGTGAGGCGAACAACGCGGACACTTCTACTATCCCCACGAATCGGTGACACACGGTCCATCACTAAATACACTATCTATAGACAGGAATTGCGTCGGTGTTTCTTAGGAGTTTTGTCGACGGATAATATGTCATGAGCTTATATAACTCTGATATACTGCGTGTCGGTACAGTTTGGTACGAAAAATGTGTCGGCGATGCTCACCTATACCAACAGATGCAAGACGCCTTTGTAGTGTCTTGGTGTAGTTTCAACGGACTATATGTTGTTGTTAATTACCAAAACCACCTGGGGAGAAGTTTTTCTTTCGTTCTCTCCCTTTTTGGTAATTTATGACAACATATAGATCATAGCTCCGACAAAAGATATAATCAAGGCATAGTATCGTCGCTTTGGGAACTATGTGATAAGATAGAGCTCCCCCTAAATTTGTACATTATTTTCATTTGTGTTTCAATGCAAATGCACAATTGATTAGGATCATAGGTCACTCTTCCATGTCACATACATCTTGCTGGAGCGCATAAAAAAATTGAGTAAAATGCAATGCACACATCACCAAGCATACAAGTGAATGATCATGATATATATCGAAATGATATGAAATAGTAGCATCAACCATTAAGCGTATGATCAAACACGACAAAGTTTAAGTCACAAAACGACCAAAATAATAAGCCAAATGTATCAAAGAGCAAGAGAAGCAACTCAAAATGCAACACTCTCTCTTGAAGCCATGTGATCTATACATACTCTCCCCCTTTGGCAATAAGGAACCGAAAAGCTCGAATATTATAGAGCTAAATGTAGCTCTGGGCTTGATCTCCTCAATGTGGCTATGAAGTGGCCACTTCGGTGGTCTTCGACGGAGTCGAAAGAAGAGCGTCAGAAAATGCTTCTGCGGATGTCTTCTGGGTTGGTGGAGTAGAAACTATAGGTGTTGAAGGAGGAACTGAAGAAATCTCAGCAGGTGCAAACATCGAAGTCTTGTATCTGGTGCTGGAAATGTAGAAGACTTGGCCTTAGTATTGAACTAATTAGTTAATGGAAGTGTAGGGCCATCATCGTCTGAGCTGGATAGATAAACTACATCGACTTCCCTCTTGAGTGTCTCAACAACAGTACCAAGCTCAGTCACATTTTTATCAAGAGAATGAAACTTTGTCTTCACAATCCGCTCTAGGCTCTATTGGTTCTTGAGAATGCTAGCAATATTCTCCTCCATGTTCTGAGTGGCACTTATAAGATAGGCCATCTGATCATTCTTTGTTCTAAACACGGGAGCACTAGCGGCTCTAGTTACCTCTGCCCGGGCCTCAACCTCGATCTCTGCTTGAGATCTTGATGAGGTAGGATGAGAAGGGTCCATCACTATGATGTTGTCATCAAAGTCTGGCTATAATGGTAGGTGGTGAAGGTCTAGCACATATACCTTACTCCCAATTTTGGAGTTGATAAGCATATGAATATATGGGGCATATCCACATGACCTCTTCTGGTTAGCAGTTGTCCTCTTGATGATCTCAACAATGAGATCCATCACTCGAATCCTGGTGTGTTGATAAACTGTTGGAAATATGCCCTAGAGGCAATAATAAAATGGTTATTATTATATTTCCTTGTTCATGATAATCATTTATTATCCATGCTATAATTGTATTGATTGCAAACACATTGCATGTGTGGATATATAAAAAACACTGTGTCCCTAGTATGCCTCTAGTAAACTAGCTCGTTGACCAAAGATGGTCAAGGTTTCCTAGACATTGACATGAGATATCATTTGATAATGAGATCACATCATTTGGAGAATGATGTGATGGACAAGACCCAAAACTATAAACATAGCATGTCAAGTATTGTTTTCTGCATGTCAAGTATCTGTTCCTATGACCGTGAGATCATGCAACTCACTAACACTGGAAGAGTGCCTTGTGTGTATCAAATATTGCAACGTAACTGGGTGACTATAAAGGTGCTCTACAGGTATCTATGAGAGTGTTTGTTGAGTGGCTATGGATCAAGACTAGGATTTGTTGCTCCACGTGACGGAGAGGTATCTCAGGGCCCACTCGATAATACAACATCACAACAAGCCTTGCAAGCAATGTGACTGAAGTGTTAGCCACATGATCTTGTATTACGGAACGAGTAAAGAGACTTGCCGATAACGGTATTGAACTAGGTATACAGATACGGACGATCGAATCTCGGGCAAGTAACACACCAAAGAACAAAGGGAACATCATACAGAATTAACTTAATCCTTGACATAGAGGTTCAACCGATAAAGATCTTCATAGAATATGTAGGAGCCAATATGGGCATCTAGGTCCCGCTATTGGTTATTAACCGTAGAGGTGTCTCAGTCATGTCTACATAGTTCTCGAACCCGCAGAGTCTGCACACTTAAGGTTCGATGACGTTTCAGTAGTTTTGAGTTATGCATGTTGGTGAACGAATTTTTGTTCGGGGCCCCGAATGAGATCTCGGACGTCATGAGGAGTTCCGGAATGGTCCGAAGACGAATATTGATATATAGGAAGTTGGTGTTTGGACTCCGGAAAAGTTTTGGGCATTACAGGCAGTGTACCAGGAGTGACGAATGGGTTCCGGGGGTCCAACAAGTGGGCCCACCACCTGAGGGAGTCCTGTATTAGGGGGTCCTCGGATAGTCGACCTGTTGTATGGGCCGGACTGTATGGGTCACTCGTCGAACACCAGATGACCTGAAGGCCTAGTTACCAGGATGGAAGCTTCGAGGACCACGGCTTGCGCTCCACGTCTGACGTAGTAAATAGGCATGTTTATCTCTTCGGCATGTAACCAGCCATGTGTAAACCCTAGGCATCCTTGGCATCTATATAACCAGAGGGTTTTAGGGTATGGAGACAGGACAACTCATCTAGGGTTAGACATACGATCTCGAGGTACATCAACTCTGTAAGCCATTACACCATCAATACAATCAAGCAGGACCTAAGGTATTACCTCTTAGGAGGGCCCGAACCTGGGTAAACTTGTGTCCCCTTCGTCTCCTGTTACTGTCGATCCTAGTCTCACAGTTCGGGACCCCTACCCGAGATCCGCTGATTTCTACACCAACACCACCCCCTAAGGGGACCACATGGGCTATAGGGGGGCGCACCAGCCCCTGGTGGGCTGGGCGGACAGCCCAAAGGTCCCATGCGGCTGAAAGGTGGAAAGCCCAAAAAGGTGGAGGAAGTTTCCAAGTGGAGAGAAGTAGTCCTAGTCCTACTAGGATTGGAGGAGGACTCCTCCTCACCACCTTTGGCCGGAGCAAGGGCTGGCCCCTTGGGGGGCAAGCGTCCTCCCTCCCTCCTCCAATATATACTAGAGGTATTGAGGGGTTTTCAACATAGAAATCAACCACGTGCTACCCTCTCCTCTAGATCGTAGTTCTTCCTCTAGATTGTTTCAGCGGTGCTTAGGGGAAGCCCTGCTAGAATAGTTCCACCACCATCGTTGCCATATCGTCGCGCTATCGGAGAAATCATCTACCTCTCCGCTCCCTCTTGCTGGATCAAGAAGGTGGAGATCGTCATTGAGCTGTATGTGTGCTGAACACGGAGGTGTCGTCCGGTCGGCGCTAGATCGGGACGAATCGTGATTGGATCGCGAGACATTTGGCGATCTGGATCGCGAAGACGTTCGACTACATCAATCGTGTTTCTTAACACTTCCCGCTTAGCAATCTACAAGGGTATGTAGATCCACTCTCCCCTTGTAGATTCTCATCACCATGGATAGATCTTGCGTGTGCGTAGGAATTTTTTGTTTCCCATGCAATGTTCCCCAACAGTGGTCTCAGATCTAGGTCTATGTGTAGATGAGATCTCGAGCAGAACACAAAGGAGTTTGTGGGCATTGATATTCAGATTGCTTCCTCCCTTGGTCTTTTCTTGTTTCGGAGGTATTGTGGGATGAAGAGGCCCGGACCAACATTACTCGTACGCTTACGAGAGACCGGTTCCATCAACTCACATGTAACTTCGTTGCATAAAGATGGCTAGCGGGTGTCTATTTCTCCCACCTTAGTCAGATCAGATATGACAAAGGCGGTCCTTGAGAAGGTTGAATAGAAATTTTTGTATCACCGTTGTGGTTTTTGCATAGGCAAGAATTGTTCTTGCTAGATACCCGTAGCAGCCACGTAAAACTTGCAACAACAATTAGAGGACGTCTAACTTGTTTTTCCAGGGTATGTTGTGATGTGATATGGCTAACTACATGATGAGATATATGTGATGTATGAGATGATCATGTATTGTATAGAATATCACGACTTGCATGTCGATGAGTACGGCAACCGGCAGGAGCCATAGGGTTGTCTTTATTTATTTATTTCGTTTTTGCTTTACTTTATCGCTATGAGTTAGCAATAGTCGTGGAAGCAACAGTCAGCGCGGCAACCCCGATGATGACACGTTGATGGAGATCAAGATCATGGAGATCATTGTGTCATGCCCGTGACGTTGGAGATCATGTCGATGCTTTGAGATGAAGATCAAAAGTACAAGTTCATGGCCATATCATGTCACTTATGATTTGCATGTGATGTTAATCCTTTTATGCACCTTGTTTTTCTTAGGACGACGATAGCATTATAAGGTGATCCATCACTTAAATTTCAAGATGAATTGTGTTCTCCCCGAGTGTGCACCATTGCGAAAGTTTGGCGTGTCGAGACACCACGTGATGATCGGGTGTGATAGACTCTACGTTCACATACAACGGATGCAAGCCGGTGTTGCATGTGCGGAACACTCGGGTTAAACTTGACGAGCCTAGTATGTACAAACATGGCCTCGGAACACAAGAGACCGAAAGGTCAAACATGAGTCATATAGTAGATATGATCAACATGATGACGTTCACCATTGAAACCACCTCAACTCACGTGATGATCGGACTTGAGTTGGTGAATTTGGATCATGTATCACTTAGATGACCCGAGGGATGTCAATTTGAGTGGGAACTTTAGTAATTTGGTTAACTAAACTCATTATCTTGAACAATAGTCTTAGTAACCTTTGCATATTTATGTTGTAGATCAATGGCCCGCACAGTAGCACCCCTGAATTTTAATGCGTTCCTAGAGAAAGCTAAGTTGAAAGATGATGGAACTAACTTTGTGGACTGGGCCCGTAATCTGAGGATTATCCTCACGGCTTCCCTGAAGTCTTATGTCCTTGATGCACCGCTTGGTGACCCACCCGTCCCATGTCATCTGAAGACGTTAAGAACGCTTGGGAGGCATGTTCTGGAGATTACTCAATAGTTCAATGTGCAATGTTGTATGGCTTAGAACCGGGACTTCAAAGACGTTTTGAACTTCATGGAGCATATGAGATGTTCCAGGAGTTGAAGTTTATCTTTGAAAAGAATGCCCGGATCGAGAGATATGAGACCTCTGATAAATTCTATGCTTGCAAGATGGAGGATAACGGGTCTGTCAGTGAACATATACTCAGAATGCCTGGGTATTCGACCCGTCTGGCTGAGTTGGGAATTGTTCTCCCACTAGAGGTGATCACTGACAGAGTAATTCAATCATTGCCAACTAGCTACAAGAGCTTCGTGATAAACTATAACATGCAAGGCATGAACAAGTCAGTTGTCGAGTTGTTTGTGATGTTGAAAGTCGCTAAGTCTGAAATCCAGAAGGAGCATCAAGTGTTGATGGTCAATAAAACCAATATTTTAAAGAAGAATGGCAAGGGCAAGAAGGGTAACTCTAAGAAGAGTGGCAAAGCAGTTGCCCCTCCTGTGAAGAAACCCAAGGCTGGACCCAAGCCAGAAACTGAGTGCTTTCATTGCAAGGGAACTGGTCACTGGAAGCGGAACTGCCCCAAGTATCTGGCCGACAAGAAGGCAGCCAACACCAAACAAGGTATATATGATATACATGTTATTGATGTGTACCTTACCAACTCTCTTTGTAGTGCCTGGGTATTTGATACCGGTTCGGTTGCTCACATTTGCAACTCAAAACACGAGCTACAGAATAGACGAAGGCTGGCAAAGGACGAAATGACGATGCGCGTGGGAAATGATTCCAAGGTTGATGTGATCTCCGTCGGCACGCTCGCTCTTCGATTACCATCGGATTATTGATGAACCTGAATAATTGTTATTTAGTGCCTGCGTTAAGCATGAACATTATATCTGGATCTTGGTATTACGAGACGGTTACTCATTTAAATTAGAGAATAATGGTTGTTCTATTTATATGAGTAATATATTTTATGGTCACGCACCCAATGTGAGGGGTTTATTCATATTGAATCTCGATAGTGATGATACACATGTTCATAACATTGATGCCAAAAGATGTAGAGTTAACAATGATAGTACCACTTTCTTGTGGCACTACCGGTCATATTGGTGTAAAACGCATGAAGAAGCTCCATGCTGATGGACTTTTGGAGTCACTTGATTTTGAATCACTTGACACATGTTAACCATGCCTCTTGGGCAAGATGACTAAAATGTCATTCTCTGGAACAATGGAACGGGCAAGTGACTTGTTGGAAATCATAAATATTGATGTGTGCGGTCCAATGAGCATTGAGGCATGCGGTGGATATTGTTATTTTCTCACCTTCACTGATGACTTAAGTAGATATGGGTATATTTACTTAATGAAACACAAGTCTGGAACGTTTGAAAAGTTCAAGCAATTTCAGAGTGAAGTTGGGAATCATCGTAACAAGAAGATTAAATTCCTACGATCTGATCGAGGAGGAGAATATCTGAATTATGAGTTTGGCAGTCACTTAAGACAGTGTGGAATTGTTTCACAATTGACACTGCTTGGAACACCACAGCGTAATGGTGTGTCCGAATGTCGTAATCGGGCCTTATTAGATATGGTGTGTTCTATGATGTCTCTTGCCGATTTGCCAATATCGTTTTGGGGTTATGTATTAGAGACAGCTGCATTCACACTAAATAGGGCACCATCGAAATCCATTGAGACAACGCCATATGAACTGTGGTTTGTCAAGAATCCAAAGTTGTCATTTCTTAAAGTTTGGGGATGTGATGCTTATGTCAAAAAGCTTCAGCCTGAAAATCTGGAACCCAAAGCAAAGAAATGTGTCTTCATAGGATACCCAATAGAGACAGTTGGGTATACCTTCTATCTTAGATCCAAAGGCAAATGGTTTGTCGCTAAGAACGGAACATTTCTTGAGAAAGAGTTTCTCTCGAAAGAATTGAGTGGGAGGAAGATAGAACTTGATGAGGTTGTTGAACCTTTGCTTCAACCAGAGAGTAGCGCAGCACAGAAAGATGCTTCTGTGGAGCCTACGGCACTTGAAGAGGAAGATAATGATCATGATCATGAAACTTTGGATCAATTTACTATTGAACCTCGTAGGTCGACAAGGGCGCATACTGCTCCTGAGTGGTACAGCAACCCTGTCTTGGAGGTCATGTTGTTAGACAACGATGAACCTACGAGCTATGGAGAAGTGATGACGGGCCTGGATTCCGAGAAATGGTTAGAGGCCATCAAATTCGAGATGGGATCCATGTATGAAAATAAAGTATGGACTTTGAAAGTATTACTTGAAGGGCGAAAGGTCATTCAGAACAAATGGATCTTTAAGAGGAATACGGACGCGAACGGTAATGTCACCGTCTATAAAGCTCGACCTGTGGCAAAGGGTTTTTCACTAGTTCAAGGAGTTGACTATGATGAGACCTTCTCACCCGTAGCGATGCTTAAGTCCATCAGAATCATGTTAGCAATAGCTGCATATTTCGACTATGAAATTTGGTAGATGGGTGTCAAAGCAGCGTTCCTTAAATGGTTTCCTTAAGGAAGAGTTGTATATGATACAACCGGAAGGTTTTGTCGATCCAGAGAATGCTGACAAAGTTTGCAAACTCCAGCGATCCATTTATGGACTGGTGCAAGCATCTCGGAGTTGGAATCTACACTTTGATGAGGTGATCAAAGCGTTCGGGTTTATACAAGTTTAAGGAGAAGCTTGCATTTACAATAAAGTGAGTGGGAGCTCTATAGTGTTTCTAATATTATATGTGGATGACATGACATATTGCTGATTGGAAACAATACAGAAATGTTCGAAAGCGTGAAGGAATATTTGAAAAGGAGCTTTTCAATGAAGGACCTAGGAGAAGTTGCTTTCATATTAGGCATTAGGATCTATAGAGATAAATCAAGACGCTTAATAGGACTTTCACAGAGCACATACCTTGATAAAGTTTTGAAGAAGTTCAAAATGGATTAGTCCAAGAAGGGGTTCTTGCCTGTGTTACACGGTGTGAAGTTGAGTAAGACTCAATGCCCAGTGACTGCAGAAGATAGAGAAAAGATGAGTGTCATCCCCTATGCTTCAGCTATAGGCTCTATCATGTATGCAATGTTGTGCACAAGACCCGATGTCAGCCTTGCCATATGTATGGTCAGAAGGTTTCAAAGTGATCCAGGAATGGAGCACGGGACGGCGGTCAAGAATATCCTTGAGTACCTGAAAAGGACTAAGGAAATGTTTCTCATTTATGGAGGTGATCAAGAGCTCGACGTAAAGGGTTACGTCGATGCAAGCTTTGACACTGATCCGAATGACTCTAAGTCACAAACCTGATACATATTTATTCTTAATGGGGGAGCGGTAAGCTGGTGCAGTTCCAAGCAGAGCGTGGTAGCCAATTCTACATGCGAAGCAGAGTACATCACAGCCTCGGAAGCGGCGATGGAAGGTGTCTGGATGAAGGAGTTCATGGTAGATCTTGGAGTAGTGCCCAGTGCACTAAATCTAGTGGATCAGTTCTATGATAACACTGGTGCCATTGCCCTGGCCAAGGAACCAAGGTTTCACAAGAGGACCAGACACATAAAGCGATGCTTCAATTCCATCCGCGAGTACATCAAGGAGGAGGACATAAATATTTGCAAAGTGACCATGGATCTGAATGTTGCAGACCCGTTGACTAAACCTCTTCCAAGGGCTAAACATGATCAACACCAGAACTGTATGGGTGTTCGATTCATTACGATGTAAATCACATGGTGATGTGAGCTAGCTTATTGACTCTAGTGCAAGTGGTAGGCTGTTGTAAATATGCCCTAGATGCAATATTAAAATGGTTATTATTATTTTTCTTTGTTCATGATAATCGTTTATTATCCATGCTAGAATTGTATTGATTGGAAACACATTGCATGTGTGGATATATAGACAACACTTTGTCCCTAGTATGCCTCTAGTAAACTAGCTCGTTGATCAAATATGGTCAAGGTTTCCTAGCCATTGACATGAGATGTCATTTTATAACAGGATCACATCATTGGGAGAATGATGTGATGGACAAGACCCAAAACTATAAACATAGCGTATGATCGTGTCACTTTATTGCTATAGTTTTCTGCATGTCAAGTATCTGTTCCTATGACCATGAGATCATGCAACTCACTGACACTGGAAGAGTGCCTTGTGTATATCAAACATCACAACGTAACTGGGTGACTATACAGGTGCTCTACAGGTATCTCCAAGAGTGTCTGTTGAGTGGGTATGGATCAAGACTCGGATTTGTTGCTCCGTGTGACGGAGAGTTATCTCAGGGCCCACTCGGTAATACAACATCACAACAAGCATTGCAAGCAATGTGACTAAAGTTTTAGCCACGGGATCTTGTATTACAGAATGAGTAAAGAGACTTGCCGATAACGGGATTGAACTAGGTATACAGGTACCGACGATCGAATCTCGGGCAAGTAACATACCGAAGAACAAAGGGAACAACATACGGGATTAACTGAATCCTTGACATAGCGGTTCAACTGATAAAGATCTTCATAGAATATGTAGGAGCCAACATGGGCATCCAGGTCCCACTATTGGTTATTGACCATAGAGGTGTCTCGGTCATGTCTACATAGTTCTCGAACCCGCAGGGTCTGCACACTTAAGGTTCAATGACGTTTCGGTAGTTTTGAGTTATGCATGTTGGTGACCGAAGTTTTATTCGAAGTCCCGGATGTGATCCTGGACGTCACAAGGAGTTCTAGAATGGTCTGGAGATGAATACTAATATATAGGAAGTTGGTGTTTGGACTCCGGAAAAGTTTCGGGCATTATCGGCAGTGTACCGGGAGTGACGAATGGGTTCCGGGGGTCCACCAAGTGGGCCCACCACCCCCTAAGGGGACCACATGGGCTATGGGATGGCGCACCAGCCCCTGGTGGGCTGGGCGGCCAGCCCAAAGGGCCCATGCGGTTGAAAGGTGGAAAGTCCAAAAAGGTGGAAGAGGTTTCCAAGTGAAGAGAAGGAGTCCTAGTCCTACTAGGATTGGAGGAGGACTCCTCCTCTCCACCTTCGGCCGAATCAAGGGATGGCCCCTTGGGGGACAAGCCTCCTCCTTACCTCCTCCTATATATACTAGAGGTATTGAGGGCTTTTCAACATAGAAATCAGCCACGTGCTACCCTCTCCTCTAGATCGTAGTTCTTCCTCTAGATTGTTTCAGCGATGCTTAGGCGAAGCACTGCTGGAATAGTTCCACCACCATCGCCGCCATGCCATCGCACTTCTAGAGAACTCATCTACCTCTCCGCTCCCTCTTGCTGGACTAAGAAGGCGGAGATCGTCATCTAGTTGTACGTGTGCTGAACGCGGAGGTGTCGTCCGTTCGGCGCTAGATCGGGATGGATTGTGATTGAGGAAGTTCGGCGATTTGGATCGCGAATACGTTCGATTACATCAAACGTGTTTCTTAACGCTTCCCGCTTAGCGATCTACAAGGGTATGTAGATCCACTCTCACCTCGTAGATGCTCATCACCATGGATAGATCTTGCGTGTGCGTAGGAATTTTTTTGTTTCCATGCAACATTCCCCAACATCAACATGGCATAGCATATTAATGTTATATCCTCGGATCATCTTGTCATCTCCTGACTTGGGAACCAAGGTGTGCCTCAAAATGATGTTGGAGGTAGGAAGGCTAGCAAGCAGAAAGTACATAGAACCAAGCTTGTATGTCTTCAAGTAATCCTTGGGGATGGCAGTTTACATGTTGTCCATGGAGTTGTGGTTCATCTTAGACTCAGAATAGATATCGAAATCTCCATCCTCCACCTTGGGAGCACTTATGAGTGTTACCCACTCATCCATCGTGGACTGGTATTTGGTTCCCTCAGTCATCCACACAATTCTTCCATCTAGGTAGAAGTGTGTGGTGGAGTAGAATTGCATGATAAGCTCATCGTTCCAAGCAGTCATCTCAGTGCCAACAAACTTGTCGATACCCATTATCCTAAAGATCTCATGTACATGGGGGAAGTAGTCTTCATTCGGCTTGATGTACTCCCAATCAACATACCTCATATCACTCATTGTCGGGTTCTTGTCCAGGAGCACTATCTCATAGAAGTCTTGCTGCTCCTTGGTGTGGAACCGATAATCCATGGCAGTCTTCTTCCTGATAGAGTAGGGATCCACTACTCTCTACTTCCTCAGTCCTTGATCCTTCCTCTCCTTCATGTTCTCTGTTATAGGATGTGTATCATTATGCTTTGGAAGATTGGGTCTGAGCTTCAATAACACATTAACATCATCATCATCTTCAGGAGGTGGTATTGTTCCTCTCTCAGGCACTAAGGCCTTGTTCTTCTTAGCTGCAGACACATCTCTTGTTGTCCTCCTAGGCTTGGGGGAAGCAGCTGACTTGGTCTTCGTGGGAGGCTTGCTTGGCATAGCATCAACCATCAACTTCCTCTGCTTGGAAGGAGGTGGGTTAGTAGCAGGTTTTTCCTCCTCTTCCTACTTAGAGTCCTCATACATAGAGGTAGGTCTGCCCACCACATGCACTATCCTCTTCCTAGACTTCTTAAGCACAGTCTTTGGCTGCTTGGATCCTCCTGGGTTCTCCAAATAAGTTGAGAGACCCATCTTGGTAGCAACAGATTCAGGAACCTTCGTGATCACACCTCTCTCTTTTCTAAGCTCCTGCATACTCCTTTCCCATAGTGTTTATCTTGGACCTGACTTCTTCAACTTCAAAATCCTCATCATCATCATCAGAATTTTTCCTCTTCCCGGCTCTAGTGGCATCCTTGGGAAGACTTGGAGAGCTCCTTTATCCCTCATGATAACTCTCTCTTGACTAGTGCCACTACTCATGTCAGTGTGGTCCTCTGACCTATTCTGGGTGTCATAGGAAGCAAAAATATTGACACAGACCCTGTGAATTAGATATAGAAGAGTGGGGTAGATGAGCATCACCAAATCCAGATGTTTTTGCAAAGTTTTGAACTCAAAGTTTCAGTTTAGGTTTTCACAATATGCTATTTGGGACCACCGAGTTTTAGATTTTGGAGACTCCGAGGGAACAACAAAAACTTGGCACGCCATTTTGGTTTCACCGAGATATGCTTCGATCTCTCCGAAGTTGCTCACTGAGCTCCTGGATCCCAATTCGGTGACACTTATAGGATCTTTTTGGTTTCACACAAAAGTCCTTTGTGTTATGTCCGTGACCACATCGGTGACTCCAAGTTGTTTTCATTCGCCGGGTCTAAGTTTTCTCATTGCGGAAACCTAACCCTAATAATTTTCGATCAAACCTATTCTATTCAATTTTCTCGAGGATGGAAACTTTCATACGATGGAAAGAAGTAATGCGGGACCTTTTGCATAAGTTTTGGATGGGCAACACAAAGGGATCGAAGATCACCCTAACTTGGTGGAGCTTCTCTACAGCGGGAACGATGAAGGCAAATTATTTTGATGGCGGTGGATTCCGGTGGTGAGAGCACGCTGGAAATCAACGGCGACGTTCGTATACCTTGGGTGCGGCAGCAATGGGGTGTGGGAGCGAGGGTTTTGAAGAAATTTCAAAGTCCTCGTGGCATGGATATATAACCCATATATTGTTGGTGACACCGAGGAGAAAATTTTGGAGGCTCCGGAGTTCATAACTGCTAAGCAGGGAAACTCGATGGCACCAAAATTTCCTGATCGATGGTACCGAGATGGAAAAATTAGATCAGTCTATGTACTTTTCGGTGAAGCCGAGTATGAATGGGTTGGTTGCATCGAGAAAGTCAGCCAAATTCGAATCGGTAGATCCCAATGCTCCTCACTCGGAGGGTCCGAAAATGTGCTTGTTCGAATTTTGTGATGAAGCGTGAACAAAATTTGATACAAGATGGAATAGATAGCCAGATGGGGTACTTAGGAATTCTCGTACATCCAATTGGCGAGAAAAATAAAATCCATATGAACTACAATTGGATGTCCTTGATGGCAAAAATTATGCATACCAACATGCTCACACAATAAAATGTCAAATTGAATATGTCAAACATGCAAAACCACTCTAGTATCTACCAAGCAATTATCGATGACAAAGTCATCTATATATGAGTATATTGACTTAGGATCCAAGTAAGATGACTTGATCATAGGTCATACTCTTCGATTAAGAACAAGTTTGGTTACCACTTTTACATAATCTTTAATGTGTTCACATCCTTAGAGATGCTTTAGTTCAAGTCTTAGAGCAAAGCCCCCTAGATCAAAGCCCCCCTAGATGTGAGATCCCCCCTAAGAGGGATGAACTAACCTTGGGTTTTGTCGTTGAAGACTTCATATAGATGTTGTAGTAGTGCATGCTCATTGTTTATGAAGATCATCTAGAATTGGGAGCAATCCTTGTTGTTTTGGTACTCTTCACACCTACATGGATTAGTCCCACACAAGGAACAAATACAAGGATATCTATGGACATGGAGTGAAGTGTTCATGGTATGATGTACATTGATGCATTAAGTACCTTGTCCCTTGCTTACTAATAAGGCGTTTTTTGACTCCTTGAACTAGTGCATTAGGTTGGAGTTGATTGCAAAAGTCCTTTCAAACATATGAATGTGAGTGTAGTTTGTTGGCGGAGTCACCCCTTAGGAACTTTCTAGTTCTTCTTCTTTGGGACCCACATCAACTTGATGGAAATCCTTGGAGTTGAAGTAGCACTTGATGAAGTAGATCTAGTAGTGGCCTTGGGAACCCACTTGACCATGGCTAGAGGTGGTTCTTGAGTCAATCTCCTCTTGAATATTGTCCTTCCCTTTTAGCTTGTGGTTTTGTGGTGGAAGATCACATTGAGATTGTGTTCCATTGAAGAGTGTAGGATCATACTTCTCTTGTTGAGGAACAAACTTCATCTTGTGGTATTGATCTTCTTCCCATTCAACTCCATTGGAATTCAACTTTCGTTCAAAAACAACACCTTGATTCTTCCGGTGCCATCCTTGCTTGTGTACGATCTCTTTGAATTGTTTACTTCCCCCAAGACTTTTGTGGACACCTTTCTCTATAATTACTTTCAATAAATTGTTTTCTTTCTCAAGTGTAACTTGGCTAAGAGAAACATTAGTGGAGTCGATAGAAGTACTAGGAACAACATCATTTGGTTTAGCATTAGTGTTGTTGTTGCTAGATGAAGAACATTTCTTACTCTTGTTACTAGTTTTCTTAGATTTAACTTGAGGCATAAAGTGGACAAGAGTAGTCATTTGGGAACATAATAAGAACTCTTCTTTCAAAGGTCGTCATTGATAGCTTTAAGAAACTCATGCTCTTGTTCTAAATTTAGCTTCTTGAAGCACAACTTCTCATGAGTTCTTAGAATCTCTCTATGATATTCTTGACTAGATTCATGAGATAAATTAAGAGTGCTTAGTTCCTTAGTTAAATGCTCAATATCCTTCTTAGCATCATCAAACAATTCATCTGAACTAGCATGATTATTATCAAGTTCATTTTGACTAACATCACTAGTTTTATCGAAGAGAAAATCATCATCCCCTAGTAAGTCATCCTCATCACTACTGAAGTCAATGTATTCGGGGTCTGATACCTTTGGTCCTTTGTCCATGAAGCAACTTCCAATCCCTTAATTTGGTGAATCAAATAAATCATAGGAGTTGGAGGATACGATTGCTAGTCCTGCAACACCTTCGTCTTGACTATAGTAGGAGTTGGAGTGATAGCTTCTCTCGAATTTGTTGTTGGATTCGGAGCAGAAGATCCATTCACCAACATGAGCTTGATTTCTTATTTTTTGTAGATCTTGGTGTACTTGTCCTTTCTCTCTGAGTCCTTAACACTACAGGAATCAGGCACTTTGCCGTCAGCCATCCCGGACGGCAAAGGCATGCATCCCGGACGGCAAAGTCTTTGTCGTCCGCCAGCAGACGGCCAACCATCCGGTTGAATAAGCCACGGTAAAAGGCGCTTTGCCGTCTACTGGCGGACGGCAAAGACCTTTGAATCTTTGTCGTCCGCCAGCGGACGGCAAAGGGCCTGGACGGCACACGTGGCACCTTAGCTTCGTTAAGGGCTTAACAGCGTGCTTACCGTCCGTTGGCCGACGGCAAAGACCTTAGTTCTTTGCCATCTGCCAGCGGACGGCAAAGAACCCACCTAGGCCAGCCCCAGGTTGCACAGGCAGCTGCCACGTGGCATCTTTGTCGTTTGCTAGCAGACGACAAAGCTCTTTGCCGTCCGCCAGCGGACGGCAAAGTGGCTATATAGCCCCTGTTTTTTCTGTTTTTTCTTAAAATCATTCAATTTGACGGAATATCACATATATATATCCAACATATCAACAATACAAGTTTTCAACAAGCATACCAATAATAACTCCTCATCATCATCATCATAACTCCTCATCATCATCATCATCATCAACTCTAACACATTCTAGCACATAATAACACATTGTACCTAGGACCTACGTACTCCTATCTCGTAGGACCTACTCTACCCTCTCTTAGGTACAATATCATAAAACAAGATAGGCCCTGACTCTCCATTATGGAGAACGGAGATCATCCTGTCTCCCATTCTTGGCCTACGCACAATGTTGCTTCCAAGTAGCTCTCTACGATTGAGCATACATTTTTTCCAATCTTTGATTGTCATGAGTCCATCGGTTTTAGAAATCCGATATGGACAGGAGTGATGCGTAGGCTGACCTGGCCGTGGTGGCCCTAAGCTCGTAACAACAACGCGACCTCTCGGAAACATCAGATGAGTCACACAATCCTCCGGGATTTTCTGTTGAAAAACATAGTAATAACTTTGTAGTTAGCAATGTAGTTTAGCTTTAGAAGAATTTATGCAAAAGATGCATGGCTGTCGTAATAGTAGAATTAAAATCTTACCATGCAATCTCCATGGATGTTACCGTAGTTCACCACATGCACTAGTGGCATGTATTGACCATAATGTGTAGGAGTTTGATAATAGCTATTGTAATTCTCAAGATGACTAAGAAATGCGGTAAGATGATCTTTCTCCTTATAAGTTAATTCTGCTTCATCATTGTAGTAATAGGTTATGTCTACCATCTTCCGTACATTTTTTGAAGAGAATAATGATGAGGCGTCTCCCACGACAACAGTCGGGATTCCTCCATCAAGAACACACATGAAAGTCACACAAGGAGCAACGATAGACCGAAAGTCACACACGCATTATACCGATAAAATATCACAAATACATTAATATTTATAATGAACTCGAATATAATATCACTAATACATCATCCCGAATAATCCAGTTAATGCATCATCAAATATTAACTAATAAATCTTGAATATTATCATATAAGATCACTAATACAGATCGAATATCCTAGAATCCAAAGTGGAGGACGGTGAACTTGGTTCACTAGGAGTCTCTGAGTTGCCAACGGTGGACACCCAAAGATAAGGAACCATCACGAGATCATAACTCAAGTGAGATCCCTGAAGGATCGGCCAGGTATTGTCGAATCGGGCGTCCAATGCCGCCATGTAGTGACGGACGTGCTTGTCCTCCTCCCTGACACGGCGACGTACCACCTCCGCGGGTGCCCGCTCCCTCCGCACCAAAAGTGGCCTGCGTGACTGCCACCACAGAAGGTCTGGGGCGAGGACGAGACCTGGATTCCTCACCAACCTCCGAGCCCGGGAAGGTAGCACCTCCCAGTGCCAGCCCGGCGGAGCCCAGTCCCGGACATGGCACCTATCAAGCAGGCTCTCGCGGACTACTCAACGACGAGGATGCGGGCCAGGCATCGTCGACAAATTCCAATGAGAACGTTTTCTTATCGTTTAATCACTAATTTTTCATAAAACCCAAAAAATTTCATCATTAACATACTAATCTAATATAAACATTCATCATAAACATACTAATCTAACATAAACATTCATCATAAACATACTAATCTAACATAAACATTCATCATTAACATTCATCATAAAAAAAATATGTAATCTAACATACACATACTTCAGCAAACCATATTCATTAGTTAATAGAGTTTGTCAGCTTCATTACGTCGATGCAACCTAGACGCTAGTAGGTAAATGAAGGGGGCAGGAGAAGATGTCATTTGTGCTCACCCACGAATGCAAGGGCGGAGCTTGTCGAACGCACGGGGAGGTCGTCGAACACCAGACCCTCGCAGCGACGAAACAACTGCACATTTAAATCCACCTGATCAACATAAATATGATGTTCTGTATAACAAAATTGAAAAATATACGACCTAACTCATAATTCACAAATATATGAGCCGTGTCGTGTCGGGGTCAGGGTGTCGGGGGTGTCGTGTCGGGGTCGGGGTGTCGGGGGTGTCGTGTCGGGGTCGGGGTGTCGGGGGTGTCGTGTCGGGGTAGGGGTGTCGGGGGTGTCGTGTCGGGGTCGGGGTCAGGGTGTCGGGGGTGTCGTGTCGGGGTCGGGGTGTCGGGGGTGTCGTGTTGGGGTCGGGGTGTCGGGGGTGTCGTGTCGGGGTAGGGGTGCTGTGTCGTGGTCGGGGGTGCCGTGTCGGGGTGTTGTGTCGGGGTCGGGGTATATGGGGTGTCATGTCGGGGGTGCCGTGTCGGGGTCGGAGTGTCGGGGGTGCCATGTCGGGGGTGTTGTGTCGGGGTAGGGGTGCTGTGTCGTGGTCGGGGTTCCCGTGTCGGGGTGTCGGGGTGTCGTGTCGGTGTCGGGGTGTCGTGTCGGGGTCCGGGTGTCGGGGGTGCCGTGTTGGGGTGTCGTGTCGGGGGTCGGGGTGTCGGGGGTGTCGTGTCGGGGTCGATCCTCGACTCCTTTTCCCCTCGATCCTCGACCCCACAAAATCTAAATAAACCTAAACTAAATCTAGGGGTGTCGGGGTCTCGGGGGTGTCGGCGGTGTCGGGGGTGTCGTGTGGCGACGGTGCTAAACCTAGCTAAACCTAAGTAAACCTAGCTAAACCTAAACTAAACCTAAATAAACCTAAACTAAACCTAGCTAAACTAAATCTAAATAAACAGAAAAAACAGAAAAAAAATCACCTTAGGGCGGCGCGGCTCCGGCGGCAGGGCGGGGCTAGGCGGCATGGCGCCGTGGCGGGGCGGGGCGGGGCGACGTCGGTGGCGGGGCGGGGCGAAGCGGCGCGGCTCCGGCGGTGGGGCACGGCGCGGCTTCAGCGGTGGGGCGGGGCAGCGCGGTGGCGGGGGTGGGGGCGTGCGGTGGCGGGGGCGACGCGGCGGCAGGGGCGACGCGGCGGCGGTGGCGTCGGGGGCAGTGGGCGCGGGCGACGGGGACGATGGGCGACGGGGAGGAGAGAGGGATCGAGAGAGAGAGAGAGAGAGAGAGGCGGGCCGGGGGGCGTTAGCCGTTAGCTAACCCCCCTCTTTGCCGTCCGCTAGCGGATGGCAAAGGAGGTTTGTCGTCCGCTAGCGGACGGCAAAGAGGTGGGCCATTAGGTCAACTTGCGGGCTGGGTTTAGGGTGGGCCCCTTCCCTCTTTGCCGTCCGCTAGCAGACGGCAAAGTAGTGGATGATGGCAAAGCCACCCTTTGCCGTCTGCCACTACTTTGTCGTCTGCTTTCTACTAGCTGATGGCAAAGCCACTCTTTGTCATCCGCTAGCAGACGGCAAAGAAGTTGCAGACGGCAAATCTTCTGATTCCAGTAGTGGCTTGCTTCTTCGGGGGGGTCTTCGTTCATATCGGTCTTCTACTCCTTCTCTATCTTCGAGGTGACTCGTCTCTTGAGATTCTTCTCCTTGGTGACTCATTTGCCCTTTTGGAAGGAATCATGCACGCATTTGAGAAGTGTTCGGGTCTTCCACAATTTTAGCAATTTTGGTCGCGACTAGAAGAACGCTTATCTTCATATTTTGAGTTGGAGCTTCTTTCCTTGCCTCTATTCTTGTAGGACTTGTTGAATTTCTTGATCATGAGGTTATCTCTTCATTGGTAAAAAGAGTGTCACTTGAAGTTGCGGGAGTGTCACTTGTAGCTTTGTATGCATCGCTTGACTTGTTGTGAAGGTCTTCTTTGTCCTTGAGTGACATTTCATGAGCAACAATCCTTCCGATGACTTCCGTAGGCTTGAGATCTTTGTAGTTTGGCATCATTTTGATCAATGTGCACACAGTGTCATACTTTCCATCCAAGTCTCTAAGGATCTTCTTAATGATGAATTTTTCGGTCATCTCTTCACCTTCCTAAGCCGGAAATCTCATTTGTGATGAAAGCAAGCCTAGAGTACATTTCTGCGACTCCTTCACCATCCTTCATCTTGAACTTGTCAAGTTAACTTAGGAGCACATCCAACTTAGATTCCCTTACGGATTCGGTTCCTTCATACATATCATTTAAAGTATCCCAAATTTCCTTCGCATTCTCAAGACGACTTATCTTGTTGAATTCTTCGGGGCACATGCAATTGAGTAGAATGTCGCATGCTTGAGCGTTGTATTGCAACATCTTCAATTCTTTCATGGTCGCTTCACGATCCGATTCCTTTCAATCACCAAAGAATTCACCTTGCAATCCAGCATGAACAACAGCCCAAATGGAGGCGTTATGACCAAGAATAAGGATTTTCATTTTATGATTCCAACTATGAAAGTTTGTACCATCAAATATGGACCTCTGCGGTGGTAATTTCTCTCACTAGAATCCATACTCTCCTAGGTTCTGGAACCAGTGCAATGGAGATTAAAGCTCCAATACCACTTGTAGAATTAAAGTATGTCTAGAGGGGGTTATTAGACTGCTTGACCAAATTCAAAAACTAACATTTTCCCAATTTTATAGATTGGCAAGTTTTAGCGATTTTACCGAGTCTAGCACACCCTACACATGCAAGTCTACAAGTAGTAGCAAAAGTAATGACATTGCAAATGTAAGTAAAGAGAGGGATACGAACATCAAATGCAATGAAGACACGAAGATTTTTGGCATGGTTCCGATAGGTAGTGCTATCGTACGCCCATGTTGATGGAGACTTCAACCCACGGAGGGTAACGGTTGCGCGAGTCCATGGAGTGCTCCACCCACGAAGGGTTCACGAAGAAGCAACCTTGCCTATTCCACCATGGCTTACGTCCATGAAGGACTAGCCTCACTCGGGGTAGATCTTCATGAAGCAAGCGATCTCCTTGCCCTTACAAACTTCTTGGTTCTACTCCACATGATGCGAAGGCTCCCAAGCAACATCTAACCAATTTAGGAGACACCACTCTCCAAAAGGTAATAGATGGTGTATAGATGATGAACTCCTTGCTCTAGTGCTTCAAAAGATAGTCTCCTCAACACTCAATCACTCTCTCACGGAATTTGGCTTGGTATAATAGGATGATTGGGTGGAAAGCAACTTGGGGAGGCTAGAAATCAAGATTCATATGATGGGAATGAAATACCTTGACCTCAACACATGGGTAGGCAGTTCTCTCTGGGAAAATGAATGGTGGAAGTGTTGGTTCTGAGTGCTCTCTCTGCGAGTGAGAGGGGGGTGGAGGGGTATATATAGCCATCTCCAAAAATCCAACTCTTACAACATTATTGCCCAACTCAGTGCAACCGAAGTAAAAAAACTCGGTTGCACCGACTAGTGCAAAATGTTCTAACTTTCATCTTTTCGCTGAGACCGATAGATAACAACCCAGTGAGACCGATTTGGTTGACCTAGGGCAGATTGACATCTTAGTGGTTTTGAAATATAAAACTCAGAGGTTTCGAAGTAAAATATCCCGTTTCTAGAGAGTTGGCACTACTTTTTGGTTGTACCAAAACCGATCTTGGTGGTACTGAGGTGCTAGGGTTTTGGCTTGGGTATTGCATTGGGTAAACTTGGTGGGCCGATTCTGAATACTTTGGTGGCACCGAATTCGGCAGTTTGGGTTTTTGCTACAATCTTTTGTGAGAGTTTGGTTGAGGCTTTTGGTGGCAAATCTCTAAGCACTTTGAGCAACCAGATCATTATCAATATATACCTCGTCCCCTTTTAATAGTATTGGCTTTCCTATGGACTCAATTGTGATTGCTCACATAAAATAAAATGTAGACTCTTGAAGCTCTTGTCAAAGGTGTTCATTGCATCTAGGGGATCCATCTCAGAGTTCCTAGCCAATCCATCCATCTCTCCTGAAATATACTTGATAGGCTCATTTAGTTCAGTGAACTATATGTTTTTGTTAATTACCAAAACCACCTAGGAAGAAGTTGTGCTTTCAGTCCCCTTGTCTTAGTCCCTTTTGCATCTAAAAATAACGACATGCATCATCATTTACATTAACACCAACGTTGCCCTATTGCACAAAGGATTCAGACTGCTTCCTCCAGGAATCGTCAAAGCCCTTCATACGTAATGCATGTTGAAGGAACGACCATTTAACCTTATCATATACCTTCTCGAAATCCACTTTGAAGATCACTTCATCAAGTTTCTTCGATTAGATTTCACGTAATGTTTGATGTAAGACAACCACACCATCTAGAATGTGTCTGCTTGGCATGAAAGTGGACTGAGTTGGTTGCACCACATTATGTGCAATTCTCGTCAACCGATTTGTACCAACTTTGGTAAAAATCTTGGAGCTCACATTAAGCGGGCATATCAGTCTGAACTGCTCAATATAGACAACCTCCTCCTTTTTTGGCAACAACGTTCCAAAGTTCATCTGTTGATGTGTTTTAGTTTCATTTTCGTGTAACTTTAGATTCCTTTATCATTGAACTATTTTTCCGTGTGATTTTTAGCAATGGCTTGACCTGTTGCGAAAGGCATGATGGCCCCTGTGCTATGGGTGATGAATCTCTTGCTAGGTTCTTGGTTATGATGGATACGATATATATGAAGTGTGTGGTAAGTCTTGCATCCACCTCTTCACTCCATTCGTCTTTCTTTTTCTTATGCGTTTATACACTTGTATGATATATCTGCACTAGATCGAAAGTTTACCTTGGTTATAAATTTTGTTCACTCTGTTCATCTTTTTTTGCTTTCTTCTTTTAGGTAATACCAATGCCCTTAATTCATTCTACCTTAAAAAATGGTATGTGTTTGCTTGTTCTTTTGTTTGTATTATGTCTTGGTTTATTGATGTTTATTCTTTTTTGGCCTTTGGATTTTTCTTATGTATTTGTGCATATGGTGGTGTGTTTAATGTTGTAAATTTTTATAAAACTCTTTAGTCTGCAACATTAGGAACTTAAAATGGAATTTATTTTTATGTTAGGAACATATAATGAACACTTTTAAATTTGTCTACTTTCATAAATTATTAAAGTTCACTGGTTTATACTTGTTCTTGCACAGTACACAATAGTACCAGGTTTGTGTAATTGTGAGCAACTTTCAAATTTATTCTAATTCATGCATATAAGAAAAGAGTTTGCCAATAAGTATTCGTGATTGTCCATGTTCGGCGTAGTAGTATAATATTAATTTCTTTCTTAAAATTGTGTTTTTGTTGTAGGGTTAAAACAGTCCCATAATCCATTCTTCCATAGAAAGATGTTTTGTTATTCTTTATTTTTGTCGTATTTCATTTTTCGGTTTGGTAAAATCATTTCTAGAACTATTTCCTCCTTTGATTGATTTTTTATTGTCTATTCGTTTCCTTTTTTTGCATTGCCACTTTTGGGTAACACCACTTCCACGATTCTTTCTTCCTTAGATTGAAATTTCATTTATATTTCTCTATTTTGTTCCTTTCTTCATTGAAAAATAATTTACTTCTTCTATTCATTTTGTTTAAAAAAAAAAGATTGTTTATTTTCTTGACATGTTGCGAGACAATTAATTTTCAACGTGAACACTATATATAACATAAAAATATGCACACTCAAGCGAACCAACCTGTGGTTGGATGGTTATAGGGACTATGATATCCCCATCCCATCAAGGTTCAAATCCTGGTGCTCGCATTTATTTTTGAAATTATTTCAGGATTTCCGGCGACGCGCATTCAGTGAGAGGAGACATTCCCGTCGACGACGATGTGCCTACGGTGACTTCGTAAATTTCAAGATGATATGCCGGCTCAGTCTCTCGAAGGTGCTCATAGGGATAGGGTGTGCGTGTGTTCATAGGGATGAGTGTATGCGTGTGTATATGAACGCTTGCATCTGTACTGTGTTCAAAAAAAATTGCACACTCAAGTCTATTTTTTTAATCATTTGAGAAATGTACCTTTATGTCCCTCGGTTCCTCGGTTGGCCTAGTTTAGACACGCAAGTTTATGTGAAGTAACTTGCAAATGTATAACAAATCCAAATTAGGTGTATCTTTGATTTGCTTCATTCTGGGAACGTAAGAATAGAACAAGTGAGGATTACTGATTACACATCATGTCCATTCGAATGGTAGATGGATTATTTGCACCAAAGTTTGATTGATTACACCATATGAGAAATCAGTATAATTCATTTCATGAGATTTGACTAGATGAAACATTTCCTAGAAACATAATGCATATAAATTCTTAGAAAAAAATCATATATTATTCAGTTCTAGGCATCAAACAGTCCACAGAGAAATACTTCAAATTTCCTAAATATTTTGTTTACAAATTTTTAGGAGTAATTCATAAATATTTTATTTCTCCAAATTTCCTATAAAAAACTTTTGAATTGTATATAAAATCCTAAATTTAATTATTAATACTTATTTTCATTTCTGGTGTAGATGTAGCTAACTAGCAACACATATGGTGTCTCGTGTATTTCTCAAGAACGAATCAGTCTACGGCATGACGTGGGGCACCTCAGCCGCGCCCGCCTCCTCCTCCTCCGGCGGCGTTGGTGAAGATTGAGAGCAGGTCGACGGAGGAGCCCACTCTTCCTCCAGCGCCAGGCTGCACGTCGTCGTCGAGGAAGAGCTGTTCCTCGGGCACCCGGAACGAGCCGTGGGCGCAGGCGAGCGCGGCGCCGGCTGCAAGTGCGGAGAAGACGATGGACCCGACGGAGGTCACGAAGACGATGAACGCCGACGCCGCCACGAGCCCGCCCAGCGTCTCCCTCTCGGAGAAGGTCTTCCCAAAGGCCGCGAGCGGGGGCGCGTCGGCGGGGCGGAGGAGGTAGAGCGCGCACCAGGCGGCGAGGAGCGCGAGAAGGGCGGCGAGCGCGAACGGGTGCGCGAGGAGGGAGGCGGCGAGGGAGAACGCGACGAGGAGGGCATAGTTGACGCGGAAGTAGGCGAGGTTCCTGCGGACGCGGGCGATGGCGTCGGCGAGGGAGTCCGGGCGGCTGAGCGCCGAGCGGTCGAGGAGCTCCGCCCACGGGCGCGCGCTGGAGAGGGAGCGCTTGGCGGAGTCGAGGAGGCGGGCCAGGTAGGCGCGCTGGTCGGCCGCCGAGGAGGTGTCCGGAGCGGGGAGGACGATGGTGGCGGTCGCGGCGGTGGCCGCCGGGAGAACGGAGACGGGGAGGAGGGGAGGAGAAGCCGCGGCCATGGCGTCGGTGGATGCCACCGTAGAGAATAATGTTTTCTTTATCTGGGAGAGAAGAATGTTTAGGAGCAACGAACGATGGCGCGCGTTTCCCTCTCTGTTAACAAGCAAAGGTCAATGGTCAGCCTCGTCTCTCTCTCTCTCCGTGTTGACATTTCTGTCTCCTAATTTGACGTGAACTGGATATATTCAAGCTGAATTTGTAAACGCTGACAAGTAGTTTGGCTAGACCAGGGATCGGTTTGAGATTGCTGGTGAAATACAAGACTGGTCAACTTACCACTCCGGTAGGTAAAGATGGTATTTTCCTTGATACAAAAATAAAAGTCAAGGAAAACAAAATACAACTAGAATACATCAAGACACAAAATGACAGTAAAAAATGAGATTACAACCAAAACAAAATTGGTGGTCTTCTTTCCATTGTACGCCGTCCATCAAAGGTTTAAAATGCACTGAATCAACAATACAGAAAATGACACCCGTAAACATACTCGTCGTACCGGTCTTTGAAGACACAATAATCGACACTCTCAACACCAGTCTAGAGGGCTGAATAAACCAAACCATGTTGAAGAACAAATCGAAAGAAGAGTTTTAAATCGTTGTACCAAGAGCCCGCCAACTGCTTCTCTTGATTGACACACCAACAGACAAGATCCGAAGAGAATCAACAAAATCTAATGACACCTACCATCACAAGCCCTTCTCCTATGTCATACTGAACGTAGTTGAGGAACGGAGATGACGTAAAAGACCTTTGTTACCACGCGCCATCGTGGTCACCACTGCATCAATGCCACACCATGAAACAAAACCTAAGAAAAACAAGGACTAACAAAACCAATAAAATCAAAAGGGACGGGCCCACATTCGACGAGATTGTCGGACAATGCTTGAGATGGTCCCCTGCAATAGAACACCACACTCTAATAGGGAAACACTACCCTAGGGATCAGTGTGAAATTGCCTCGGTTGTTTGTTGATGTGAAGTCAAACCTACGGTTGCGGGGCCGGGTGGCATACGATGACATGCGATAGGTGGTCCGTTAGGTGTCTCGAGTGGCGCCAACTTGCCTGGTCCTTCTTTGTTGTTTCTCCATCAGAGTCAGAGTTGCGTAGTGTTGATCTACGTCGTATAGCATTGATGGCGATCTGCCATGAGAGTGTAGTGCTGATCTACGTCGTATAGTGTTGATGGCGATCTGTCATGAGAGTGTAGTGTTGATCTACGGCGTATAGCGTTGTGTTTCCTTTTTATTTATTTTTTGATCTTCGTACTACCCCATGTTGTTATTCTGCTGCTTCCTGCTAAATCTAAATCTATTCGTTAGTGTTTCCTTTTTATTATTTTTTGACCTTTGGATATTCCCCATGTTATTCTTCCGTTGCTTCCTCCTAGATCTGAATCAACCCAATAATTTACTGGATCTTAAAAAAACACTACTGCACACAAGGATGCACCAAGCACCTCTTGTTGGGAGACGTAGTAGTAAATCAAAAAAAATCCAACGTGTCACCAAGATCTATCTATGAAGAAACTAGCAACGAGTGGGGAGAGATTGCATCTTCATACCTTTGAAGATCGCTAAGCGAAAGTGTTACAAGAACGCGGTTGGTGGAGTCGTACTCGTAGCAATTTAGATCGCGGTGGACTCCGATCTAAGCGCCGAACAACGGCGCCTTCGCGTTCAACACACGTGCAGCCCGATGACGTCTCCTATGCCTTGATCCAGCAAGGAGGAAGGAGAGGTTGAGGGAGAGCTCCGGCAGCACGACGGCATGCTGACGGTGGAGCTACGTGGACTCCGGCAGGGCTTCGCCAAGCGCTACGGAGAACGAGGAAGAGGAAGGGTAGGCCTGCGCCGAGAGAGAGAAGTCGTATCTCAAATCAGCCCAAAACCTTGGGTATATATAAAAGGAAGGAGAGGGAGGGCTGCCTTGGCCCCTCCTCCAAGGAGGAGAGGTTCGGCCGAACCTAGGGAGGAGTCCACCTCCCACAAGGGAGGTGGATCTCTTCCTTTTGAATCATTTTCAGCCTTATCTCTTATCCCTAGCCGCATGGGCCCTTCCGGAAGGTCTTGGCCAGCCCAATAAGGGCTGGTACACCTCCTCTAAGGGCCCACGAAGTCCTTTGGTCGTCACACCCCTCCCGGGGGTCCTCCAGCACCCTCTCGGCACTCCCGGTACACTATCGATGAGCCCGAAAACTTTTCGGTGACCAAAACAGGACTTCTTATATATCAATATTTACCTCCGGACCATTACTGAGCTCCTCGTGACGTCCGGGATCTCATCCGGGACTCCGAACAACCTTCCGTAATCACGTATACCATTTTCCTATAACCCTAGCGTCATCGAACCTTAAGTGTGTAGACCCTACGGGTTCGGGAGACACGTAGACATGATCGAGACACCTCTCCGGTCAATAACCAGCAGCGGGATCTGGATACCCATGTTGGCTCCCACATGCTCCACGATGATCTCATCGGATGAACCATGATATCGGGGATTCAATCAATCACGTATACAATTCCCTTTGTCTATCGGTATGATACTTGCCCGAGATTCGATCGTCGGTATCCCTATACCTTGTTCAATCTCGTTACCGACAAGTCTGTTTACTCGTTCCGTAACACATCATCCCGTCGCTAACTCCTTAGTCACATTGAGCTCATTATGATGATGTCTTACCGAGTGGGTCCAGAGATACCTCTCCGTCACACGGAGTGACAAATCCCAGTCTCGATTCGTGCCAACCCAACAGACACTTTCGGAGATACCCGTAGTGCACCTTTATAGCCACCCAGTTAGGTTGTGATGTTTGGCACACCGAAAGCATTCCTACGGTATCCGGGAGTTGCACAATCTCATGGTCTAAGGAAACTATACTTGACCTTGAAAAGCTTTAGCAGACGAACTACACGATCTTGTGCTATGCTTAGGATTGGGTCTTGTCCATCACATCATTCTCCTAATGATGTGATCCCGTTATCAACGACATCCAATGTCCATGGTCATGAAACCGTGACCATCTATTAATCAACGAGCTAGCCAACTAGAGGCTCACTAGGGACATGTTGTGGTCTATGTATTCACACATGTATTATGGTTTCCGATTAACACAATTATAGCATGAACAATAGACAATTATCATGAACAAGGAAATACAATAATAACCATTTTATTATTGCCTCTAGGGCATATTTCCAACAGTCTCCCACTTGCACTAGAGTCAATAATCTAGTTACATTGTGATGAATCGAACACCCATAGCATTCTGGTGTTGATCATGTTTTGCTCGTGAGAGAGGTTTAGTCAACGGATCTGCGACATTCAGATCCGTATGCGCTTTACAAATATCTATATCTCCCTCCTGAATGTAATCACGGATGGAGTTGAAGCAGTGCTTGATGTGTCTTGTCTTCTTGTGAAACCTGGCTCCTTCGCAAGGGCAATAGCTCCAGTGTTGTCACAGAATAGAGTCATCGGGCCCGACGCACTTGGAATTACTCCTAGGTCGGTGATGAACTCCTTCATCCAGACTCCTTCCTTTGCTGCTTCCGAAGCAGCTATGTACTCTGCTTCACATGTAGATGTCGCCACGACGCTTTGCTTGCTACTGCACTAGCTGACTGCCCCTCCGTTCAAAATATATACGTATCCGGTTTGCGACTTGGAGTTGTCCGGATCTGTGTCGAAGCTAGCATCGACGTAACCCTTTACGACGAGCTCTTCGGCACCTCCATATACGAGAAACGTGTCCTTTGTCCTTTTCAGGTACTTCAGGATATTCTTGACCGTTGTCCAGTGTTCCGCTCCGGGATCACTTTGGTACCTCCCTACCAAACTTATGGCAAGGTTCACATCAGGTCTGGTACACAGCATGGCATACATAATAGAGCATATGGCTGAAACATAGGGGATGACACTCATCTCTTCTCTATCCTTTGTCGTGGTCGGGCATTGAGTCATACTGAATCTCACACCCTGTAACACAGGCAAGAACCCCTTCTTGGACAGATCCATATTGAACTTCTTCAATATCTTTTCAAGGTATGTGCTTTGTGAAAGACCTATGAGGCGTCTCGATCTATCTTTATAGATCTTCATACCTAATATGTAAGCAGCTTCTCCAAGGTCCTTCATTGAAAAACATTTATTCAAGTAGGCCTTTACACTTTCCAAAAGTTCTATATCATTCCCATTATCAGTATGTCATCCACATATAATATGAGAAATGCTATAGAGCTCCCACTCACTTTCTTGTAAATACAGGGTTCTCCATAAACCTGTACAAACCCAAACGCTTTAATCACCTCATTAAAGTGAATGTTCCAACTCCGAGATGCTTGCACCAGCCCATAGATGGAGCGTTGGAGCTTGCATACTTTGTTAGCATCTTTAGGATCGACAAAACCTTCCGGCTGCATCATATATAGTTCTTCCTTAAGGAAGCCATTAAGGAATGCCGTTTTGACGTCCATTTGCCAGATCTCATAATCATAAAGTGCGGCAATTGCTAACATGATTCGGATAGACTTTAGCATCGCTATGGGTGAGAAAGTCTCATCGTAGTCAACTCCTTAAACTTGTCGATAACCCTTAGCGATAAGTCGAGCCTTATAGACGGTCACATTACCATCCGTGTCAGTATTTTTCTTAAAGATCCATTTTTATTTTCAATGGTTCGCTTATCATCAGGCAAGTCCACCAAAGTCCACACTTTGTTCTCATACATGGATCCTATCTCGGATTTCATGGCTTCAAGCCATTTGTTGGAATCCGGGCCCGCCATCGCTTCTTCATAGTTCGAAGGTTCACCGTTGTCCAACAACATGATCTCCAGGACTGGATTGTCATACCACTCTGGTGCGGAACGTGTCCTAGTGGACCTTCGATGTTCAGTAGTAACTTGATCTGAAGTTTCATGATCATCATCATTAACTTTCTCTCTAGCCAGTGTAGGCTCCACAGAAACAACTTCCTGTGCTGTGCTACTCTCCGGTTCGAGTGGAGGTACAATTACCACATCAAGTTCTATTTTTCTCCCACTTACTTCTTTCGAGAGAAACTCTTTCTCGAGAAAGGATCCATTCTTAGAAACAAAGACTTTGCCTTCGGATCTGAGGTAGAAGGTATACCCAATAGTCTCTTTGGGATATCCTATGAAGACGCACTTTTTCGCTTTGGGTTCGAGCTTCTCAGGTTGAAGTTTCTTCACATAAGCATCGCATCCCCAAACTTTTAGAAACAACAGCTTAGGTTTCTTTCCAAACCATAATTCATACGGTGTCATCTCAACGGATTTTGACGGTGCCCTATTTAAAGTGAATGCGGCAGTCTCAAATGCATATCCCCAAAATGATAGCGGTAAGTCGGTAAGAGACATCATAGATCGCACCATATCCAATAGAGTGCGATTACGATGTTCAGACACACCATTTCGCTGAGGTGTGCTAGGCGGCGTGAGTTGTGAAGCAATTCCACATTTCCTTAGGTGTGTGCCAAACTCGTGACTTAAATATTCTCCGCTACGATCAGATCGTAGGCACTTTATTTTCCTGTCATGTTGATTCTCTACCTCACTCTGAAATTCCTTGAACCTTTCAAAGGTTTCAGACTTGTGTTTCATTAAGTAGACATACCCATATCTGCTCAAGTCATCAGTGAGGGTGAGAACATAAGGGTAGCCACCACGAGCCTCGACGCTCATTGGACCGCATACATCCTTATGTATTATTTCCAACAAGTCAGTTGCTCGCTCCATTATTCCGGAGAACGGAGTCTTGGTCATCTTGCCCATGAGGCATGGTTCGCACGTGTCAAATGATTCAAAATCAAGAGACTCCAAAATTCCATCAGCATGGAGCTTCTTCATACGTTTGACACCAATATGAACAATGTAGGGGAACGCGACAGAAAACAAAAAAATTCGGTATAGCGAGCACGCCCAGGACCACTATGGAGAATGCATACAAGGTTTGATCTGATCCGTACCGACTCGTAGCGCAGCGGAAGAAGAGTCGGTGGAGATCGTTGGTGCAGATCCCCGCAGCTAGGATTTACAACCTCCCAACCGCGAGGATGTACTCCCTCGTCGGACAGCCCTTCGGGAGGCGGTCGGACAGCCCCCCGGACGATGTCGCGGACAGCCCTTCGGGAGGACCCTCGAAACTCGAACGGAGACTCGGACGGCCCTTCGGGAGGACTCTCGAAACTCGACCTGAGACTCGGACAGCCCTTCGGGAGGACACTCGAACAGCCCCTCGGGCAAAAGATCGAAACTACGAACTCTCTACGGGGTTGCACACATACGGTTGTTGGAAATATGCCCTAGAGGCAATAATAAAATGGTTATTATTGTATTTCCTTGTTCATGATAATTTTCTATTGTTCATGCTATAATTGTGTTAACCGGAAACCATAATACATGTGTGAATACATAGACCACAACATGTCCCTAGTGAGCCTCTAGTTGACTAGCTCGTTGATCAATAGATGGTCACGGTTTCATGGCCATGGACATTGGATGTCGTTGATAACGGGATCACATCATTAGGAGAATGATGTGATGGACAAGACCCAATCCTAAGCATAGCACAAAGATCGTGTAGTTCGTTTGCTAAAGCTTTTCAATGTCAAGTATCATTTCCTTAGACCATGAGATTGTGTAACTCCCGGATACCGTAGGAATGCTTTGGGTGTGCCAAACGTCACAACGTAACTGGGTGGCTATAAAGGTACGCTACGGGTATCTCCGAAAGTGTCTGTTGGGTTGACACGAATCGAGACTGGGATTTGTCACTCCGTGTGACGGAGAGGTATCTCTGGGCCCACTCGGTAAGACATCATCATTATGAGCTCAATGTGACTAAGGAGTTAGTCACAGGATGATGTATTACGGAACGAGTAAAGAGACTTGCCGGTAACGAGATTGAACAAGGTATGGGGATACCGACGATCGAATCTCGGGCAAGTACCATACCGATAGACAAAGGGAATTGTATACGGGATTAATTGAATCCCCGACATCGTGGTTCATCCGATGAGATCATCGTGGAGTACGTGGGAGCTAACATGGGTATCCAGATCCCGCTGTTGGTTATTGGCCGGAGAAGTGTCTCGGTCATGTCTACGTGTCTCCCGAACCCGTAGGGTCTACACACTTAAGGTTCGATGACGCTAGGGTTATAGGGAAATGGTATACGTGATTACCGAAGGTTGTTCGGAGTCCCGGATGAGATCCCGGATGTCACAAGGAGCTCCGGAATGGTCCGGAGGTAAAGATTGATATATAGGAAGTCCAGTTTTGGTCACCGGAAAGTTTTCGGGCTCATCGGTAGTGTACCGGGAGTGCCGGGAGGGTGCCGGAGGACCCCCGAGAGGGGTGTGACGACCAAAGGACCTCATGGGCCCTTAGAGGAGGTGTGCCAGCCCATATTGGGTCGGCCAAGACCATCTATGTGGGCCCATGTGGCTGGAGATAAGGAGATAAGGCAAAAGGGATTTAAAAGGAGGAGATCCACCTCCCTTGTGGGAGGTGGACTCTCCCTTTAATTCGGCCGGCCATCTCCTCTTTGGAGTAGAGGCCAAGCCAGCCCTCCACGTCCCTCCTCCTATATATACTTGAGGTTTTGGATGTTTTGAGAGAGGATTTGATCTCTCTCTCTCACGGCGAAGCCCTACCTCTCTTCTTCCTCCTCCGCAGCGCTTAGGCGAAGCCCTGTCGGAATACCTTGCTACTCCACCACCACCACGCCGTCGTGCTGCTGTTGGAGCCCTTCCCCAACCTCTCCTTCCTCCTTGCTGGATCAAGGTGTTGGAGACGTCACCGGGCTGCACATGTGTTGAACGCGGAGGTGCCGTCCGTTCGGCACTTGATCGGATCTACCGCGATCTGAATCGCTGCGAGTACGACTCCATCAACCGCGTTCTTGTAACGCTTCCGCTTAGCGATCTTCAAAGGTATGAAGATCCACTCTCCCCTTGCTCGTTGCTGGTTTCTCCATAGATGGATCTTGGTGAACGCGTAGGAAAATTTTTGATTTACTACTACGTCTCCCAACAGTGGCATCATGAGCTAGGTCTATGCGTAGAATCTATGCACGAGTAGAACACAAAGCAGTTGTGGGCGTCGAGTTTGTTAATTTGCTTGCCGCTACTAGTCTTATCTTGATTCGGCGGTATTGTGGGATGAAGCGGCCCGGACCAACTTTACACGTACGCTTACGTGAGACCGGTTCCACCGCCTGACATGCACTAGATGCATAAGGTGGCTAGCGGGTGTCTGTCTCTCCTACCTTAGTCGGATCGGATTCGATGAAAAGGGTCCTTATGAAGGGTAAATAGCAATTGGCAAATCACGTTGTGGTGTTGACGTAGGTAAGAAACGTTCTTGCTAGTAACCTATAGCAGCCACGTAAAAACTTGCAACTACAAATTAGAGGACGTCTAACTTGTTTTTGCAGCATGTGCCTTGTGATGTGATATGGCCAAAGGATGTGATGTGATGCATTGTGATGTATGAATTGATCATGTTCTTGTAATAGGATTCACGACTTGCATGTCGATGATTATGACAACCGGCAGGAGCCATAGGAGTTGTCTTATTTATTGTATGACCTGCGTGTCAATCATAAACGCCATGTAATTACTTTACTTTATTGCTAAGCGTTAGCCATAGTAGTAGAAGTAATAGTTGGCGAGACAACTTCATGAAGACACAATGATGGAGATCATGGTGTCGCGCCGGTGACAGTGATGATCATGGTGCCCCGAAGATGGAGATCGAAGGAGCAAGATGATATTGGCCATATCATGTCACTATATTGATTGCATGTGATGTTTATCATGTTTACATCTTATTTGCTTAGAATGACGGTAGCTAAATAAGATGATCTCTCAATAAAATTTCAAGATAAGTGTTCACCCTAACTGTGCACCGTTGCTAAGGATCGTCGTTCCGAAGCACCACGTGATGATCGGGTGTGATAGGTTCTAACGTTCGCATACAACGGGTGTAAGCCAGATTTACACATGCGAAACACTTAGGTTGACTTGACGAGCCTAGCATGTACAGACATGGCCTCGGAACACGGAAGACCGAAAGGTCGAACATGAGTCGTATAGAAGATACGATCAACATGGAGATGTTCACCATGGATGACTAGTCCGTCTCACGTGATGATCGGACACGGGCTAGTTGACATGGATCATGTATCACTTGGAAGACTAGAGAGATGTCTATCTAAGTGGGAGTTCATTAATAATTTGATTAAATGAACTTAATTATCATGAACTTAGTCTAAAAATGTCCTTGCAAATTATGTCGTAGATAGCTCGCGCTGTAGCTCCCCAGTTTTATTGATACAATCCTAGAGAAAAATAAGTTGAAAGTTGATGGTAGCAATAATACGGACTAGGTCCGTGATCTGAGGATTGTCCTCATTGCTGCACAGAAAGCTTATGTCTTTGATGCACCGCTAAGTGCACCACTCCCTCAAGCGTTGTCTGTAGATGTTGTGAACATATGACAGGCACTTTTTGATGACTACGTGATAGTTCAGTGCGTCATGCATTACGGCTTAGAATTTAGGCTCCAAAATGTTTTGAACGTCACGGAACATATGAGATGTTCTAGGAGCTAGATTGTGATCTCAGGCTCGTGCCTATGTTGAGAGGTATGAGACCTCCAACAAGATTCTTTGTCTGCAAGATAAAGGAGAATAGCTCAATCGCTGAGCGTGTGCTCAGATTGTCTGGGTGCTACAATCACTTGAATCAAGTGGGAGTTAATCTTCCAGATGAGATAGTGATTAATGCAGTTCTCCAAGTCACTGCCACCAAGCTACTAGAGCTTCATGATGAACTATAACATGCCAGGGATGGATAAGATGATCCCTGAGTTGTTCGTGATGTTTGACACCACGAAGGTAGAAATCAAGAAGGAGCATCAAGTGTTGATGGTTAAGTGAAACCACTAGTTTCAAAAGGGGCAAGGGCAAGAACGGAAAACTTCAGGAATGACAAGCCAGTTGTTGCTCTAGTGAAGAAACCCAAGGTTGAGCCCGAACCCGAGACTAAGTGCTTCTGTTATGAGGAGAATGTTCGCTGAAGCGGAAAACCCCTAGATGCTTGGTAGATAAGAAGGCTGGTAATGTCAATGGAAGTATATTTGATATACGTGTTAGTGATGTGTACCTTGCTGGTACTCCTAGTAGCACCTGGGTATTGGATACCGGTTCGGTTGCTAAGTGTTAGCAACTCGAAATAAAAGCTACAGAGTAAATGGAGACTAGCTAGGTGAAAGGTGACGATGTGTGTTGGAAGTATTTCCAAGATTGATGTGATCACCATCGCACGCTCCCTCTACCTTCAGGATTTGTGATAAACCTAAATAAATGTTATTTGGTGTTTGCGTTGAGCATGAAAGTGATTAGATCATGATTAGTGCGATACGATTATTCATATAAGTTAGAGAATAATGGTTATTCTGTTTACATGGATAATGCCTTCAATGGTCATGCACCCACTCGAAATGGTTTATCGAATCATGATCGTAGTAGTACACATATTCATAACATTGGTACCAAAAGATACAAAGTTAATAATGATAGTACCACATGCTTGTGGCACTGCCACGTAATGTCATATTGGTATAAATCGCATGAAAGAAACTCCATGCTGATGGATTTTTTTGACTCACTCGATTTCGAATCGGTTGAGACATGCGAGCCATGCCTCTTGGGCAAGATGACTGAGACCCCGTCATCCAATATGATGGAGCGGGCAAGTGGCTTATTGGAATTAATACATGTTGATGTATGTGGTCCAATGAGTGTTGAAACACACAGTGGATATCGTTGTTTTTCTTTACCTTCACTGATGATTTGAGTAAATATGGGGATATTTACTTAATGAAACACGAATCTGAAATGTTTGAAAGGTTCAAGGAGTTTCAGAGTGAAGTTAAAGATCATCGTGACAAGAAGATAAATGTCTATGATATGATCATGGAGGTGAATATCTAAGTTACGAGTTTGGTATGCAATTTTAGACAATGTGGAAATTGTTTCACAGCTCACGCCTCCTGGAACACCATAGTGTGATGGTGTGTTCGAACGTCGTAGTCGTGCTCTATTGGATATAGTGAGTACTATGATGTCTCTTATCGTTTTACCACTATCGTTATGGGGTTATGCATTAAAGACAAATCCATTCACTTTAACAGGGCACCATCTAAGTCTGTTGAGATGACACCATGAGAATTATGGTTTGACAGAAGCCTAAGCTGTCATTTCTTAATGTTTGGGGCTGCGACGCTTATGTGAAAATGGGTTTTTCACCTAGCGAGCTCGAACCCAAAGCAGACAAATGCATCTTCATAGAATACCCTAATGAGACATTGGGTATACCTTCTATCTCAGATCCAAGCGCAAAAGGTGTTTGTTGCTAAGAACGGGTCCTTTCTTGAGAAAGAGTTTCTCTCGAAAGAATTGAGTGGGAGGAAGATAGAACTTGATAAGGTTGTTGAACCTTTGTTTCAACCAGAGAATAGCGCAACACAGAAAGATGTTTCTGTGGAGCCTACTCAGTTGAAAAGGAAGTTAATGATGATGATCATGAAGCTTCGGATCAAGTCACTATCGAACCTCGTAGGTCGACAAGGACGCGTACTGCTCCTGAGTAGTACGACAACCCTGTCTTGGAAATCATGTTGTCGGACAACGATGAACCTACGAACTATGGAGAAGCGATGGTGGGCCCGGATTCCAACAAATGGCTAGGAGCCATGAAATCCGAGAAAGGATCCATGTATGAAAACCAAGTATGGACTTTGGTAGCCTTGCCTGTTGAATGGCGGGTCATTGAGTACAAATGGACCTTTGAGATAAACATAGACGCTAATGGTGAATTGTCACCGTTTATAAAGCTCGACTTGTCGCAAAGAAGTTTCCGCCAAGTTCAAGGAGTTGACTGCGATGAGATTGTCTCATCTGTAGCGATGCTAAAAGTCTATTAAAATTTTGTTAGCAGTTGCTGCATTTTTCGATTAGGAAATCTGGCAGATGGATGACAAAACAAGGTTTCCGTAATGGTTTCTGTGAGGAAGAGTTGTATGTGATACAACCAGAAGGTTTTGTCAATCCTAAGGATGCTAATAATATGCAAACTCCAGCGATCCTTCTATGGACTGGAGCAAGAATCTCGGAGTTGGAATATATGCTTTGATGAGGTGATCAAAGTGTTTAAGTTTATACAAAGTTTATGAGAAACTTGTATTTGCAAGAAAGTGAGTGGGAGCACTATAGAATTTCTTGTAAGAATATGTAGTTGACATATTATTGATCGGAAATGATGTAGAATTTCTGGAAGAGCATGAAGGGTTGTTTGAAAAGTTTTTTTCAAAGGAAGACCCAGATAAAGCTACTATTTTATTAAGCATCAAGATCTATAGGGATAGATCTATTCGCTTGATAAGTTTTTTCGACGAAGACATACCTTGACAAGTTTTTGAAGGAGTTCAAAATAGATGCGTCAAAGAAGGAGTTCTTGACTGTATTGTAAGGTGTGAAATTGAGTAAGACTCAATACCCGACCACGGCAGAAGATAAAGAAAAGATGAGTGTCATCTCCTATGCTTTAGCCATAGGCTCTATATAGTATGCCATGCTGTGTACCGCACCTGTGTGTGCCTTGCCATGAGTCTGTCAAGGGGTACAAGAGTAATCCAAGAGTGGATCACTGGACAATGGTCAAAGTTATCCTTAGTAACTTGAGAACTAAGGGAATATTTCTCGATTATGGAGGTGATAAAGAGTTCATCGTAAAGGGTTATGATGATGCAAGCTTTAACTCCAATCCGGATGACTCTTAGTAGAAATCTGGCTACGTATAGTGGAGCAGCCATTTGGAATAGCTCCAAGTGGAGCGTGGGAGCAGTATCTACAACTATGACATGGAAAGTTTGCAAGGTACACACGTATGTGAATGTCGCAGACCCGTTGACTAAAAACCTCTTCCACAAGCAGAACATGAAGAAACCCCAGAACTTATTGGGTGTTAATCACATGATGATATGATCACATGGTGATGTAAGTGTTAATCACATGGTGATGTGAACTAGATTATTGACTCTAGTGCAAGTGGGAGACTGTTGGAAATATGCCCTAGAGGCAATAATAAAATGGTTATTATTGTATTTCCTTGTTCATGATAATTGTCTATTGTTCATGCTATAATTGTGTTAACCGGAAACCATAATACATGTGTGAATACATAGACCACAACATGTCCCTAGTGAGCCTCTAGTTGACTAGCTCGTTGATCAATAGATGGTCACGGTTTCATGGCCATGGACATTGGATGTCGTTGATAACGGGATCACATCATTAGGAGAATGATGTGATGGACAAGACCCAATCCTAAGCATAGCACAAAGATCGTGTAGTTCGTTTGCTAAAGCTTTTCAATGTCAAGTATCATTTCCTTAGACCATGAGATTGTGTAACTCCCGGATACCGTAGGAATGCTTTGGGTGTGCCAAACGTCACAACGTAACTGGGTGGCTATAAAGGTACGCTACGGGTATCTCCGAAAGTGTCTGTTGGGTTGACACGAATCGAGACTGGGATTTGTCACTCCGTGTGACGGAGAGGTATCTCTGGGCCCACTCGGTAAGACATCATCATTATGAGCTCAATGTGACTAAGGAGTTAGTCACGGGATGATGTATTACGGAACGAGTAAAGAGACTTGCCGGTAACGAGATTGAACAAGGTATGGGGATACCGACGATCGAATCTCGGGCAAGTACCATACCGATAGACAAAGGGAATTGTATACGGGATTAATTGAATCCCCGACATCGTGGTTCATCCGATGAGATCATCGTGGAGTACGTGGGAGCTAACATGGGTATCCAGATCCCGCTGTTGGTTATTGGCCGGAGAAGTGTCTCGGTCATGTCTACGTGTCTCCCGAACCCGTAGGGTCTACACACTTAAGGTTCGATGACGCTAGGGTTATAGGGAAATGGTATACGTGATTACCGAAGGTTGTTCGGAGTCCCGGATGAGATCCCGGACGTCACGAGGAGCTCCGGAATGGTCCGGAGGTAAAGATTGATATATAGGAAGTCCAGTTTTGGTCACCGGAAAGTTTTCGGGCTCATCGGTAGTGTACCGGGAGTGCCGGGAGGGTGCCGGAGGACCCCCGAGAGGGGTGTGACGACCGAAGGACCTCATGGGCCCTTAGAGGAGGTGTGCCAGCCCATATTGGGTCGGCCAAGACCATCTATGTGGGCCCATGTTGCTGGAGATAAGGAGATAAGGCAAAAGGGATTTAAAAGGAGGAGATCCACCTCCCTTGTGGGAGGTGGACTCTCCCTTTAATTCGGCCGGCCATCTCCTCTTTGGAGTAGAGGCCAAGCCAGCCCTCCACGTCCCTCCTCCTATATATACTTGAGGTTTTGGATGTTTTGAGAGAGGATTTGATCTCTCTCTCTCACGGCGAAGCCCTACCTCTCTTCTTCCTCCTCCGCAGCGCTTAGGCGAAGCCCTGTCGGAATACCTTGCTACTCCACCACCACCACGCCGTCGTGCTGCTGTTGGAGCCCTTCCCCAACCTCTCCTTCCTCCTTGCTGGATCAAGGTGTTGGAGACGTCACCGGGCTGCACGTGTGTTGAACGCGGAGGTGCCGTCCGTTCGGCACTTGATCGGATCTACCGCGATCTGAATCGCTGCGAGTACGACTCCATCAACCGCGTTCTTGTAACGCTTCCGCTTAGCGATCTTCAAAGGTATGAAGATCCACTCTCCCCTTGCTCGTTGCTGGTTTCTCCATAGATGGATCTTGGTGAACGCGTAGGAAAATTTTTGATTTACTACTACGTCTCCCAACAACGGTGTCATCTATCCGGCAGGGCTTCGCCGTCCAGAACTAGTTCCTGCCGGAACCCAGACAGCCTTTCGGCTCTACGAAAAACTATTTTCGTGGGAGGGAGAGAGAGAGCTTGCAAAGCAAAGCATGTGTATGAGAGCAAAGGATGAGTGTGGAGAGTGCATCTCCACCTCTATTTATAGGAAAACCCAAGGGGTAGGGTGGCACTTGAAATACCCAAAATGCCCATGAGGTGAGCACACCACAAGGGCATAAAGGGAAAGCCTCCAAATAGTGTTGCCTGCATCACCATGCCTGCATCATCCCCTAATAGTATTTCCACTATTCACAATAGTGTTTCCACTATTTACAATAGTGTTTCCACTATACATATATAGTGTTTCCACTATTTACAATAGTGTTTCCACTATACATATATAGTGTTTCCACTGTTTATATATATAGTGTTTCTACTATTCAAAATAGTGTTTTCACTATTCACGAAGACATTTTTCTGCGTCCGTTAAATCCCAAATTATTTCTGTGTGCCTAGAATAATTCCAGTACCCACTAAAACAATTTTGGACGCGTTCCGAAACAATTCCGGAACAATGTTTTTCTTCAGCGAAAAGCTATCATAGCGGTTCCGGCGGCTCCGGAACACTTCCGGTTTTTTCCTCCGAAAAATCCCAGAAGTCCCCAGAATCATTCTGGCACCCTCCAAGAATTTCCAGACGTGTGCCGAAACCATTTTGACTTAATGGTATACTCCGAAACAACTTTTCGGTTTTACCGGAACTATTCCAATGTTCTCTCTCCGGAACTCTTCCGTTGTCTCCGAAACTTTTTCGGTGATTTTCTCTCAGACTCCCTGTCTAGTATTCAGCAGATAGATGACCCTTAAGCGTGTGACCCTATAGGTTCGGTGAAGTATAGACATGACCCGGAACACCTTCCGATCAATGATCAGCATCGGAGCCGTGGACACCCATATCGATCCCTATACCCACACGAATAAATATTCGAGTGAACCTCCAGTTGCCGTGAGCTATTCCTGTTGCTTCGCGATATGTTACAATTACCCGAGGTGAGAAACATCGGCATCCTCGTGGATCAACACTTGTCCACAATGCTAGTTACCTCGTTGCCGGTATTGTTCTCTTTTCTCGTTCCCATGTTTTGGCATCCCCGTGATCAAATCACAAAGTGTCTGGCCAGACGATGATGGATACCGTAACACCGAGAGGGCCCAGAGATATCTCTCCATCACCGAAGGAGCAAATCCCAATCTTGAGCTATCAAGTTACTTGACATACTTTTCCATGAACCCGTAAGCCGCCGTAATAGCCACCCATTTACGGATGACGTTTAACAAACCCCAAAGTTCATGAAGCAAGCATGAAGAAACTCGATACTCGCATGGTCTAAGGAATTATGCAAACATTAACTTCTCTGTGTTATTAACCATAAACTTATGACGAATGTATCTCATAGCATAACATCAATTCGGATCGATTCAACACAAGTGTTCTACCAACATCGTGCCCTCAAAATTGCCGGCATGGCCATGCCCATGATCAGGAAAACAGGATCATCATGCAATACTTGAGCCAGTCTTAGAGGCAAGACTAGGAATACAATTTACCATTTATTATACCACACGTGCACATGAGTTTCCCTCCAAGCCTCGTTTTATTTGCAGACTCGAGAATCATTGCAGTTATAGCATGGATCATAAACATTCATTACAAACTTGGAGATACAAAAGTAACTGATATTACTGCCTCTAGGGCATATCTCCTACAGACTCCCACTTGCACTAGAGTCATAATCTAGTTACATGGCTTCCCTAACACCAATGGCAATCTGGTGTTGCTCATGCTTTGCTCGTGGTAGAGGCTTCGTCATCGGGTCTGACACATTCAGATCCGTGTGAACTTTGCGTACTTTCACTAAACCTTCTTCGACATGATGTCGAATGAGTTTAAATTTGCGTTGAATATGCATTGTCTTATGGTGCGAACATGGCTCCCTTGCCTGAGCCACGGCACCACTATTGTCACAATAGATCTCCACCGGGTCCAGAGCACTTGGAACCACACCAAGGTCTTCAAGGAATTGCTTGATACCGACAGCTTTCTTGGAGGCTTCTGAAGCAGCCACATATTCCGCCTCCGTTGTAGAATCCGCCACAGTCTTTTGTTTGGAACTTTCCAATCAACTGCACCGCCTTCAATAAGAAAACATAGCCCGATTGAGATTTGAAGTCATCTGGGTCAGTCATGAAGCCTGCATCAGTGTAACAACTTACAATGAGCTCTTCATCACCTCCGTACACAAGGAGTAAATCCTTGGTCCTCCTGAGGTACTTAAGAATACCCTTAACTGCGGCCCAGTGTTCCAATCCTGGATCACCTTGGTACCGGCTGCTAACACTTAGCGCATAGGAAACATCCGGTCTTGTACATAGCATGGCATACATAATAGAACCAACTGCCGAAGCATATGGAATATCATTCATTTGTACTCGCTCATCGAGGGTCCGAGGACACTGATTCTTGCAAAGCATTGTGCCAGGTGACATGGGGAGTAGGCCTTTCTTGGAGTTCTCCATGTTGAACCTTTTCAACACCTTGTCAATGTACGTGCTTTGGCTTAGCGCTATCAGGCGTCTTGATCTATCTCTATAGATCCTGATGCCCAATACATATGCCGCTTCGCCTAAGTCTTTCATTGAAAAACTCTTCTTCAATGAGTCTTTTATTTCGCTAAGAAATTTCACATCATTTCCAATCAACAATATGTCATCCACATACAAGATTAGAAATGCTTTTGCGCTCCCACTAAACTTCTTGTAAACACAACATTCTTCATCGTTCCTGATGAAGCCAAACTCTTTGACCACTTCATCAAAACGAATGTTCCAGCTCCTTGATGCTTGCTTCAGACCATAAATGGCTTTCTGAAGCTTGAATACCTTTCTAGCATTCTTAGGATCGACAAAACCTTCTGGTTGTATCATGTATACATCCTGTTCAAGGTTTCCATTTAGGAAAGCCGTTTTGACATCCATCTGCCATATTTCATAATCGAAATAAGCAGCAATTGCTAGTAATATCCGAACAGACCTGAGCATGGCTACGGGCGAGAAAGTCTCGTCGTAGTCAACTCCTAGAACTTGCGTGAACCCTTTCGCGACAAGTCTAGCTTTGTGGATAGTAATGTTACCATCCGCGTCCGTCTTTCTTTTGAAAATCCATTTACAACCAATGGGTTTTACGCCATCTGGAAGTTCTTCCAAGTTCCAAACTTGGTTTTCGTACATGGATTCCATCTCGGATCTCATGGCCTTGTGCCATTACCTTGAGCTAGGCCCCGCCATCGCTTCCTTGTAGTGCGCAGGTTCATCGTCTTCAAGAATGAAGATTTCGTTATGAAACCATTCAGGTGGCTGGATAGCCCTACCTGATCTGCGCGGTTCAGTTACAACATTGTCTGAAGTTTCCGCATCACATGCGACAACTTCCGGCTCGGTTGTAGGGATAATTTGCGGAATTACTTCCGGTTCCTTAGCCATATCAACGGTTGCCGAAGATTCACTAATCTCATTAAGCTGTACTGTCCTCCTACTCAATTCTTTAGCGAGAAACTCTTTCTCGAGAAAATGTGCAACCTTTGCGACAAACACTTTGCCCTCGGTTTGGTGGTAGAAGGAATATCCAATGGTGTTATTTGGATAACCTACAAAGTAACATTTGTCTGATCTAGGTTCTAGCTTGGTTGGCTGTAAACGTTTTACGTATGCCTCACAACCCCAAACCTTGAGATGTGACACACTAGGTATCTTCCCATACCACATCTCATGTGGTGTCGTCTCAACAGACTTAGACGGTGCTCTGTTTAATGTATAAGCAGCAGTTTCTAGTGCGTGACCCCAAAAAGATATCGGTAGATCTATAAGAGACATCATCGACCTTACCATGTCTAACAGGGTTCGGTTACGTCGTTCCGACACTCCGTTTCGCTGTGGAGTTCCGGGAGGCGTAAGCTGTGAAACGATTCCACGATCACTCAGATGTTGGCCAAACTCGTGACTAAGATATTCGCCTCCGCGATCAGACCGCAGAAACTTAATCTTTTTGTTACGATGATTTTCTACCTCATTCTGAAATTCTTTGAACTTTTCAAAGGTTTCCGACTTATGCTTCATCAAGTAGATATAGCCATACCGACTCAAATCATCAGTAAAAGTCACGAAGTAAAAATACCCACCCCGTGCGGCCGTGTTCATTGGACCACATACATCACTATGTATTATTTCCAATAATTCACCCGCCCGTTCAGGATGACCCGTGAACGGCGTCTTGGTCATTTTTCCCATCAAGCAAGCTTCACATGTGTCAAATAATTCAAAATCAAGGGACGGTAAAACTCCATCTTTATGGAGTCTTTGCATGCGTTTCTTTCCGATGTGGCCAAGCCGACAGTGCCACAAGTAAGTGGCGGTGGTATCAGCCTTCTTAAGGCGTTTAGCATTCACGTTAAAGACATCATTTCCACATTCAAGATTTAGTATGAAAAGGCCCCCAACAATGGGTGCAAATCCATAAAACATATCCTTACAATAAAGTGAACAACCATTGTTCTCAGACTTGTAGGAGTACCCATCGTGCACTAAACATGATCCAGAGATAATGTTTCTACACAACAACGGAACAAAATAACAGTTACTAAGTTCCAAAATAAATCCTGAAGGGAGACGTAGAGGCATAATGCCGACGGCTTGAGCGGCGATCCCAGCGCCATTCCCGACACGCATCACGACTTCATTCTTTGCCAGCTTGCGCACCTTCTGAAGCCCCTGTATCGAGTTGCAAATGTGAGCAACCGATCCGGTATCAAATACCCAAGACTTAGAATTTTCGCTAGCAAGCAAAACGTCAATGACATTAACTTGTATAAAAATTACACCTTTTCCGGTTTTCCCGGATTTCTTATCTTCCAGATACTTCTTGCAGTTTCTCTTCCAGTGTCCTGTGCCCTTGCAGTAGAAGCACTCAGTTTCATTCTTGGCTCCGCCCTTAGATTTGCGTTGGAAGCCGGTCTTACCGGCGCCCTTGCCTTTCTTTGGCTTGCCTTTCTTTTTGAAACTGACAGTTTTATTCACAAGCAACACTTGCATGCGATTTTTCTGCAGTCCTCCTTCAACAGTTTTCAGCATGGCAAGCACCTTATTAGGTGTTTTGTCCATCCCATTCATGTTGTAGTTCATGACAAAACCTCCGTAAGAAGGGGGGAGTGAACAGAGCAACATGTCCATTACATGCTCTTCTGGAAGTGGAAATTCCAGGGTTTTAAGCCTTTCAGCGTAGCCAATCATATTGACTACGTGCTCGCCAACTGAACTGCCCTCAGCCATCTTGGTCTCCGACATCATCTTCATGATATCAAAACGTTCAGACCTTGCATTAAACTTGTAAAGAGCATCCAGATCCTTGATCATATCAAAGGAGTTATGGAATTCAAAACGTTTTTGAAGCTCTAAACTCATGCAAGACAGCATGAGGCACTGCACTAAGTTGTAATCATCATCCTTAGTGGCCCAGACATTCTGTATGTCTACCGCGGCTGTTGCCGCCGGCTTTGGTGGAAGAGCTCCATCAAGCACGTACACTTTCTTAGCGCTCCTGAGGACAATCCTCAGGGTACGGACCCAGTCCGCATAGTTGTTTCCATTCGCAGCTAACTTCTCTTTCTCTAACATCGGGCCTAAGTTGAACGCGCTATTGCAAGCCATTTGATCTACAACGGAAAACACAAGTTCATTTTAGACATTGTTCATAATGATTTTTGGCACTAGTGAATAAACAATTTTATTCTAAAGTGCGCTCCCACTCAAATCAATATCTCTCATAATTGATTGTGAGTGATGCAAGATCCAACTTTCAATTTAGCGTCAAGGATGTAACCATCTCAAGTGACGAGAATTTCAATTGGTAGGCCAACTTGCCAATCACATCTCTATGTGACTCTTGTTCATCTTTCGATGCGTGTGTTCCGAGCTCATGACTTTCATGCCTGAACGTCAAGACAACCAAGTGATCTCGCTGCGAGGTCTCAACTCACCCGCCTCACACTTCTCTAATCGTTCGTATCCATGTAACCATGTGATACCCCGAAGAGATAGGTGCCGTGACGGTGCTACACTTGGGAGAACACTATCTACTTGATATTTTTGTGAGAGATCACCCTAATAAAAAGCGACTACCGCGCAATCAAGAAGGGTGCATCAAGAGGGATAAACATCTCAGGCAATTCATAATAGCATGATATGATATAGCCCCTTCTGACGGAGAAGTCAAGTATTTCTTCGTCTTCGGCATTCGCGTCGATGTTCACCTTTGCGAAGATTGCCACCACCTTGTCGATGCACCAAATAATATTGCTATCTCTATAGCTAATAAAATAAGTGCATTACATAAGGTTGACACGCAGGTCATTAAAGTGCAATCATATGGCTCCAGCCATCATGCCGAATCATGACACGCAGGTCATGTTAATTACATCATATAGCCATCTCATACATAATCAAATTGAATATGAGCATTGCTATACCACATCACATGCAAACCATCCTGCAAAACCAAGTTAGACGCCTCTAATCGGTTTATGCAAAATTTTATTTTACGTGGCTTCTAAGGTTTTGACTTAAACCGCAGCTACCAACGTTTATCATCAAGTATGATACTTCAAGTTGCTAGATTAACTTTCCAGGGTGTATGAAACACGAGATAGTAAAATCTCGAGCCCCATACTAAACTTCTTCATACGCGTGACCCCCGTGCAGATCATATATGCATTGCCCTTCGTCTGCGAAACATCCATCTTTCTTTAACTATGGTGGAACCCAAAGACACTGAAGCACTTCGTTGATCTGTCAATCAGCATACTCAGGAGCAGCATGAAAGGATCACGGATTGCCAAAACTTTGTAAGATTCCACCATTCCGTCAAGATCAGGAGTACGCAAATTCACAGGAAGCAACAAGAACATCGGGTAACACATTTCATCTGCTACCCGCACAAATAATTTTCAGCAATAGATCTCATCTACTACAAAATTATACTATGCAATACTCATACATCTCATGTATTCTAGATCATACCATGCATCTACTCATAGCCTGGCTCTGATGCCACTGTAGGGGAACGCGACAGAAAACAAAAAATTTCGGTATAGCGAGCACGCCCAGGACCACTATGGAGAATGCATACAAGGTTTGATCTGATCCGTACCGACTCGTAGCGCAGCGGAAGAAGAGTCGGTGGAGAGCGTTGGTGCAGATCCCCGCAGCTAGGATTTACAACCTCCCAACCGCGAGGATGTACTCCCTCGTCGGACAGCCCTTCGGGAGGCGGTCGGACAGTCCCCCGGACGATGTCGCGGACAGCCCTTCGGGAGGACCCTCGAAACTCGAACGGAGACTCGGACGGCCCTTCGGGAGGACTCTCGAAACTCGACCTGAGACTCGGACAGCCCTTCGGGAGGACACTCGAACAGCCCCTCGGGCAAAAGATCGAAACTACGAACTCTCTACGGGGTTGCACACATACGGTGTCATCTATCCGGCAGGGCTTCGCCGTCCAGAACTAGTTCCTGCCGGAACCCAGACAGCCTTTCGGCTCTACGAAAAACTCTTTTCGTGGGAGGGAGAGAGAGAGCTTGCAAAGCAAAGCATGTGTATGAGAGCAAAGGATGAGTGTGGAGAGTGCATCTCCACCTCTATTTATAGGAAAACCCAAGGGGTAGGGTGGCACTTGAAATACCCAAAATGCCCATGAGGTGAGCACACCACAAGGGCATAAAGGGAAAGCCTCCAAATAGTGCTGCCTGCATCACCATGCCTACATCACCATGCCTGCATCATCCCCTAATAGAATTTCCACTATTCACAATAGTGTTTCCACTATTTACAATAGTGTTTCCACTATACATATATAGTGTTTCCACTATTTACAATAGTGTTTCCACTATACATATATAGTGTTTCCACTATTTATATATATAGTGTTTCTACTATTCAAAATAGTGTTTTCACTATTCACGAAGACATTTTTCTGCGTCCGTTAAATCCCAAATTATTTCTGTGTGCCTAGAATAATTCCAGTACCCACTAAAACAATTTTGGACGCGTTCCGAAACAATTCCGTAACAATGTTTTTCTTCAGCGAAAAGCTACCATAGCGGTTCCGGCGGCTCCGGAACACTTCCGGTTTTTTCCTCCGAAAAATCCCAGAAGTCCCTAGAATCATTCTGGCACCCTCCAAGAATTTCCAGACGTGTGCCGAAACCATTTTGACTTAATGGTATACTCCGAAACAACTTTTCGGTTTTACCGGAACTATTCCAATGTTCTCTCTCCGGAACTCTTCCGTTGTCTCCGAAACTTTTTCGGTGATTTTCTCTCAGACTCCCTGTCTAGTATTCAGCAGATAGATGACCCTTAAGCGTGTGACCCTATAGGTTCGGTGAAGTATAGACATGACCCGGAACACCTTCCGATCAATGATCAGCATCGGAGCCGTGGACACCCATATCGATCCCTATACCCACACGAATAAATATTCGAGTGAACCTCCAGTTGCCGTGAGCTATTCCTGTTGCTTCGCGATATGTTACAATTACCCGAGGTGAGAAACATCGGCATCCTCGTGGATCAACACTTGTCCACAATGCCAGTTACCTCGTTGCCGGTATTGTTCTCTTTTCTCGTTCCCATGTTTTGGCATCCCCGTGATCAAATCACAAAGTGTCTGGCCAGACGATGATGGATACCGTAACACCGAGAGGGCCCAGAGATATCTCTCCATCACCGAAGGAGCAAATCCCAATCTTGAGCTATCAAGTTACTTGACATACTTTTCCATGAACCCGTAAGCCGCCGTAATAGCCACCCATTTACGGATGACGTTTAACAAACCCCAAAGTTCATGAAGCAAGCATGAAGAAACTCGATACTCGCATGGTCTAAGGAATTATGCAAACATTAACTTCTCTGTGTTATTAACCATAAACTTATGACGAATGTATCTCATAGCATAACATCAATTCGGATCGATTCAACACAAGTGTTCTACCAACATCGTGCCCTCGAAATTGCCGGCATGGCCATGCCCATGATCAGGAAAACAGGATCATCATGCAATACTTGAGCCAGTCTTAGAGGCAAGACTAGGAATACAATTTACCATTTATTATACCACACGTGCACATGAGTTTCCCTCCAAGCCTCGTTTTATTTGCAGACTCGAGAATCATTGCAGTTATAGCATGGATCATAAACATTCATTACAAACTTGGAGATACAAAAGTAACTGATATTACTGCCTCTAGGGCATATCTCCTACAGCAAGGCAGCAGTGCCACATGTAAGTGGGACTATCATTATCAACCTTATACTTTTTGGTACTCACACTATGGACATGTGTAACATCACGTTCGAGATTCATTAATAAAAAACCATTGACCAGCGGGGCATGACCATAGAACATTTCTCTCATATAAATAGAACAACCATTATTCTCAGATTTAAATGAGTAGCCATCTCGTATTAAGCGAGATCCGGATATAATGTTCATGCTCAAAGCTGGTACTAAATAACAATTATTAAGGTTTAAAACTAATCCCGAAGGTAGATGCAGAGGTAGCGTGCCGACGGCGATCACATCGACCTTGGAACCATTCCCAACGCGCATCATCACCTCGTCCTTCGCGAGTCTCCGCTTATTCCGTAGCTCCTGCTTGGAGTTACAAATGTGAGCAACTGCACCGGTATCAAATACCCAGGAGCTACTACGAGCGTTGGTTAGGTACACATCAATAACAAGTATATCACATATACCTTTAACGTTGCCGGCCTTCTTATCCGCTAAGTACTTGGGGCAGCTCCGCTTCCAGTGACCGATACCCTTGCAATAAAAGCACTCAGTCTCAGGCTTGGGTCCATTCTTGTTCTTCTTCCCGACAACTAGCTTACCGGGCGCGGCAACAGCTTTGTCGTCCTTCTTGAAGTTCTTCTTACCCTTGCCTTTCTTGAAACTAGTGGTCTTATTTACCATCAACACTTGATGCTCCTTTTTGATCTCGACCTCGCTGATTTCAGAATCGAGTACAACTCAAGAATGGACTTCTCCATCCCTTGCATGTTGTAGTTCATCACAAAGCTCTTGTAGCTAGGTGGAAGCGACTGGAGGATTCTTTCAATGACCGAGTCATCCGGGAGATTAACTCCTAGCTGAGTCAAGCGGTTGTGTATCCCAGACATCTTGAGGATGTGCTCACTGACAGAACTGTTCTCCTCCATCTTACAGTTGAAGAACTTGTCGGAGACGTCATATCTCTCGACCTGGGCATGAGCTTGGAAAACCAGTTTCAGCTCTTGGAACATCTCATATGCTCCGTGTTGCTCAAAACGCTTTTGGAGCCCTGGTTCTAAAATGTAAAGCATGCCGCACTGAACAAGGGAGTAATCATCGCAGCGTGAATGCCAAGCGTTTGCAACGTCTTGCTCTGCTGGGAGAACGGGTGCGTCACCTAGCGGTGCATCAAGGACATACAATCTTTTGGAAGCTATGAGGATGATCCTCAAGCTACGGACCCAGTCCGCATAGTTGCTTCCATCATCTTTCATCTTGGTTTTCTCTAGGAACGCGTTAAAGTTGAGGTTGGCATTAGCGTTGGCCATTGTATCTACAATATAGATTGTAAAGACAATTTTAGACTAAGTTCATGATAATTAAGTTCACATAATCAAATTATTTAATGAACTCCCACTTAGATAGACATCTTTCTAGTCATCCAAGTGACACATGATCCATGTCAACTAGCCCGTGTCCGATCATCACGTGAGACGGACTAGTCATCCATGGTGAACATCTCCATGTTGATCGTATCTTCTATACGACTCATGTTCGACCTTTCGGTCTTCCGTGTTCCGAGGCCATGTCTATACATGCTAGGCTCATCAAGCCAACCTAAGTGTTTTGCGTGTGTAAATCTGGCGTACACCCGTTGTATGTGAACGTTACAACCTATCACACCCGATCATCACATGGTGCTTCGGAACAACGATCCTTAGCAACGGTGCACAGTTAGGGTAAACACCTTTCTTGAAATTTTATTGAGAGATCATCTTATTTACTACCATTGTTCTAAGCAAATAAGAGTGTAAACATGATAAACATCACATGCAATCAATATAGTGACATTATATGGCCAATATCATCTTGCTCCTTTGATCTCCATATTCGGGGCACCATGATCATCACTGTCATCGGCACGACAGCATGATCTCCATCATCATGATCTCCATCATTGTGTCTTCATGAAGTTGTCTCGCCAACTATTACTTCTACTACTATGGCTAACGTTAGCAATAAAGTAAAGTAATTACATGGCGTTTATAATTGACACGCAGGTCATACAATAAAATAAGACAACTCCTATGGCTCCTGCCTGTTGTCATACTCATTGACATGCAAGTCGTGAATCCTATTACAAGAACATGATCAATCTCATACATCACAATGCATCACATCACATCCTTTTGGCCATATCACATCACAAGGCACATGCTGCAAAAACAAGTTAGACGTCCTCTAATTTGTAGTTGCAAGTTTTTACGTGGCTGCTATAGGTTTCTAGCAAGAACGTTTCTTACCTACGCCAAAACCACAACGTGATGTGCCAATTGCTATTTACCCTTCATAAGGACCCTTTTCATCAAATCCAATCCGACTAAGGTGGAAGAGACAGACACCCGCTAGCCACCTTATGCAACAAGTGCATGTCAGGCGATGGAACCGGTCTCACGTAAGCGTACGTATAAAGTTGGTCCGGGCCGCTTCATCCCACAATACCACAGAATCAAGATAAGACTAGTAGTGATAAGCAAATTAACAAGATCGATGCCCACAACTGCTTTGTGTTCTACTCCTGCATAGATTCTACGCATAGACCTAGCTCATGATGCCACTGTTGGGAGACGTAGTAGTAAATCAAAAAAATTCTACGCGTTCACCAAGATCTATCTATGAAGAAACCAGCAAAGAGTGGGGAGAGATTGCATCTTCATACCTTTGAAGATTGCTAAGCCGAAGCGTTACAAGAACGCGGTTGGAGGAGTCGTACTCGTAGCGATTCAGACCGCGGTGGACTATGATCTAAGCGCCGAACAACGGCGCCTCCGCGTTCAACACACGTGCAGCCCGATGACGTCTCCTGCGCCTTGATCCAGCAAGGAGGAAGGAGAGGTTGAGGGAGAGCTCCGGCAGCACGACGGCATGGTGACGGTGGAGCTACATGGACTCCGGCAGGGCTTCGCCAAGCACTACGGAGAATGAGGAAGAGGAAGGGTAGGGCTGCGCCGAGAGAGAGAGATAGAGAGAGAGAGAGAGAGAGAAGTCGTGTCTCAAATCAGCCCAAAACCTTGGGTATATATAGGAGGAGGGAGAGGGAGGGCTGCCTTGGCCCCTTCTCCAAGGAGGAGAGGTTCGGCTGAACCTAGGGAGGAGTCCACCTCCCACAAGGGACGTGGATCTCTTCCTTTTGAATCCTTTTCAGCCTTATCTCTTATCCCTAGCCGCATGGGCCCTTCCGAAAGGTCTTGGCCAGCCCAATAAGGGCTAGTACACCTCCTCTAAGGGCCCACGAAGTCCTTTCATCGTCACACCCCTCCCGAGGGTCCTTCGGCACCCTCCCGACACTCCCGGTACACTACCGATGAGCCCGAAAATTTTTCGGTGACCAAAACAGGACTTCCTATATATCAATCTTTATCTACAGACCATTTCGGAGCTCCTCGTGACGTCCGGGATCTCATCCCGGACTCCTAACAACCTTCGGTAATCACATATACCATTTCCCTATAACCCTAGCGTCATCGAACATTAAGTGTGTAGACCCTACGGGTTCGGAAGACACATAGACATGACCAAGACACCTCTCCGGTCAATAACCAGCAGCGGGATCTGGATACCCATGTTGTCTCCCACATGCTCCACGATGATCTCATCGGATGAACCACGATATCGGGGATTCAATCAATCTCGTATACAATTCCCTTTGTCCATAGGTATGATACTTGCCCGAGATTCGATCGTTGGTATCGCTATACCTTGTTCAATATCGTTATCGGCAAGTCTCTTTACTCGTTCCGTAATACATCATCCCGTGGCTAACTCCTTAGTCACATTGAACTCATTATGATGATGTCTTACCGAGTGGGCCCAGAGATACCTCTCCGTCACACGGAGTGACAAATCCCACTCTCGATTCGTGCCAACCCAACAGACACTTTCGGAGATACCCGTAGTGCACCTTTATAGCCACCCAGTTACGTTGTGATGTTTGGCACACCGAAAGCATTCCTACGGTATCCGAGAGTTGCACAATCTCATGGTCTAAGGAAACGATACTTGACCTTGAAAAGCTTTAGCAGACGAACTACACGATCTTGTGCTATGCTTAGGATTGGGTCTTGTCCATCACATCATTCTCCTAATGATGTGATCCTGTTATCAACGACATCCAATGTCCATGGTCATGAAACCATGACCATCTATTGATCAACGAGCTAGCCAACTAGAGGTTCACTAGGGACATGTTGTGGTCTATGTATTCACACATGTATTATGGTTTCCGGTTAACACAATTATAGCATGAACAATAGACAATTATCATTAACAAGGAAATACAATAATAACCATTTTATTATTGCCTCGAGGGCATATTTCCAACACCTCTCACATATTCATTTCGGTCAGTCTTGCCATTGGAGAGGATCCAGGATTAGACATGGCCCGAGCTCGCTCTCGACTCTCAACATGGGCACAGAGGAGAGGGGATAAGTTTTTTCTAGAGGTTGTATGTAGTGACGCGGGCTAGGAATAGAGGTTATGTAAGGCCAACTCCAACGCGCGGCCGCATTTGGCCCATTCTTCTCCGTTTGGGTTAAAATTGACACAAATCGTGGCCCAAATCGGTGACCCAAATGGACGTTTGTCCGTTTTTTGTCTGCTCCCGACCCATTTCCGGTCCAAATCTAGGCACGGTTTGCATCTGTATAGACATGAAGTGGACGCACGCGAGTGCTCTCTTTGTCCTTCCCCTGGCCCGCCCGTCCGTGAAACATATGCCCCTCCCCTACACGGCCTACACCTCCCCTATCCGCCATATCCGCCACCCTCATTTTTCGGCCGCTTTGCCACGCCCAGACCTATCGCCCACCAACCCGCCGCATCCACAACCCCCTACCACCCTGCTCGCCTCTTTCGAAGGAGTTCTTGCCAGTATTTGTGGCATTTCTCGCCGCCACTGGTACTAGAAAAACCACATCCGTCGGCACTGCCCATCGGCCCCAACACAGTTCGCCTCGTGCTGCAAGGTCGTCGCCTACGCTCTCCTCCGCTTCTATAAGCCTGTCATCTATACGGGGAGGCTGGGGTGCTCTTCACCGGTCGCATCTCCACCACGACCACAAGGTGTTCGACACTTTGCTCGGACGATGTGGAGCTTGTGGTTGCTACAGTAGTCGTCAATAACCACACTGCTAGGTAGCGGCCGAGGTTCAGGGGATCAACCCGAGCCATGCTCGGGCATTGAACCGCAATAGAGAGAGCGGTCATTGTCTGTTCTTCGCCGATTACTTTGAGAGCACATCCCCGCTCTTCAAACACAATCTTTTCTGGCACCGCTTCCGGATGGCTAGGCATGTGTTAAATCGTATTCGGGAGGGAGTGATAGCATATGATGATTGTTTTTTCGCAAGGACGATGCCCTTGATAAGTTTGGTTTTTCCTCCTATCATAAATGCGTTGCGGCTATTGGTATGTTTGCATACGGAATTCCCGGTGATCTTGTGGATGAGTACGTCTGCATGAGTGAGCCCACATGTTTTTGCATCAATGTACAAGTTCTGCAAGGCCGTGGTGGCGGTTTTTGGCCTTGGTTACCTGAGAGAGACAACTGTTGCAAATACAACCCAGTTTTTGGCGATAAATGGAGATAGAGGCTTTCCAGAAATGCTTAGTAGCATAGATTGTATGCATTAAAAATGAAAGAAATGTCCATTTGTTTTGCACATGCAGTATAAGGGACATGTGAAAGATTGCACCATCATACTGGAAACAACAACTTGAGAAGATCTTTGAATTTGACACTCTTTTTCGACATGGCTACTTTTCACAATGACATCAACGTGCTTCAGCGTTCTCCGGTGTTCGCAAGGCTTACAGAAGTACACTACTCAAAGGTCGACCTTGAGATCAATGACCACCAGTACAACAAAGGATACTACCTAGCCGATGGTATTTATCCTCAGTGATCAACTCTTGTGAAGACAATATCCAATTTGAAAGGTGAGAAGAGAGATTTTTCTCAAGTGCAAGAGAGTGCAAGGAAGGATGTGGGCGAGCTTTTGGTGTGTTTCAATTTCGATGGGCTATCGTTCAACATTCTGCACTAACATGGAGCGTCAAGAATATTTAGGAGGTGATGAATGTTTGTGTATCATAGAGGATGAGTTTGATGACAACATTTACGACCAAGTGTTCCAATTTCAGAGTGAAAAGGTTGTGAACCAGTAACATTCGAACAGTTCATCCAATCACATCATGAAATGCATGATTGACAAAGCAAATCTAAAGTAACTTGGTTGAGCACAAGTGGATTCAACTTTGCAACTAGCAAGATCAATCGGTTCATTTTCTTTCCATGTATTCGTGACAATCTAAATTTGGTTGTAAATTTTGGGTGCACTGGCAACGCAGCCATAAAAAGCCGGGCACTGCACATTTGCCCGATTCAAATGGACAAAATCCAATAAAATAGACATTCATTTAAGATCATGAGCTGGAGTTGGAGTTGGCCTACATATTTGGTTCCTCGACCATGATCGTCCTCCCCATTTTCATTTCCATTTTCATTTCACACAGCAGTATATGCTTTGGAGTGTGCAACCTCTGTTATGCCTTGTTCTGTCACACCCCTTCTCAAAGGGATTGGAGAGGATAGAAGGGGATTTAACTTGTACGGGATTTAATCCCTCTCAATTCCTGCGAATCCTCCTAAATTCCCTATCAACCGAACAAGGATGGAAAACAAACATCCAATCAAACAAATTTGTATATCAAAAGCAGCTGAAGGTTATCACGGATCACCGTGATGCCAAACGCAAATCCTGAATTTAGTTGCAGGGTGCACCTAACGCAAATCCTGAATTTTAGTTCACGCAGCAAACCACTGGAACTCAGCAACCAGCACAAACACAGAGGACACCAGATAGGATTCATGATTACGAATCGAACTGAACAGTTGCAAGATTCCCTTGACATGGCAAGTCCGAAACCAAACCAACTAGATCACACAAGTAGTCCGGCACTCATAAACACTGGCCATTAAACTGACACGACGGCGTACTGCAGCAGTTTCTCCTTAAAATAGGCAATGGGCAGAATATTAGGTACTCCGAAGTTCATACAAGACTCCACGCCACACCACACGTCTAAAAGGTGGATCCGTTCCATCCAAAGTCCGAGCGCTGCATGGTAAAGAAAAAAGATCAATTAGAGTTCACATAATTAGCATCTACCAGTATACAAAGGAAGCCACTGTGGAAGCTAACACAACGACTACGAGTTCAAACGACAGATGGACATTTACATGATCTACTCTTGATGCAAAGCATGCAAACATTGAGCATGTTCTTGTGCAGGATTGGCCTAACAAACAGCAGAAATGCAATGAGAACATGATGTCTGATGAAGACCCATGGATGAGCAGTCAACGACAAATAATGCCTGCTTGCCTTTGAATCGTGGAACTTGAGGTAGAAGCGGGCCTTGGGGATGGACAGCTTTGACTCCAGGATGGAAGCAATGCCGGCGCTCAGCTTCTTGTTCACATCAGGATTCAGCCCTCCGATGGAAACCAGCTCACCGTAAGCTGCAGGCTCCTGGGTACCTCCGAATGCCATGGGCACTGAACCCTTGAGAACAACCATCACATACTGTTGGAAATACTCAAGTTAGTATGTGAATGATAAAGACGGTGAGCAAGAACTTTGGTATACCCGCGATCTACAGAATGGAACACCAACTGAGAGCTTCATTATAACTGGCTTCAGTATCATAAATATAAATAACCAGGCAAGTCATTTTGATCTTAAATATGTCCGATACAACAACAAAAGTAGCTATTGGAGCAATTTTTCTATTAAAATTGATGCATTTCTACACTTACAAACAACTAACCTAAGTGCAGTTAGCTTTCCAAAATAATACTCCAGTATATTTAGGAAATAACAACTTGAGAAACAAGGAAATGACCTGTATTTCTGTAAAAACATAAGCAAATAAAGTTTTGAAGAGTTAAACATGAGCAGTCCAGATTTACAACAGATTAGTGGTACTGTGTATATTTTATAATTTTCCAATACATGGGGTTCTGAGTTACTCCCTCCGTACCATAATATTAAGAGCGTTTTTGACACTACACTGAGACGGAAGGAGTAGCAATTAGCCAATTATAGAGGAACACACACAAAACAGCCATATCTTGTTGATGTGAAATACGTCAACATTTGAAAGACAAGCAGAGCAAGTAAACATGTATTTCTGGAAAGACTTTTAGATATTGCCTCCCAAAGCAAAATCTCTAAAACAAAATAAACTGGTTTCACTCCAGCCTTGCTATAGACAGAAATCATAACCTCCTAATTAACTCATTTTGGTGTTGCAATGACCAAGAAAAATGGAACATATGAAGGTTTCAAAGTTCTTTTGAGAGAAAGATGCACACAAACTTCATGGTACTCTTAAAGTTTCCCATCTTATGGTATGTTTACAGAGAAATCCGTAAATATTAAAGATGTCGACCATGTTCATTATCCATAGAGAGACAGGTTGGTTCTATTTTATCCCTTTACCAAGTAACTTGCCCATACATTTCAAGTTTCAGCATATTCATGTCATAGCACATCAAACACCCTTGAGGCTTATCATACTGAGACTGAGAGATATAAAAATGCTACTAACTGATTTGAAGAACGTATCCAAACCAAGAAGACAACGACTTGACCACCAAACATCAAGAAATCAAACCTTGATTCCATTCGGGTTCTGTCAAGTTTTCACATGCATGCTAAGTGCTACGCACTCTGTTCCTAAATATAAGATGTTTTGACAGTTCAATTTAAACTGCCAAAACGTCTTACATAGAGAAACAGAGGCACTCCAGTAAATAACAAGAGCTACAAAGTTTATTTGACAAGAATCTGATAATTATTTTTGTGTGTGTGGTCTACATTCACCGATAAACAAACACATGACCATAAGAATTAAGAAACACAGTCCTAAACCGGACATAACCCCAGATTACAACCTCGAACTTGTTCCACACATGAAAATGTCAATACGAACCTACAGATCAAAACCCCGTATCCGCAATTTCAGCAGTCGCGGGACAAAGCTCTTCCAGGGCAAAGCAGACATGAATAGCCCCCCAAAGGAAGGGGAACAAACCCCCAGCATCGAATCGATCCCCAAAATCCCTAACAGATTGAAGGGCCAGACCTAAGAGACGGACGGAATCCAGTGGACGGTGACGCCTGTATGGATCGACAGGGAGATACGGACGCCGGGAAAAGAGAGAAGATAGCCTGGGCAAGATGCTAAGAAAGGGGGGGGGGGGGGTGAGGAACGTACGGTCTCCGGCTTGCCGATGATGGTTGCGACGGTGCTGGAGGCGTCGGCGAGGACGGCGGAGGTGTCCACCCCCTCCAGGTTCACGTTCGTCGACACGTTCAGGCAAGGCATCTTCCTCCTCCTCTGATTCTTCTTCTTCTCGCCCTCTCCCTCTGCGCCTTGGTGGATGAGCGGCGAAGTGTGTAATGGAGAGTTGGAGACCTCACTCGACCTGACCTTGGCCAGGAAGGACAAAACCCTGGCCACTCGTTTCTCGCCCCTGTGTGTGTCAAAAAAAAAAGGAAAAGGAAATTAATTAGGCTGTGTTTGACAGCAAAGTATTATAAAAATCGAAGTATTGAAAACTACAGTATTTTTGTTTGTTGACATAAGATACCACAGTTTTTATATATTAAGGTATTTTTGAAGTATCGACAATATAGAAACCTGTTTGATAGGGGTGTGAGCAGTGCAGTAAAAATTATTGTCCAGCGTTGCATGCAAACTATAATAGCTAGCTAGACGCATGCTCTAAGCTAGCTAGTTCGTTGCATGCAAACTGTAGAAGCAGCTAGCCACATGCATGAAGAACGGCCTAGGACAAGACTTGTAGATTTCTAATGGGCATGGTTCGCAACGTGGTGTAGGTGTCTTAGTAGGGGAAGTTGCGACATGGACGATTAGAGGCGCGTGGAGCAGGGCCGGCGGACGGAGCAGTGAGGCAGGTGGACCAGCGACAGCGAAGAAGATAAAAGCATGTGTGCGATGGCTCGTTCTTTGGTTTGCTCTGTTTTAAAACAGAGAAAATACTTTGGTTTTGCAAATACTTTGGTATTAATACTGTGGTTTTTAGTGGGAGCCAAACACCTCATAGTAGATTAAACTGTGGTAATCAGAAAAACGGTAGTATTTTCCAAATACTTAGAAAATGTTAAGCTATCAAACAGAGCCTTAATTGACAAAAAATAGAAGTAATTTGTCTATTTTTTTCATAAAACATTGAGTACTATGCGCCGGCACACTGACGCAACAATTCAGCCGGTTCGCCTAGACCCGCACGGTTCCTAGACTGCTAGCCGTCGGATGTGCCTTCTTGTTTAGTCATTCTTCGCCGTCGTCTTCTTGAAAAAATCACAGCACCGTACATCGGAGCGAGAGAGGAGGAGGCTGCAGCGATCACCGTCGACCCTCACTGTAATCCCCCCCCCCCCCCCGAGGCGACCGACTTTGAAGCACCGCACACATCCCGGCTCGTCGCCGCTCGTGCCTTCACACAACCTCCTCCTTGCGCTCGGAAAACCCCCGATCCATGGAGCTTGTAGCACGAATCCTCATCGTTTCAACATGAAAAATCCTCATCCACAGCCTCACAACTATGTCGGCATCATCGCCCTCGTCCCGGTGCACAGCCATCGATGGTCGTAGCATCTTGTACCAGTACCATTGCCGGTTGTAGCATTTCACCGTACTGTTTTGTAGCAAACCATGATTGTGACTCTAGCAAAAAATCAGGACGTCGTTGTGCGATGTAGCAAACCACGATGTCAGTTGTAGCCGAATGGGATGCTGGTAGTAGCAATTTGCAATGCCGGTTGTAGCATGTAGCAAAAAAACACAACACCGATTGTTGCCTCAAGCAGTGCCGACCGTGGTCACCACATTGAGTGCCCCACGGCCATACTCTGTTTGTAGCAAAAAAAAAAAGAAAACGGTTGTATCAAACAACAGAGCCGGTCTCAACTTTTCTTCGTTGTCGATGGCTTCTGTCGTCTATGGTTGAAACTTTTTCCGCCGTCGGTTGAAGCTTTTTTTTAGTCGGTTGCAGCAAAATAAATGGTGGTTCCATTTCCCGCTCCGGACGGTTCCAGCAAAACAGTGATGATTCCAGCTCCGATGATGGCCGGTTGCGGCAAAAAAGGATGCTGCTTTCAGCTTTCACTTCGTCCGCTTCCAGCAAAAAAATTGACCAGAGACGACGTGCTCCCTGAGAAGGAGAAGGAGGTGTGGAGGAGGAACATGAAGGGGGAAAAGGCTTGAGACGGTGGATCTCATTGGGGGGGTGGCAGAGGGTACCCTCGACGTCCGCGTCATGGGGAAGAAAAAACTAACCACATCCACACTACAAATATCAATAAAGAAAAAAACTACAGCGGCATCGTGGACCACCCTGAGATAAGGAAATGGGCTTTATACCATATGCAAAAAAAAAGCTAAAATAAAAAAGAAACTGAACTATATGTACATGATGTAATGAAATTGAGAGTGATGGTATATCCCGGTGATATAGTAAAATCATTGAAGATCGTGCCTTTTCTGAGAAACTTGTGGCCGATGCGCCGGTCGAAGATTGGGCCGGTCGCCCGCTACCACGCGCGCCTGTTTCCACCACTGCAGCGGCAAGCAGTACAGCTGAGCAGCGACGAGCAGTACGAGTGAGCAGCGGCGACGACGCGCGGCCCCGACGAGGCCGTCGTCTACCCGGCGTCGATGGCGAGCTGCGACGGCAAGCGGCAACGACAAGCTACGATGGCACACAGCTCCGGCGAGCGATGACAGCCACCGGCCCCGGCGAACAGCGCCCAGCCCCGCGCGAGAGGTTGTTGTTTCCCCATCCCAACGGGCACGACCACCTCTTTTCCCAGCTCCGACAGACGAGCTACATAATTGCGACGGCGAGGCACACACAGGACACAGGGATGCTGGAACCAATATTGATTTTTGCTACATGCTTCAACCGGCATCACAATGTGCTACAACCGGCATCGTTATCTACTACCACTGGCGTCACATTTTGCTACATCGCACATGGCTCCGCGATTTTTGCTACAACCGGCAACGAAAAAAGTACACCTGATGAAGTGATTTCCTGCTGCAATGGTCACGATGAAGTTTATGATGGCGACCACGACGCTATGAGTTTAGCTGCATCCGATAGCAGAAAAAGTTACCACCGGCTGTCATTTTTGCTGCAGCGCTGTTTTTGAAAAGCTTCAACCGGAGAAACGACATGCACAGCTAGCTACAGCCACGAAGCCCATGCTTTTACGACCAGCGAGGCGTCTTCCTCGACGGGCGAGCACGGACGGTCGGAGGCAAACGCGGGGTAGCCGGCGAGTGCGGGTGGCCGGAGGCAAGTGCGAGGCTGCCGGTGAGCGTCGCGGTCGTCTTTTTTTCCTTCAAACGTAGGGAGGGAGGAAAACGATGGCTCAACCGGTACGCTAATCAGGGCCGTTAACGCGTGCTAGATCGGATGCTAGGCAGCCGACCTGTCGAAATTACGACCGGCGCGCGGGCGCCTAGTGGTCTTTTTTTTTTCTTCTTCTGTTGAAACGTACCACCCCTTTTGCTAGTTAATTCTAAACTCTAATCATCAACCTGTGCATTTGCACGGGCTAGTCTATTTGGGATTTGCATAACAATATTATTTTTATCTTGATTTGAACACATGATTTCTATGAGATTTAATGTGTAAGGTATTTTAAGAAAATAATTTAGATATCTCTGGATTGTAACTTTTCGAATCTATCTTAGCACAACTCCATTTAAAAGAAGTATTTATGAATTCACATTAAAAAACGATTTTGCTAAAGCACATCTAGATATGTCCTAATATTGCATATCTAAGTCCCATGTCACTGATTTTTAGATGGAGATTCGTGCTACTATTTTCATTCTTTCTTTTTATTTTCTATTTTATGTACGATCGAGTCACTTAGATCTGCAATAATTAAGGTGCATCAAGATGTGTCCTAGATATACCCAAAAAAGCTTACCTGTCTAACATTGCAGCGTGTCAACTAATATCAGTTACTTAACTTGCACCAACCATCCAGCTATTTTATCTCAAAGAAAAAAATTAATCAAATGGCATAAAACTTGAGGTAGCATGTGCATGTGTCAGTCTTTTTTCTACGATCCATATTTTTTATTTAATTAAAAAATATAGAATTCATTTCGGATTGCATTCAACAACTATATCATTGCTATTCATGTCTACATTTGAGAATTTTAATCACCAAGAAGAAATGCCTAAACTATCAATGAAATTGTGTTTTCATGCTCTCATGGAAAGAAGGAAATCATTTCCCATGAAACTCCAAATGCCATAATGTAATGTTTCCAGATAAAAATTTCGAAATAGTCATACATAGGCCTTAAACAATGTGCATCTCCATGCATGTCGACAAATTGAATATTTGAAGAAAACATTCAAAATAATGTTGTGTCAACACATAGGATTAGTCGAAATAACTAAATTCAACACAACAATATATACATAGTTTATTGTTCATCTTATTACCAGTAAAATAGAAGCGAAAGCAAGGAAGATAGTTCGATTGGTCCGTGACTTAAATAAAAGATATCATTGAACTTTATCCAAAGAAAACATTAATTGGTCTAATTAGTTCATCAATTGAAAGCTATGTTTGCTGTTGTTATTTGTAAGAGACAGAGAAACAATTCAAACATTGAAGTGGACACCTTATATATAAGTGGGAATATGATTTAAAGTGGTTTCTTCACTTTAAAATTTGACAAAATAGGATAATCAAACACGCAACAGTAATCTGAGGTGCACTTTGTTATATGGAGCAATATAGTAGGAACAGAGGCCAAATCAAAGTGAACAATAAATTGTATACATGCCCAAGAACTAGTATAAAGCAGGCCCGCTGAGAGTATACATCACCACAATTTATAAAAAAGATCATTAGATTATCAAACTTGAATAATGTGGCATACTTAGTCACGGGAGAATATGCAACTACAGTGTGAGGGGCAGGATAACAGTGTTGGGAGACGTAGTAGTAAATCAAAATTTTCTACGCGTTCACCAAGATCTATCTACGGAGAAACTAGCAACGAGAAGGAAGAGATTGGATCTTCATACCTTTGAAGATCGCTAAGCGGAAGCGTTACAAGAACGCGGTTGGTGGAGTCGTACTCGTAGCGATTCAGATCACGGTGGACTCCGATCTTAGCGCCGAACAACGGCGCCTCTGCGTTCAACACACGTGCAGCCCGGTGACGTCTCCTACCCCTTGATCCAGCAAGGAGGAAGGAGAGGTTGAGGGAGAGCTCCGGCAGCACAACGGCGTGGTGACGGTGGAGCTGCGTGGTACTCCGGCAGGGCTTCGCCAAGCACTACGGAGAACGAGGAGAAGGAGAAATAGGGCTGCGTCGAGAGGGAGAGAGAGTCGTGTCTCAAACATCCCCAAAGGCTCAACTATATATAGGAGGAGAGGGGGGAGGGTGCCCACCCCTAGGGTTCCCACCCTAGGTGGTGCGGCAGCCCTAGATGGCGTCTAGGCCATCGGCCAAGGGGGAGGGAAAGGTGGTGCGGCAGCCCTAGCTGCCCTAGATGGGCCTAGGGCCCATCTAGGCCTAGGGTTTGCCCCCCTTCTCTCCTTGCTGCGCCTTGGGCCAGGTGGGAGGGGCGCACCAGCCCACCTAGGGGCTGGTTCCCTCCACCTTTGTCCCATGCAACCCTCCGGCGCCCGTGGCCCCTCCCGATGCACCCCGAAACCCTTCCGGTGGTCCCGGTACGTTACCGATGACGCTCGAAACATTTCCGGTAACCAAAACCTCAGTTTCTATATATCAATCTTTGTCTCCGGACCATTCCAGAACTCCTCGTGACATCCGGGATCTCATACAGGACTCCGAACAACCTTAGGTAACCACGTCCACTATTTCCCTATAACCCTAGCGTCATCGAACCTTAAGTGTGTAGACCCTACGGGTTCAGGAGACACGTAGACATGACCGAGAAACATCTCTGGTCAATAACCAACAGCGGGATCTAGATACCCATGTTGGCTCCCACATGCTCCACGATGATCTCATCGGATGAACCACGATGTCGGGGATTCAATCAATCCCGTATACAACTCCCTTTGTCTACCGGTATGATACTTGCTCGAGATTCGATCGTCGGTATCCCTATACCTTGTTCAATATCGTTACCGGCAAGTCTATTTACTCGTTCTGCAACACATCATCCCGTGGCTAACTCCTTAGTCACTTTGAGCTCATTATGATGATGTCTTACCGAGTGGGCCCAGAGATACCTCTCCGTCATACGGAGTGACAAATTCCAGTCTCGATTCGTGCCAACCCAACAGACACTTTCGGAGATACCCATAGTGCACCTTTATAGCCACCTAGTTACGTTGTGATGTTTGGCACACCCAAAGTATTCCTACTGTATCCGAGAGTTGCACAATCTCATGGTCTAAGGAAATGATACTTGACATTAGAAAAGCTTTAGCAGACAAACTACACGATCTTGTGCTATGCTTAGGATTGGGTCTTGTCCATCACATCATTCTACTAATGATGTGATTGTTGGAAATATGCCCTAGAGGCAATAATAAAATGGTTCTTATTGTATTTCCTAGTTCATGATAATTGTCTATTGTTCATGCTATAATCGTGTTAACCAGAAACCGTAATACACGTGTGAATACATAGACCACAACATGTCCTTAGTGAGCCTATAGTTGACTAGCTCGTTGATCAATAAATGGTCACGGTTTCATGAACATGGACATTGGATGTCATTGATAACGGGATCACATCATTAGGAGAATGATGTGATGGACAAGACACAATCCTAAGCATAGCACTAGATCGTGTAGTTCGTTTGCTAAAGCTTTTCAATGTCAAGTATCATTTCCTTAGACCATGAGATTGTGCAACTCCCGGATACCGTAGGAATGTTTTAGGTGTGCCAAACGTCACAACGTAGCTGGTTGGCTATAAAGGTGCACTATGGGTATCTCCGAAAGTGTCTGTTGGGTTGGCACGAATCGAGACTGGGATTTGTCACTCCGTGTAACGGAGAGGTATCTCTGGGCCCACTCGGTAAGACATCATCATAATGAGCTCAATATGACTAAGGAGTTAGCCACGGGATGATGTATTATGGAACGAGTAAAGAGACTTGCCGGTAACGAGATTGAACAAGGTATAGAGATACCGACGATCGAATCTCGGGCAAGTATCATACCGATAGACAAAGGGAATTGTATACGGGATTGATTGAATCCCCGACATCGTGGTTCATCTGATGAGATCATCGTGGAGCATGTGGGAGCCAACATGGGTATCCAGATCCCACTGTTGGTTATTGGTCGGAGAAGTGTCTCGGTCATGTCCACGTGTCTCCCGAACCCGTAGGGTCTACACAGTTAAGGTTCGATGACGCTAGGGTTATAGGGAAATGGTATACGTGATTACCTAAAGTTGTTCGGAGTCCCGGATCATATCTCGGACGTCACGAGGAGCTCCGGAATGGTCCGAAGGTAAAGATTGATATATAGGAAGTCCAGTTTTGGTCACCGGAAAGTTTTCGGGCTCATCGGTATTGTACCGGGAGTGCCGGGAGGGTGCCGGAGGACCCCCGGGAGGGGTATGACGACCATAAGACTTTGTGGGCCCTTATAGGAGGTGTGCCAGCCTTTATTGGGATGGCCAAGACATTCTAGAAAGGCCCATGCGGCTGGAGATCTAGAGATAAAGGGCAAAGGATTTTAAAAAGAGGAGATCCACCTCCCTTGTGGGAGGTGGACTCTATCCCCACTTCGGCCTAAGCCCTCCTCTTTGGAGGAGGGGCCAAGGCAGCCCTCCCTCTCCCTCCTCCTATATATACTTGAGGTTTTGGCCTTTTGAGAACAGTTCTGAGCTCTCTCTCTCTCTCTCACGGCAAAGCCCTACCTCTCTTCTTCCTCCTCCGCAGCGCTTAGGCGAAGCCCTGCCAGAATACCTTGCTACTCCACCACCACCACGCCGTCGTGCTGCTGTTGGATCCCTTCCCTAACCTCTCCTCCCTCCTTGCTGGATCAAGGCATAGGAGATGTCACCGGGCTGCACGTGTGTTGAACGCGGAGGCGCCGTTGTTCGACGCTTAGACCGGAATCCACTGTGATCTAAATCGTTGCGAGTACGACTCCATCAACCGCGTTCTTGTAACGCTTCCTCTTAGCGATCTTCAAAGGTATGAAGATGCAATCTCTCCCCACTCGTTGTTGGTTTCTCCATAGATAGATCTTGGTGACACGTAGGAAAATTTTGATTTACTACTACGTCTCCCAACAGTGGCATCATGAGCTAGGTCTATGCGTAGAATCTATGCACGAGTAGAACACAAAGCAGTTGTGGGCGTCGATTTTGTTAATTTGCTTACCACTACTAGTCTTATCTTGATTCGGCGGTATTGTGGGATGAAGCGGCCCGGACCGACTTTACACGTACGCTTACGTGAGACTGGTTCCACCGCCTGACATGCACTTGTTGCATAAGGTGGCTAGCGGGTGTCTGTCTCTCCCACCTTAGTCGGATTGGATTTGATGAAAAGGGTCCTTATGAAGGATAAATAGCAATTGGCATATCACGTTGTGGTTTTGGCGTAGGTAAGAAACGTTCTTGCTAGTAACCTATATCAGCCACGTAAAAACTTGCAACTACAAATTAGAGGACGTTTAACTTGTTTTTGCAGCATATGCCTTGTGATGTGATATGGCCAAAGGATGTGATGTGATGCATTGTGATGTATGAGATTGATAATGTTCTTGTAATAGGAATCACGACTTGCATGTCGATGAGTATGACAACCTGCAGGAGCCATAGGAGTTGTCTTATTTTATTGTATGACCTGCATGTCAATCATAAACGCCATGTAATTACTTTACTTTATTGCTAAACGTTAGCTATAGTAGTAGAAGTAATAGTTGGCGAGACAACTTCATGAAGACACGATGATGGAGATCATGATGATGGAGATCATGGTGTCATGCCGGTGATAGTGATGATCATGGTGCCCCGAAGATGGAGATCAAAGGACCAAGATGATATTGGCCATATCATGTCACTATATTGATTGCATGTGATGTTTATCATGTTTACATATTATTTGCTTAGAACGACAATAGTAAATAAGATGATCTCTCACTAAAGTTTCAAGAAAAGTGTTCACCCTAACTCTGCACCGTTGCTAAGGATCGTTGTTCCGAAGCATCACGTGATGATCGGGTTGTTGGGGAACGTCGCATGGGAAACAAAAAATTTCCTACACACACGCAAACCTATCCATGGTGATGAGCATATACAAGAGGGAGAGTGGATCTACATACCATTGTAGATCGCTAAGCGGGAAGCGTTAAGAAACGCGGTTGGTGTAGTCGAACTTCTTCGCGATCCAAATCACCGAGCGTCCCGCGATCCAATCACGAACCGTTCCGCGAACACATCATGATCCGTCCCGCGAACTCATCACGATCCGTCTCACGATCTTGATCATGATCTGTCCCGCGAACTCATCACGATCCGTTCCGTGATCACATCACGAACCGTCTCGCGATCTCGATCACGGTCCTTCCGATCTAGCGCCGAACGGACGGCACCTCTGCGTTCAGCACACATGCAGCTTGATGATGATCTCCACCGTCTTGATCCAGCAAGAGGAGGTGGAGAGGAGAGAGAGTTCACCGGCAGCGTGATGGCGCTCCGGTGATGGTGGTGGAGTGATTCCGGCAGGGCTTCGCCTAAGCGCTGCGGAAAACCGATCTAGAGGAGAAACTGTGCACCGGTGTAACGGGTAGCACGTGGCCGGAAAATCTGTCCAAAAACCACCCAATCCACTAGTATATATAGGAGGAGAGGAGAGGAGAGGCAGACAAGGCCTTTGGGTTGGCCGAAATAGGAGGTGGGAAGCAATCCTACTTCACCTCCAATCCTAGTTGGAGTAGGATTGCCTCCTATTGGCTGATTTTCCACTTTTTGCTTTAGGACTTTCTCTCCTGCGCCATGGGCCTTTGTGGCTGTTTTCCCAGCCCACTAAGGGCTGGTTATTATTCTCCCACAGCCCATGGACCTCTTGGGGTCGAAATACCCCTCCCGGAGGCCTCCCGGTACACTACCGGCACTCCCGGTACACTACCGGCACTCCCGGTACACTACCGATGAGCCCGAAACTTTTCCGGAAACCAAACTGGGACTTCCTATATATGAATCTTTACCTCCGGACCATTCCGGAGCTCCTCGTGATGTCCGGGATCTCATCCGGGACTCCGAACAAACTTCGGTCACCACCATACATAACTCTACACTACCGAAACGTCACCGAACCTTAAGTGTGCAGACCCTGCGGGTTCGAGAACTATGTAGACATGACCGAGACACCTCTACGATCAATAACCAATGGCAGGACCTGGACGTCCACATTGGTTCCTACATATTCTACGAAGATCTTTATCGGTCGAACCTCTATGTCAAGGATTCAGTTAATCCCGTATAACGTTCCCTTTGTTCTTCGGTATGTTACTTGCCCGAGATTCGACCGTCGGTATCTCCATACCTAGTTCAACCTCGTTATCGGCAAGTCTCTTTACTCGTTCCATAATACAAGATCCCGCAACTAACAATTAGTCACATTGCTTGCAAGGCTCATTGTGATGTTGTATTACCGAGTGGGCCCTGAGATACCTCTCCGTCACACGGAGTAACAAATCCCAGTCTCGATCCATGCCAACTCAACAGACACCATCGGAGATACCTGTAGAGCATCTTTATAGTCACCCAGTTACGTTGCGACGTTTGATACACACAAGGCACTCCTCCGATATCCGTGAGTTGCATGATCTCATGGTCATAGGAACATATACTTGACATGCAGAAAACAGTAGCAATAAACTGACACGATCATATGCTATGTTTGTAGTTTGGGTCTTGTCCACCACATCATTCTCCTAATGATGTGATCCCGTTATCAAATGACATCTCATGTCCATGGCTAGGAAACCTTAACCATCTTTTGATCAACGAGCTAGTCTACTAGAGGCATACTAGGGACATGGTTTTGTCTATGTATCCACACATGCATTTAAGTCTCCGATCAATACAATTATAGCATGGATAATAAACGATTATCATGAACAAGGAAATATGATAATAACTAATTTATTATTGCCTCTAGGGCATATTTCCAACAGTCTCCCACTTGCACTAGAGTCAATAATCTAGTTCACATCACCATGTGATTCGCATTGTTATGAATCTAACACCCAATGAGTTCTGGGGCTCGATAATGCTTTGCATGTGAGAGAGGTCTTATAGTCAACGGGTCTGCGATATTCAGATCCGTGTGTAGTTTGCAAATCTCTATGTCAAACCGTAAACACTGCTACCACACTCCACTTGGTACTATTTCCAAACGGCTGCTCCACTATACGTATGCAGATTGCTACTACTAGTCATCCGGATAGGTGTTAAAGCTTGCATCAACGTAACTCTTTACGACGAACTGTTTATCACCTCCACAATCAAGAAACATTTCCTTAGTCCTCTGGTTACTAAGGATAATTCCGACCGCTGTCCAGTGATCCACTCCTGGACCACTCTTGTACCCCTTGACAGACTCATGGCAAGGCACACATAGGTGCGGTACACAGCATGGCATAATATAGAGCCTATGGCTAAGGCATAGGGGACGACGTTCGTCCTTTCTCTTTCTTCTGCCGTTGTCGATCTTTGAGTCTCACTCAACTTCACACCTTACAAATCAGACAAGAACTATTTCTCTGGCTGATCCATTTTGAACTCTTTCAAAATCTTGTCAAGGTATACACTCATTGAAAGTCTCATCAAGCATCTTGATCTATCTCTATAGATTTTGATGCTCAACAATTAGGTAGCTTTATCCAGGTCTTCCTTTGAAAATCACTTTCCAAATGACCGTTTTATGCTTTCTAGAAACTCTACATTATTTCTGATCAACAATATGTCATCCACATATACTTATCAGAAATTCTATAGTGCTCCCACTCACTTTATTGCAAATACAAGTTTCTCGTAAACTTTGTATAAACATCAAAACTTTGATCACCTCATCAAAGCGTATATTCCAACTCCGAGATGCTTGCTTCAGTCCATGGAAGGATCACCGAAGCTTGCACACCTTTTAGCATCCTTAGGCCTGACAAAACCTTCTGGTTGTATCACATACAACCTTTCCTCAAGTAAACCCTTAAGGAAACGATGTTTTGACATCTATCTGCCAGATTTCATAATTGAAAACACAGCAACTGCTAACATAATTCCAACAGACTTTAGCACCACTACGAGTGAGAAAGTCTCATCGTAGTCAACTCCTTGAACTTGTCACAAACATCTTTGCAACAAGTCGAGCTTTACAAATAGTGACATTCACCATCAGTGTCTGTCTTCATTTTAAAGATCCATTTGTACTCAACGACCTGCCGTCTAACGAGCAAGTCTACCAAAGTCTACACTTGGTTTTCATACATGGATCTTATCTCGGATTTCATGGCCTCTAACCATTTGTCGGAATCCGGGCCCATCATCGCTTCTCCATAGCTCGTAGGTTCATCGTTGTCCAACAACATGATCTCCAAGACAGAGTTGTCGTACCACTTAGGAGCAGTACACATCCTTGTCGACCTACGAAGTTCGATAGTAACTTGATCCTAAAGCTTCATGATCATCATCATTAACTTCCTCTTCAACTAACGTAGGCTTCACAGAAACATCTTTCTGCGCTGCGCTACTCTCTGGTTGAACAAAGGTTTAACAACCTCATCAAGTTCTATCTTCCCCCCACTCAATTCTTTCGAGAGAAACATTTCCTCGAGAAAGGATCCGTTTAAGCAACAAACACTTTGCACTAGGATCTGAGATTGAAGGTTCACCCAACTGATCTTAGGGTATTCTATGAAGATGTAATTTGTCCGCCTTGGGTTCGACCTCATTAGGTGAAAACATTTTCCACACAAGTGTCACATCCCAAAATATTAAGAAATGATAGCTTAGGTTTCTATCAAACCATAATTCACATGGTGTCATCTCAACGGATTTAGATGGTGCCCTATTTAAAGTGAATGTATTTGTCTCTAATGCATAACCCCAAAATTATAGTAGTAAAACGACAAGAGACATCATATTACGCACCATGTCCAATAGAGCATAACTATGATGTTCGGACACACCATCACACTATGGTGTTCCAGGTGGCGTTTAGTTGTGAAACAACTTTCACATTGTCTTAAGTTGTATGCCAAACTCGTGACTCAGATATTCACCTCCACGATCATATCGCAGTCATTTTTATCTTCTTGTCACGATGATCTTTAAACTTCACTCTGAATTTGCTTGAACCTTTCAAACGATTCAGACTTGTGTTTCATTAAGTAAATATACACTATATCTACTCAAATCATCAGTGAAGGTAAGAAAATAACGATATCCACTGCACGCTACAAGACTCACTAGATTTCATACATCAACATGTATCATTTCCAATGAATCACTTGCCCGCTCCATCCAACGGGGTCCTTTAGTCATCTTGCCCAAGAGGCATGGTTCGCATGTCTCAACCGATTCGAAATCGAATGAGTCCAAATATCCATCAGCATGGAGTTTCTACATGCGTTTTATACCAATATGACATTTAGCGGCAGTGCCACAAGTATGTGGTACTATCATTATTAACTTTGTGTCTTTTGACATCAATGTTATGAACATGTGTAATACTACGATCAAGATTTCAACAAACCATTCTCACTGGGTGCATGACCATTGAAGGTATTATTCATGTAAACAGAATAACCATTATTCTCTAACTTAAATGAATAACCGTATTGCAATAAACATGATCTAATCATGTTCATGCTCAACGCAAAACACCAAATAACATTTGTTTAGGTTCGTCACTAATCCTGAAGGTAGAGAGAGCGTGCGATGTTGATCACATCAACCTTGGAAACACTTCCAACACATATCGTCACCTCACCCTTAGCTAGTTCTCCGTTTATTCCGTAGCTTTTATTTTGAGTTACTAACATTTAGCAACCGAACCGGTATCCAATACCCAGGTGCTACTAAGAGTACTAGCAAGGTACACATCAATAACTCGTATATCAAATATACTTTTGTCGATGTTGCCAGCCTTCTTATCTACCAAGTATCTAGGGTTGTTCCGCTTCAGCGACCTCTCACCTCATAATAGAAGCACTTAGTCTCGGGTTTGAGTTCAACTTTGGGTTGCTTCACTGGAGCAGCAACTGACTTGCTATCCATGAAGTTTCCCTCCTTGATCTTGCCCTTTTCGAAACTAGTGGTTTGATTAACCATCAACACTTGACGCTCCTTCTTGATTTCTACCTTCGCGGTGTCAAACATCGCGAACAGCTCAGGGATCAATACTTCTATCCCTGGTGTATTATAGTTCATCACTAAGTTCTAGTAGCTTTAGTGACAGTGACTTGGAGAACTATATCAATCACTATCTTATCTGGAAGATCAACTCCCACTTGATTCAAGCGATTGTAGTACCCAGACAATCTGAGTACATGCTCAATGATTGAGCTATTCTCCTTCATCTTACAGGCAAAGAATCTTGTTGGAGATCTCATATCTCGCAACACAGGCACGAGCCTGAGATCACAATCTCTGCTCCTAGAACATCTCATATGTTCTGTGACGTTCAAAACGTTTCCGAGCCTCAATTCTAAGCCGTAATGCATGACACACTAAACTATCAAGTAGTCATCGAAACGTGCCTGTCAGATGTTCACAACATCTATAGACGACGCTAGAGGGGGTGGCGCACCGAGCGGTGCATTAAGGACATAAGCCTTCTGTGCAGCAATGAGGACAATCCTCAGATCACGGACCCAGTCCGCAATATTGCTACCAACATCTTTCAACTCTATTTCTCTAGGAACATATATAAATTTAAGGGAGCTACAGCGCGAGCTAGTAATCTACAACATAATTTGCAAAGACACTTTGACTATGTTCATGATAATGAGTTCAATTAATCATATTACTTACAAACTCCCACTCAAGTTGACATCCCTCCGATCATTCGAGTGATACATGATCCAAATTCACCAACTCAAGTCCGATCATTACGTGAGTTGAGGTGGCTACAATGGTGAACATCATCATGTTGATCATATCTACTATATGACTCATGTTCGACCTTTCGGTCTCTTGTGTTCCGAGGCCATGTCTGTACATGCTAGGCTCGTCAAGTTTAACCCGAGTGTTTTGCACGTGCAAATCTGGCTTGCACCCGTTGTATGTGAACGTAGAGTCTATCACACCCGATCATCACGTGGTGTCTCAACACGACAAACTTTCACAACGGTGCACACTCGGGGAGAACACAATTTATCTTGAAATTAAGTGAGGGATCACCTTATAATGCTACCGTCGTCCTAAGCAAAACAAGGTGCATAAAAAGGATTAACATCACATGCAAATCATAAGTGACATGATATGGCCATGAACTTGTGCTTTTGATCTCCATCTAGAAAGCACCGGCATGATCTCCATCGTCACCGGCATGACACCATGATCTCCATCAACGTGTCGCCATCGGGGTTGTCACGCCCTACATGCTTCTACTACTATTTCTACCGTAGCAATAAAGTAAAGCATTACATAGCGCTTAATGATTGACACGCAGGTCATACAATAATTAAAGACAACCCTATGGCTCCTGCCGGTTGCCGTACTCATCGACATGCAAGTCGTGATAATCTATACATCACATGATCATCTCATACATCACATATATCACATCATGTAATTGGCCATATCATATCACAACATACCCTGCAAAAACAAGTTAGACGTCCTCTATTTGTTGTTGCAAGTTTTACGTGGATGCTACGGGTATCTAACAAGAACGATTCTCACCTACGCATAAACCACAATGGTGATACATAGATTGCTTTTCAACCTTCTCAAGTACCGCCTTTGTCGGATCCGATCCAACTAAAGTGAGAGAACCTGTCACCCGGAAGCCATCTAAGCAACAAGTTGCATCGAGGGAACCGGTCGCTCGTAAGTGTACGAGTAATGTTGGTCCGGGCCGCTTCATCTCACAATCCCGCTGAACCAAAATCCGACCAAGGGAGGAAGCAATCTAAGCATCAACGCCCACAAACCTTTTGTGTTCTACTCGAGATCTCATCGAACCATCAACCTAGCTCTGATACCACTGTTGGGGAACGTCGCATGGGAAACAAAAATTTTCCTACGCACACGCAAACCTATCCATGGTGATGAGCATCTACAAGAGGGAGAGTGGATCTACATACCCTTGTAGATCGCTAAGCGGGAAGCGTTAAGAAACGTGGTTGGTGTAGTCGAACTTCTTCGCGATCCAAATCGCCGAGCGTCCCGCGATCCAATCACGAACCGTCCCGCGAACACATCATGATCCGTACCGCGAACTCATCACGATCCATCTCACGATCTTGATCATGATCTGTCCCGCGAACTCATCACGATCCGTTCCGTGATCACATCACGAACCGTCTCGCGATCTCGATCACGGTCCTTCCGATCTAGCGCCGAACGGACGGCACCTCCGCGTTCAGCACACATGCAGCTTGATGATGATCTCCACCGTCTTGATCCAGCAAGAGGAGGTGGAGAGGAGAGAGAGTTCACCGGCAGCGTGACGGCGCTCCGGTGATGGTGGTGGAGTGATTCCGGCAGGGCTTCGCCTAAGCGCCGCGGAAAACCGATCTAGAGGAGAAACTGTGCACCGGTGTAACGGGTAGCACGTGGCCGGAAATTCTGTCCAAAAACCACCCAATCCACTAGTATATATAGGAGGAGAGGAGAGGAGAGGCAGCCAAGGCCTTTGGGTCGGCCGAAATAGGAGGTGGGAAGCAATCCTACTTCACCTCCAATCCTAGTTGGAGTAGGATTGCCTCCTATTGGCTGATTTTCCACTTTTTGCTTTAGGACTTTCTCTCCTACGCCATGGGCCTTTGTGGCTGTTTTCCCAGCCCACTAAGGGCTGGTTATTATTCTCCCACAGCCCATGGACCTCTTGGGGTCGAAATACCCCTCCCGGAGGCCTCCCGGTACACTACCGGCACTCCCGGTACACTACCGGCACTCCCGGTACACTACCGATGAGCCCGAAACTTTTCCGGAAACCAAACTGGGACTTCCTATATATGAATCTCTACCTCCGGACCATTCCGGAGCTCCTCGTGATGTCCGGGATCTCATCCGGGACTCCGAACAAACTTCGGTCACCACCATACATAACTCTACACTACCGAAACGTCACCGAACCTTAAGTGTGCAGACCCTGCGGGTTCGAGAACTATGTAGACATGACCGAGACACCTCTACGGTCAATAACCAATGGCGGGACCTGGACGTCCACATTGGTTCCTACATATTCTACGAAGATCTTTATCGGTCGAACCTCTATGTCAAGGATTCAGTTAATCCCGTATAACGTTTCCTTTGTTCTTCGGTATGTTACTTGCCCGAGATTCGACCGTCGGTATCTCCATACCTAGTTCAACCTCGTTACCAGCAAGTCTCTTTACTCGTTCCATAATACAAGATCCCGCAACTAACAATTAGTCACATTGCTTGCAAGGCTCATTGTGATGTTGTATTACCGAGTGGGCCCTGAGATACCTCTTCGTCACACGGAGTAACAAATCCCAGTCTCGATCCATGCCAACTCAACAGACACCATCGGAGATACCTGTAGAGCACCTTTATAGTCACCCAGTTACGTTGCGACGTTTGATACACACAAGGCACTCCTCCGATATCCGTGAGTTGCATGATCTCATGGTCATAGGAACATATACTTGACATGCAGAAAACAGTAGCAATAAACTGACACGATCATATGCTATGTTTGTAGTTTGGGTCTTGTCCACCACATCATTCTCCTAATGATGTGATCCCGTTATCAAATGACATCTCATGTCCATGGCTAGGAAACCTTAACCATCTTTTGATCAACGAGCTAGTCTACTAGAGGCATACTAGGGACATGGTTTTGTCTATGTATCCACACATGCATTTAAGTCTCCGATCAATACAATTATAGCATGGATAATAAACGATTATCATGAACAAGGAAATATGATAATAACTAATTTATTATTGCCTCTAGGGCATATTTCCAACACGGGTGTGATAGGTTCTAACGTTCGCATACAACGGGTGTAAGCCAGATTTACACACGCGAAACACTTAGGTTGACTTGACGAGCCTAGCATATACAGACATGGCCTCGGAACACGGAAGACCGAAAGGTCGAACATGAGTCGTATGGAAGATACGATCAACATGGAGATATTCACCATGGATGACTAGTCCGTCTCACGTGATGATCGGACACGGGCTAGTTGACATGGATCATGTGTCACTTGGATGACTAGAGAGATGTCTAAGTGGGAGTTCATCAAATAATTTTATTATGTGAACTTAATTATCATGAACATAGTCTAAAAATATCTTTACAATCTATATTATAGATCCAATGGCCAACACGAATGTCATCCTCAATTTCAACGCGTTCCCAGAGAAAACCAAGCTAAAAGATGATGGAAGCAACTATGCGGACTCGGTCCGTGGCTTGAGGATCATCCTCATAGCTTCCAAGAAATTGTATGTCCTTGATGCACCACTAGGTGACCCACCCCTTCTCCCATCAGAGCAAGACATTGCGAACGCTTGGCATTCTCGCTGCGATGATTACTCCCTTGTTCAGTGCAGCATGCTTTACAGTTTAGAACCGGGGCTCCAAAAGCGTTTTGAGCAACACGGAGCATATGAGATGTTGCAAGAGCTGAAACTGGTTTTCCAAGCTCATGCCCGGGTCAAGAGATATGACGTCTCCGACAAGTTCTTCAGCTGTAAGATGGAGGAGAATAGTTCTGTCAATGAGCACATACTCAAAATGTCTGGATTACACAACTGCTTGACTCAGCTGGGAGTTAATCTCCCGGATGACTCGGTCATTGACAGAATCCTCCAGTCGCTTCCACCTAGCTACAAGAGCTTTGTGATGAACTAAAACATGCAGGGTATGGAGAAGTCCATTCCTGACTTGTACTCGATGCTGAAATCAGCGGAGGTCGAGATCAAAAAGGAGCATCAAGTGTTGATGGTGAATAAGACCACTAGTTTCAAGAAAGGCAAGGGTAAGAAGAACTTCAAGAAGGACGACAAAGCTATTGCCGCGCCCGGTAAGCAAGTTGTCGGGAAGAAGAACAAGAATGGACCGAAGCCTGAGACTGAGTGCTTTTATTGCAAGGGTACCGGTCACTGGAAGCGGAACTGCCCCAAGTACTTAGCGGATAAGAAGGCCGGCAATGTTAAAGGTATATGTGGTATACTCGTTATTGATGTGTACCTAACCAGCGCTCGTAGTAGCTCCTGGGTATTTGATACCGGTGCAGTTGCTCACATTTGTTACTCCAAGCAAGAGCTGCGGAATAAGCGGAGGCTGGCAAAGGACGAGGTGACAGTGCGCGTCGGGAATGGTTCCAAGGTCGATGTGATCGCCGTCGGCACGCTACCTCTACATCTACCTTTGGGATTAGTGTTAAACCTTAATAATTGTTATTTAGTACCAGCTTTGAGCATGAACATTGTATCTGGATCTCACTTGATGCGAGATGGCTACTCATTTAAATCTGAGGATAATGGTTGTTCTATTTATATGAGAGAATTGTTTTATGGTCATGCCCCATTGGTCAATGGTTTATTTTTGATGAATCTCGAACGTGATGTTACACATGTCCATAGTGTGAGTACCAAAAAATGTAAGGTTGATAACGATAGTCCCACTTACATGTGGCACTGCCGCCTTGGTCATATTGCTGTCAAACGTATGAAGAAGCTCCATCCTGATGGACTTTTGGAGTCTCTTGATTTCGAATCATTTGACACGTGCGAACCATGCCTCATGGGCAAGATGACCAAGACTTCGTTCTCTGGAACAATGGAGCGAGCAACTGACTTGTTGGAAATAATACATACCGATGTGTGCGGTCCAATGAGCGTCGAGGCTCGTGGTGGCTACCGTTATGTTCTCACCCTCACTGATGACTTGAGTAGATATGGGTATGTCTACTTAATGAAACATAAGTCTGAAACTTCTGAAAGGTTCAAGGAATTTCAGAGTGAGGTAGTGGATCAACGTGACAGGAAAATAAAGTGCCTACGATCTGATCGTGACGGAGAATATTTAAGTCACGAGTTTGTCACGCACCTAAGGAAATGTGGAATTGTTTCACAACTCACGTCGCCTGGCACACCTCAGCGAAATGGTGTGTCTGAACGTCGTAATCGCACTCTATTAGATATGGTACGATCTATGATGTCTCTTACCGACTTACCGCTATCATTTTGGGGATATGCATTAGAGACTGCCGCATTCACTTTAAATAGGGCACCGTCAAAATACGTTGAGACGACACCGTATGAATTATGGTTTGGAAAGAAACCTAAGCTGTCGTTTCTAAAATTTTGGGGATGCGATGCTTATGTGAAGAAACTTCAACCTGAGAAGCTTGAACCCAAAGCGGAAAAGTGCGTCTTCATAGGATATCCCAAAGAGACTATTGGGTATACTTTCTACCTACGATCCGAGGGCAAAGTATTTGTTGCCAAGAATGGATCCTTTCTCGAGAAAGAGTTTCTCTCGAAAGAAGTAAGTGGGAGGAAAATAGAACTTGATGAGGTAATTGTACCTCCACTCGAACCGGAGAGTAACGCAGCATAGGAAGTTGTTTCTGTGGAGCCTACACCGGCTGGAGAGGAAGTTAATGATGATGATCATGAAACTTCAAATCAAGTTACTATTGAACGTCGAAGGTCCACTAGGACACGTTCCGCACCAGAGTGGTATGGCAACCCTGTCCTAGAGATCATGTTGTTAGACAACGGTGAACCTTCGAACTATGAAGAAGCGATGGAGGGCCCGAATTCCAACAAATGGCTTGAAGCCATGAAATCCGAGATAGGATCCATGTATGAGAACAAAGTATGGACTTTGGTGGACTTGCCTGATGATAAGTGAGCCATTGAAAATAAATGGATCTTTAAGAAGAAGACTGACGCGGATGGTAATGTGACCGTCTATAAGGCTCGGCTTGTCGCTAAGGGTTATCGACAAGTTCCAGGAGTTGACTACGATGAGACTTTCTCACCCGTAGCGATGCTGAAGTCTGTCCGAATCATGTTAGCAATTGCCGAATTTTACGATTATGAGATCTAGCAAATGGACGTCGAAACGGCATTCCTTAATGGCTTCCTCAAGGAAGAACTGTATATGATGCAGCCGGAAGGTTTTGTCGATCCTAAAGATGCTAACAAGGTATGCAAGCTCTAGCGCTCCATCTATGGGCTGGTGCAAGCATCTCGGAGTTGGAACATTCGCTTTAATGAAGTGATTAAAGCTTTTGGGTTTGTACAGGTTTATGGAGAACCCTGTATTTACAAGAAAGTGAGTGGGAGCTCTGTAGCATTTCTCGTATTATATGTGGATGACATACTGATAATGGGAAATGATATAGAACTCTTGGAAAGTGTAAAGGCCTACTTGAATAAGTGTTTTTCAATGAAGGACCTTGGATAAGCTGCTTACATATTAGGTATTAAGATCTATAGAGATAGATCGAGATGCCTCATAGGTCTTTCACAAAGCACATACCTTGAAAAGATATTGAAGAAGTTCAATATGGATCAGTCCAAGAAGGGGTTCTTCCCTGTGTTACAAGGTGTAAGATTGAGTACGACTCAATGCCCGACCACGGCAAAGGATAGAGAAGAGATGAGTGTCATCCCCTATGCTTCAGCCATAGGCTCTATTATGTATGCCATGCTGTGTACCAGACCTGATGTGAACCTTGCCATAAGTTTGGTAGGGAGGTACCAAAATGATCTCGGAGCGGAACACTGGACAGCGGTCAAGAATATCCTGAAGTACCTGAAAAGGACAAAGGACATGTTTCTCGTATATGGAGGTGTTGAAGAGCTCGTCGTAAAGGGTTACGTCGATGCTAGCTTCGACACAGATCCGGACGACTCCTAGTCGCAAACCGGATACGTGTATATTTTGAACGGAGGGGCAGTCAGCTGGTGCAGCAGCAAGCAAAGCGTCGTGGCGGCATCTACATGTGAAGCAGAGTACATAGCTGCTTCGGAAGCAGCAAAGGAAGGAGTCTGGATGAAGGAGTTCATCACCAACCTAGGAGTAATTCCAAGTGCGTCAGGCCCGATGACTCTATTCTGTGACAACACTGGAGCTGTTACCCTTGTGAAGGAGCCCAGGTTTCACAAGAAGACAAGACACATCAAGCGCCGCTTCAACTCCATCCATGATTACATTCAGGAGGGATATATAGATATTTGTAAAGTGCATACGGATCTGAATGTCGCAGATCCGTTGACTAAACATCTCTCACAAGAAAAACATGATCAACACCAGAATGCTATGGGTGTTCGATTCATCACAATGTAACTAGATTATTGACTCTAGTGCAAGTGGGAGACTGTTGGAAATATGCCCTAGAGGCAATAATAAAATGGTTATTATTGTATTTCCTAGTTCATGATAATTGTCTATTGTTCATGCTATAATTGTGTTAACCGGAAACCGTAATACATGTGTGAATACATAGACCATAACATGTCCCTAGTGAGCCTCTAGTTGACTAGCTCGTTAATCAATAGATGGTCACGGTTTCATGACCATGGACATTGGATGTCGTTGATAACGGGATCACATCATTAGGAGAATGATGTGATGGACAAGACCCAATCGTAAGAATAGCACTAGATCGTGTAGTTCGTTTGCTAAAGCTTTTCAATATCAAGTATCGTTTCCTTAGACCATGAGATTGTGCAACTCCTGGATACTGTAGGAATGCTTTGGGTGTGCCAAACGTCACAACGTAACTGGGTGGCTATAAAGGTGCACTATGGGTATCTCCGAAAGTGTCTGTTGGGTTGGCACGAATCGAGACTGGGATTTGTCACTCCGTGTGATGGAGAGGTATCTCTGGGTTCACTCGGTAAGACATCATCATAATGAGCTCAATGTGACTAAGGAGTTATCCACAGGATGATGTATTACGGAACGAGTAAAGAGACTTGTCGGTAACGAGATTGAACAAGGTATAGAGATACCGACGATCGAATCTCGGGCAAGTATCATACTGATAGACAAAGGGAATTGTATACGGGATTGATTGAATCCCCGACATCGTGGTTCATCTGATGAGATCATCATGGAGCATGTGGGAGCCAACATGGGTATCCAGATACCGCTGTTGGTTATTGTCCGGAGAAGTGTCTCGGTCATGTCCACGTGTCTCCCGAACCCGTAGGGTCTACACACTTAAGGTTCGATGACGCTAGGGTTATAGGGAAATGGTATACATGATTACCGAAAGTTGTTCGGAGTCCCGGATGAGATCCCGGACGTCACGAGGAGCTCCGAAATGGTACGGAGGTAAAGATTGATATATAGGAAGTCCAGTTTTAGTCACCGGAAAGTTTTCGGGCTCATCGGTATTGTACCGGGAGTGCCGGGAGGGTGCCGGAGGACCCCCGGGAGGGGTGTGACGACCATAAGACTTTGTGGGCCCTTATAGGAGGTGTGCCAGCCCTTATTGGTCTGGCCAAGACCTTCTAGAAAGGCCCATGCGGCTGGAGATCTAGAGATAAAGGGCATAGGGTTTTAAAAAGAGGAGATCCACCTCCCTTGTGGGAGGTGGACTCTATCCCCACTTCGGCCTAAGCCCTCCTCTTTGGAGGAGGGGGAAAGGCAGCCCTCCCTATCCCTCCTCCTATATATACTTGAGGTTTTGGCCTTTTGAGAACAGTTCTGAACTCTCTCTCTCTCTCACGGCAAAGCCCTACCTCTCTTCTTCCTCCTCCGCAGCGCTTAGGCGAAGCCCTGCCGGAATACCTTGCTACTCCACCACCACCACGCCGTCGTGCTGCTGTTGGAGCCCTTCCCTAACCTCTCCTTCCTCCTTGCTGGATCAAGGCGTAGGAGACATCACCGGGCTGCACGTGTGTTGAACGCGGAGGCGCCGTTGTTCGGCGCTTAGATCGGAATCCACCGCGATCTGAATCGCTGCGAGTACGAATCCATCAACCGCGTTCTTGTAACGCTTCCGCTTAGCGATCTTCAAAGGTATGAAGATGCAATCTCTCCCCACTCGCTGCTGGTTTCTCCATAGATAGATCTTGGTGACACGTTGGAAAATTTTGATTTACTACTACGTCTCCCAACAGTGATCATGTTATTAATGACATCCAATGTCCATGGTCATGAAACCGTGACCATCTATTGATCAACGAGCTAGCCAACTAGAGGCTCACTAGGGACATGTTGTGGTATATGTATTCACACATATATTATGGTTTACGGTTAATACAATTGTAGCATGAACAATACACAATTATCATGAACAAGGAAATACAATAATAACCACTTTATTATTGCCTCTAGGGCATATTTCCAACAATCTCCCACTTGCACTAGAGTCAATAATCTAGTTACATTGTGATGAATCGAAGACCCATAGCATTTTGGTGTTGATGATGTTTTGCTCGTGAGAGAGGTTTAGTCAACGGATTTGCGACATTTAGATCCATATGCACTTTACAAATATATATATCTCCCTCCTGAATGTAATCACGGATGGAGTTGAAGCGGCGCTTGATGTGTCTTGTCTTCTTGTGAAACCTGGGCTCCTTCGCAAGGGCAATAGCTCTAGTGTTGTCACATAATAGAGTCATCGGGCCCGACGCACTTGGAATTACTCCTAAGTCGGTGATGAACTCCTTCATCCAGACTCCTTCCTTTGCTGCTTTCGAAGCAGCTATGTACTCCGCTTCACATGTAGATACCGTCATGACACTTTGCTTCCTGTTGCACCAGCTGTCTGCCCCTCCATTCAAAATATACACGTATCCGGTTTGCGTCTTGGAGTCGTCTGGATCTGTGTCGAAGCTAGCATCAACATAACCCTTTACAACGAGCTCTTCGGCACCTCCATATACGAGAAACATGTCCTTTGTCCTTTTCAGGTACTTCAGGATATTTTTGACCGTTGTCCAGTGTTCCGCTCCGGGATCACTTTGGTACCTCCCTGCCAAACTTATGGCAAGGTTCACATCAGGTCTGGTACACAACATGGCATACATAATAGAGCCTATGGCTGAAGCATAGGGGATGACACTCATCTCTTCTCTATCCTTTGCTGTGGTCGGGCATTGAGTCGTACTCAATCTCACACCCTGTAACACAGGCAAGAACCCCTTGTTGGACTAATCCATATTGAACTTCTTCAATATCTTGTCAAGGTATGTGCTTTGTGAAAGACCTATGAGGCGTCTCGATCTATCTCTATAGATCTTGATGCCTAATATGTAAGCAGCTTCTCCAAGGTCCTTCATTGAAAAACATTTATTAAAGTAGGCCTTTACACTTTTGAAAAGTTCTATATCATTTCCCATTATCCGTATGGCATCCACATATAATATGAGAAATGCTACAGAGCTCCCACTCACTTTCTTGTAAATACAGGGTTCTCCATAAACCTGTACAAACCCAAATGCTTTAATCACCTCATTAAAGCAAATGTTCCAACTCCGAGATGCTTGCACCAGCCCATAGATGGAGCGCTGGAGCTTGCATACCTTGTTAGCATCTTTAGGATCGACAAAACCTTCCGGCTGCATCATATACAGTTCTTCCTTAGGGAAGCCATTAAGGAATGCCGTTTTGACGTCCATTTGCCAGATCTCATAATCATAAAATGCGGCAATTGATAACATGATTCGGACAAACTTTAGCATCGCTACGGGTGAGAAAGTCTCATCGTAGTCAACTCCTTGACTTGTCGATAACCCTTAGCGACAAGCCGAGCCTTATAGATGGTCACATTACCATCCACTTCAGTCTTCTTCTTAAAGATCCATTTATTTTCAATGGCTCGCTTATCATCAGGCAACTCCACCAAAGTCCACACTTTGTTCTCATACATGGATCCTATCTTGGATTTCATGGCTTCAAGCCATTCGTTGGAATCCGGGCCTACCATCGCTTCTTCATAGTTCGAAGGTTCACCATTATCCAACAACATGATCTCCAGGACAGGGTTGCCGTACCACTCTGGTGCGGAACGTGTCCTAGTGGACCTTCGACGTTCAATAGTAACTTGATCTGAAGTTTCATGATCATCATCATTAACTTCCTCTCCAGTCGGTGTAGACTCCACAGAAACAACTTCCTGTGCTGCGCTACTCTCCGGTTCGAGTGGAGGTACAGTTACCTCATCAAGTTCTATTTTCCTCCCACTTACTTCTCTCGAGAGAAACTCTTTCTCGAGAAAGGATCCATTCTTGGCAACAAAGACTTTGCCTTCGGATCTGAGGTAGAAGGTATACCCAATAGTCTCTTTGGGATATCCTATGAAGACGCACTTTTCCGCTTTGGGTTCGAGCTTCTCAGGTTGAAGTTTCTTCACATAAGCATCGCATCCCCAAACTTTTAGAAATGACAACTTAGGTTTCTTTCCAAACCATAATTCATACGGTGTCGTCTCAACAGACTTTGACGGTACCCTATTTAAAGTGAATGCGGCAATCTCTAATGCATATCCCCAAAATGATAGCGGTAAGTCGGTAAGAGACATCATAGATCGCATCATATCCAATAGAGTGTGATTACGACGTTCAGACACACCATTTCGCAGAGGTGTGCCACGCGGCGTGAGTTGTGAAACAATTCCACATTTCCTTAGGTGCGTGCCAAACTCGTGACTTAAATATTCTCCGCCACGATCAGATCGTAGGCACTTTATTTTCCTGTCACGTTGATTATCTACCTCACTCTAAAATTCCTTGAACCTTTCAAAGGTTTCAGACTTGTGTTTCATTAAGTAGACATACCCATATCTGCTCAAGTCATCAGTGAGGGTGAGAACATAACAGTAGCCACCACGAGCCTCGACGCTCATTGGACCGCATACATCGGTATGTATTATCTCCAACAAGTCAGTTGCTCGCTCCATTGTTCTAGAGAACGGAGTCTTGGTCATCTTGCCCATGAGGCATGGTTCGCACGTGTCAAATGATTCAAAATCAAGAGACTCCAAAAGTCCATCAGCATGGAGCTTCTTCATGCGTTTGACAGCAATATGACCAAGGCGGCAGTGCCACATGTAAGTGGGACTATCGTTATCAACCTTACACTTTTTGGTACTCGCACTATGGACATGTGTAACATCATGTTCGAGATTCATCAAAAATAAACCATTGACCAGCGGGACATGACCATAAAACATTTCTCTCATATAAATAGAACAACCATTATTCTTAGATTTAAATGAGTAGCCATCTCGCATCAAGTGAGATCCAAATAGAATGTCCATGCTAAAATCTGGTACTAAATAACAATTATTAAGGTTTAAAACTAATCCCGAAGGTAGATGTAGAGGTAGCGTGCCGACGGCAATCACATCGACCTTGGAACTATTCCCGACGCGCACTGTCACCTCGTCCTTTGCCAGCCTCCGCTTATTCCGCAGCTCTTGCTTGGAGTAACAAATGTGAGCAACTGCACCGGCGGTATCAAATACCCAGGAGCTACTACGAGTGCTGGTTAGGTACACATCAATAACGAGTATATCACATATACCTTTAACATTGCCGGCCTTCTTATCCGCTAAGTACTTGGGGCAGTTCCGCTTCCAGTGACCGGTACCCTTTCAATAAAAGCACTCAGTCTCAGGCTTGGGTCCATTCTTGTTCTTCTTCCTGGCAACTTGCTTACCGGGCGCGGCAACAGCTTTGTCGTCCTTCTTGAAGTTCTTCTTACCCTTGCCTTTCTTGAAACTAGTGGTCTTATTCACTATCAACACTTGATGCTCCTTTTTGATCTCGACCTCCGCTGATTTCAGCATCGAGTACAAGTCAGGAATGGACTTCTCCATACCCTGAATGTTTTAGTTCATCACAAAGCTCTTGTAGCTAGGTGGAAGCGACTGGAGGATTCTGTCAATGACCGGGTCATCCGGGAGATTAACTCCCAGCTGAGTCAAGCGGTTGTGTAATCCAGACATTTTGAGTATGTGCTCATTGACAGAACTATTCTCCTCCATCTTACAGCTGAAGAACTTGTCAGAGACGTCATATCTCTCGACCCGGGCATGAGCTTGGAAAACCAGTTTCAGCTCTTGGAACATCTCATATGCTCTATGTTGCTCAAAACACTTTTGGAGCCCCGGTTCTAAACTGTAAAGCATGCTGCACTGAACAAGGGAGTAATCATCGTAGCGTGACTACCAAGCGTTCGTAACGTCTTGGTCCGCTGGGAAAATGGGTGGGTCACCTAGCGACGCATCAAGGACATACAATCTCTTGGAAGCTATGAGGATGATCCTCAAGCTACGGACCCAGTCCGCATAGTTGCTTCCATCATCTTTTAGCTTGGTTTTCTCTAGGAACGCGTTGAAGTTGAGGGTGACATTAGCATTGACCATTGGATCTACAATATAGATTGTAAAGACAAGTTTAGACTAAGTTCATGATAATTAAGTTCATATAATCAAATTATTTAATGAACTCCCACTTAGATAGACATCTCTCTAGTCATCCAAGTGAGACATGATCCATGTCAACTAGCTCGTGTCCGATCATCACGTGAGACGGACTAGTCATCCATGGTGAACATCTCCATGTTGATCGTATCTTCTATACGACTCATTTTCAACCTTTCGGTCTTCCGTGTTCCGAGGCCATGTCTGTACATGCTAGTCTCGTCAAGTCAACCTAAGTGTTTCGCATTTGTAAATCTGGCTTACACCCGTTGTGTGCGAACGTTAGAACCTATCACACCCAATCATCACGTGGTGCTTCGGAACAACGATCCTTAGCAACGGTGCACAGTTAGGGTGAACACCTTTCTTGAAATTTTATTGAGAGATCATCTTATTTACTACCATCGTTCTAAGCAAATAAGATGTAAACATGATAAACATCACATGCAATCAATATAGTGACATGATATGGCCAATATCATCTTGGTCCTTTGATCTCCATCTTCGGGGCACCATGATCATCATTGTCACTGGCACGACACCATGATCTCCATCATCATGATCTCCATCATCATGTCTTCATGAAGTTGTCTCGCCAACTATTAATTCTACTACTATGGCTAACGTTTAGCAATAAAGTAAAGTAATTACATGGCGTTTATGATTGACACGCAGGTCATACAATAAAATAAGACAACTCCTATGGCTCCTGTCGGTTGTCATACTCATCAACATGCATGTCGTGAATCCTATTACAAAAACATGATCAATCTCATACATCACAATGCATCACATCACATCCTTTGGCCATATCACATCACAAGACATATGCTGCAAAAACAAGTTAGACGTCCTCTAATTTGTAGTTGCTAGTTTTTACATGGCTGTTGTAGGTTTCTAGCAAGAACGTTTCTTACCTACGCCAAAACCACAACGTGATATGACAATTGCTATTTACCCTTCATAAGGACCCTTTTCATCGAATCCAATCCGACTAAGGTGGGAGAGACAAACACCCGCTAGCCAGCTTATGCAACAAGTGCATGTCAGGCGGTGGAACCGGGCTCACGTAAGCGTACGTGTAAAGTTGGTCCGGGCCGCTTCATCCCACAATACCGCTGAATCAAGATAAGACTAGTAGTGGTAAGCTAATTAACAAGATCGACGCCCACAATTGCTTTGTGTTCTACTCGTGCATAGATTCTACGCATAGACCCAGCTCATGATGCCTCTGTTGGGAGACGTAGTAGTAAATCAAAATTTTCTACGCGTTCACCAAGATCTATCTATGGAGAAACCAGCAACGAGAAGGAAGAGATTGCATCTTCTACCTTTGAAGATCGCTAAGCGGAAGCGTTACAAGAATGCGATTGGTGGAGTCATACTCATAGCGATCCAGATCGCGGTAGACTCCGATCTTAGCACCGAACAACGGCGCCTCCGCGTTCAACACACGTGCAGCCCGATGACGTCTCCTACGCCTTGATCCAGCAAGGGGGAAGGAGAGGTTGAGGGAGAGCTCCAGCAGCACGATGGTGTGATGACGGTGGAGCTGCGTGGTACTCCGGCAGGGCTTCGCCAAGCACTACGGAGAACGAGGAGAAGGAGAAGTAGGGCTGCGCCGAGAGGGAGAGAGAGTCATGCAAACAACCCCAAAGGCTCAACTATATATAGGAGGAGAGGGAGGAGGGTGCCCACCCCTAGGGTTCCCACCCTAGGTGGCGCGGCAGCCCTAAATGGGGCCTAGACCGGCGGCCAAGGGGGAGGGAGAGGTGGTGCGGCAGCCCTAGCTGCCCTAGATGGGCCTAGGGCCCATCTAGGCCTAGGGTTTGCCCCCCTTCTCTCCTTGCTGTGCCTTGGGCTAGGTGGGAGGGGCGCACCAGCACACCTAGGGGCTGGGTCCTCCACCTTTGGCCCATGCATCCCTCCAGGGCCCGTGGCCCCTCCCGGTGGACCCCCGGAACCCTTCCGGTGGTCCCGGTACGTTATTGGTGACGCCCGAAACATTTCCGGTAACCAAACCTCATTTCCTATATATCAATCTTTGTCTCCGGACCATTCCGGAACTCCTCGTGACTTTCGGGATATCATCCGGGACTCCGAACAACCTTCGGTAACCACATCCACTATTTCCCTATAACCCTAGCGTCATCGAACCTTAAGTGTGTAGACCCTACGGGTTTGAGAGACACATAGACATGACCGAGACACATCTCCAGTCAATAACCAACAGCGGGATCTGGATACCCATGTTGGCTCCCCACATGCTCCACGATGATCTCATCGGATGAACCATGATGTCGGGGATTCAATCAATCCCGTATACAATTCCCTTTGTCTACCGGTATGATACTTGCCCGAGATTCGATCGTCGGTATCCTTATACCTTGTTCAATCTCGTTACCGGCAAGTCTCTTTACTCGTTCCGCAACACATCATTCCGTGGCTAACTCCTTAGTCACTTTGAGCTCATTATGATGATGTCTTACCGAGTGGGCCCAGAGATACCTCTCCGTCATACGGAGTGACAAATTCCAGTCTCGATTCGTGCCAACCCAACAGACACTTTCGGAGATACCCGTAGTGCACCTTTATAGACACCCAGTTACGTTGTGACGTTTGGCACACCCAAAGTATTCCTACGGTATCCGGGAGTTGCACAATCTCATGGTCTAAGAAAATGATACTTGACATTAAAAAAGCTTTAGCAGACGAACTACACGATCTTGTGCTATGCTTAGGATTGGGTCTTGTCCATCACATCATTCTCCTAATGATGTGATCAGTTATCAACGACATTCAATGTTCATGGTGATAAAACCGTGACCATCTATTGATCAACGAGCTAGCCAACTAGAGACTCACTAGGGACATGTTGTGGTATATGTACTCACACATGTATTATGGTTTCCGGTTAATACAATTGTAGCATGAACAATAGACAATTATCATGAACAAGGAAATACAATAATAACCATTTTATTATTACTTCTAGGGCATATTTCCAACAAACAGTGCATTTGTTGTGCGTAAAGTTTCATTGATATGAGAGAGAAGACTAAGGTATATAGACTTTCCACTCTATGTACAGATTTAATCAGAAGCATTATCCATGAAAGATACCACCATAAAGTAATTGACACATGAGTGAGCTTATAAGTCAAGGCACCAATGTACATGTGAAAAGCTGGTTGGAGCAATAGGAGCTCTTTACCCCAGCAGTTGCCACCTAAAAAAAGATGCACGATGCAACAGACTCAATCATTCAGTCGACGACTCATATCTTGTAACAAAATCCAGGCGCCATGGTTGAAGCTGCCAAGGCATCTTCATTCTAATGTATTTCCCTGATCTAACTACATCCTGCCTAAAGAAGTGCTTTGATGCTGATAAACCAGAAAATTCACGTCGCAATGAACTTCTAGATATGAAAACTCTGCTGCAAAAGAATCATGGGATGGCAAGGTAGTGGGCACTTGTACAGTACAACATCCTTGCTCAACATCAATCTAGAAACTACTAAGCATTGAGGCATGCAGAAGTTCCGGAAAAACACGCCATGATCATGTGGAAGTTCTGGAGAAACACTCAGTGAGGACAAAATCACGGTCACATCATTGTCGGTTGTGGCAGCCATCCATCCCACAAATTTGTTGATGACGATCCTCAAGCACCACTGCACCTTGCCAGACGCCGTCACTACGACCTCCATGGCTTCACCACCATGAGCCTGTCACAAAGAAAACAACCATATGGTAGCTGATTTAGTAAACATATATCTAACTGCAGAATTCTTGGTACCATCCTGGAACCTGTCACAAAGAAAACAACCATCTGGTCATGCAGCTCGCACGGCTCATCTTGGCATTTCTATAGTTTTTGCGTGGAAAGAGAGAGATGATGGAGGAGGTGTGGCAATGGTAGGAAAAGAAAAAAACGCTGGTTGCAGGGAGATAGGGTTAGGCAGCGGCCATGATTCTGGAGGATGGATATTCCCTTGAGATCTGCAGACAGGAAAGGGGTGAGCATGTTTCGTATGGAAGGAACACGTCAGATTGAATCTTAATCTTTTTTTATAGTTGTGATTGAATTATAATCTGAGAGAGGAGAGGCCACGATCTTTCTTTTCTCAAAAAATCATGTGGGATGGAGTAACAGGGGGAGATGGACTCTTTCTTTTTATTTGAAATCCATAACAATATGGATTGTTTGTTTAGTAGGGTACCTATGAGTTCTCTTATACGTATAGGTTGGAGCACTTTGTTTTTTTCTCTCCACGTTATATGTTGGATGTGTAACATGTTTTTTTCCTAGCGTGTAGGCTGGGTCATGTTGGGTTCTTTTTTCAAGCAATTAGAGTAACATAAATCAGAGGGTTAAGATAGATTGATTAAATTGATCGAATGGTTAAGAAAATTTTAATGATGTGGATTAACATGGAGTCTATTGGTGCCTCCAATTATATAATAATAAAAGAAGATTTGCACTGTTGCCCTATCCTGGCCTAGTGGGGGGCTGGTCCGTCCATCAATGTGTGCTACAAGGAAAAAAAACATGCTATGTTAAAAGAGTGTTGCCTTTCAGCATGTCATATGGTCTTCAATATTATTATTGTTTTTGAAACAAAGTCAAAAACTTTGCCTCATCTCATTAATTAAGAAGTTTAGACAAAGTTTTAAGCTTACAGGACCAGAAAGATCCAATAAAAATAGAAGGAATCACTCTCCCGAAATTAAATTGCTCAGAAGTTTAGCCTCGGCTATGACCCACGTCTCGGCCTCGTCGTTGATTATAGCCACCACTCTCGTGGTCGGCGGTTCCTGTTTACAGAAGACGCTAGCATTTCCATCGTTCCAGATTCCCAACACACTAGCATTTGTAGGGAGATTCCCGCCTTTCTAGATTCGCCATATCGTCCGTCGTTGGCGGACCACCATTGGTTGACTGTTTGTAGATCATTCCATAAGTGTGCTGCAAACTGTGTCCACATCCAATCATAAATCATGTTCCAGACTCTTATGGTGTAGCGGCATTTGAACGGAAGATGAGACGCAGATTTTGGCTCCCTTTTGCACAACTGACAGAGGCCGCAATTGGGCCATCCTCCGCGTTGCAATCTGTCAGAAGTCCATATTTTATCTTGAAGAACAAGCCAAGAGAAATTTTAATCTTGAGACGGGATAACTCCTGTATGTATGGTATAATATTCAAAATTAATATAAAAGTGCAATCATTATCAGTCTTCAATATTTAGCTCCAATGATTACATTTTTATAGTATATATGGTATAATATTCAAAATTACTATAAAAGTAAAGTCTATCCCTCCCCCCCCCCCCCCCCCCCCAATAACTACAATCTCGTCCGAACGCTTTATTCTATTTTAAGAAATATTGCCACATTTTACTCCTTATGCATGACCTTTGGAGCTAAAATTGACAAGGCAGGCCCATTTGTTAGGGCAACGCCTTGAAAACTAATTAGACAACCAACTTAGACTTGTATCCCCTGGGGTTATATCAGTGAGGATCTCTTTGATTCGCATGATTTAAATAACACATGAATGGAAAGAACATAGAAATACAATGCCATCCCTTTTGAAGTCTACATGATTTTTGTTTGCTTGTCTGCATCACACGAAAAACAAACGAGTCTCTCTAAGAGCTTTGAGTGGATGAAAAAAATCTATGGAATATAATACAAATGAATAACTAGAAAAAAAAGTATACTCCTTCTGTTTCTAAATATAAGTCTTTTAGAGATTTTACTACGGACTACATACGAAGCAAAATAAGTAAATCTACACTCTAAAGTATGTCTATATACATCCGTGCGTAGTCAGTATATCCTACAAATCAAATGACAAACATAGGAAAAATTCTAAGGATTCCAATCCTTCAAAATTCGTATGAATATCCTTCAGATCAAAGACGCCCTACGATTAGTGTGGTGCCTCTATCCATAATTGTTCATTAAATATTGACACAATTCCAATAATTTGATTGAATCTGATAAAAATTTAAACAACCTCTAATGAGTATGCATCTGACTTGTCAGCTCAGTCAGCTACTATGTCATCCTAAGAAGCACATCTGTTGGTTCAGGATTTATGAAACTATTTTCACGAATTATGAAAAACTCTACCTAGGTGTGAAATTTTCTCAAGATGGGCCTATGAAAACGAATCAGATGGGAGTAATTTCTTTTACAGTATATGTATAAACAAAGCAAAACTGTAATACTTTTGCGATTAATTTTTGACATAATTTAACACATATAAGTTGCAAGTTTCCGACCTAAATATCTAAAACAACATCAATATCATTTAAAAAAAAGTTTGATTGAAGGTTCGTCCAAAGCATTACATTTCGTGGACAGGAAAGAATACATGTTTACCAGACCAATTACTTGAACTGAATTGAGATGCTGCTCGGTGTATCAGAAAATTCAAGGAAGATTGAGGTGTTTTAACAAAAATAGATTTTAAGCGGGTGGTGAGCAATCAAAGCTCAGTTTTGGCCATCAATAGTAGATTGATATGATCCAAGGTGAGAGGACCCCCCCCCCCCCCCCCCCCCAGAAGGCTAAAGCTTTGAGCTAATACAGGAAGTAAGAAACAACCTATTACATAAAAAGGAAAGCCAAAGCGAGCATAAAAGCGCGCACATCATAGCTCTTTTACAGTAGAAGTTGCAATACTTCATGCACATGTTGGGCTAGAAGACTATATTTTTCTTGCACATGGTGTACAAAAAGAGCTAAACCAACCTTCTGTAGCACTTGCAATAACGGCTACAACTAAGTGGAGAATGCTTCTACGGTTACACGTCATCTACGTGAGAATTACATTTCACAGGATTCATAAATATCTAGGGTAGATCTGAAGGTGTACAAAGCAGCCAAACCAACTACCTGTAGCACTTGCAACAAATGCCACAATAAAGTAAGAGATGCTTCTACTGCTACAACCTTAGTGAGAATGCCCTGGCAGTAAATGAAGTTTGCAACTTACACTGGATATGTACATGTATTTGCCAAGTAACTGTACACGAAAACCAAGATATGTCTTATTTTCTATCTTTTCATCTTCTCATCAAATTATCTAGGGTATCACATTTTGTCGCGTAAGTCAGTCTCTGACAAGATCAAGTTCCAGGGTCCACCTTTGCTCCCTAACCTGCACATTAGGAAAAATACTTGAAGCCATCAAGGTTCTCTCCATTCCAACTTCCATGAGAAGGACGATGGAAACATATATAGTCCACACTACCTCCACAACCCAGCAACTGCTCGCAAACTCATAAAAAGAATGAGACCGGCCCAGACGCCACCAAGACCAAATTCAGGAGCGGCTACAAGTAGGAAAACTGATGAGATGGCTCCTGCAAAGAACTGAGCAAACCAGATACTTAAATATTGTTAGTTATTTTGCAGCTCATTTACTATTGGCAACAAGAAAGGGAATAGAGTGCAAACAGAGATCCAGTTTAGACCATGGAGTATGCAGCATATGCAAAGTCAGATACACCATAGTAGAGCCCATCAATCACAAAAGCAACAGCGTTTATTGGCTGGGAGATGGCGACGAACTGCAAGATTTAATATTGGAGCAGTGAGTATCATGGTATCAAACTTCACTTGTACTTCACTTGTCACATTAGTTTATTTGAGCAGTTGTAAATATCTCATTACCCATACTCCAGATTTGGCAATAGCCAGAACTGCTGGATCGTCTGTGAACAGCGAGGAGAAAGACTCAAACCCGAAAAACAAGATTATAGCGAGTGTCATACCAGTCGCCCCTCCAATCTGCGTAACAGAAGATGTGAACAAATATCTTACACCCGGAGGTAAGGGAAAAAGAGAAATTCAGCAGTATTTATGAACATCCTTTTCCATGAAATGAATATCTACCTGCAGAACTCTGTACAGAACAATGCGTGACTGCTTGTAATTTCTTTTCGTATATTCAGTTGCAAGTAGAGCCTGCATTTTATGGATACTTTAAGAACACACACCAAGCTAACAGGGTAGAAATAAAATGCCACGCTGTATAATGTACATACCTGTCCAGCAAGAGCTAACGCATCATTGAGTAAAGAGATTGTTAACCATACTTGCAAGCATAACTGATGGCCAGCCATTGGAACAGCCCCTTCCCTTGCAGCGAGAGATGTAGACAGTGTCATGGTGAGGAGCACTGCTATGGTCCTACCGATCAGCAGTCCACCTGCAGAACAGTTCACAATTTGACGTGTTTAAGAAAACAACTACTACTGAGGTCATATCACATCCATGGATAAGGTATGCAAGACCAATGTTCTAAGTCCATGGAAATAAACAGCATGAATATCTACCAACCTGATTTCAGGTAGCGGATCACCCCACCACCAATGATCTTTCCTGAGAAGATTACTACTTTACTATTCAACTTCCAAAGGAGGATGCAAGCTATCACATACCTGACATCAGGCAAATATTTTGCAGATAGTTAGAGCCCTTTGAATGCAGATGACTAAAATTAAGAGCTAGGGGACACCAATGAGGAAAGTACATTAGATTTTCATGATAGCATTAACATACTCAGATGTTACAGTCGCCAACGCAGCACCTCTTACTCCTAAACCAAGCGGAAAGACAAATATGGCATCAAGTATTGCATTTACTAGGTTACCAACACCTGCATGCAAAACACCCAAATCAAAAAGATAATATCTCATGTACATACTGCAGCAGGAGCCTCTCCTACTGTTTCGGTGTAAAATAAAATAGTTTTTTAATCATTTATGCCACTACTACTTAGTTTTGCCATCAGAAGTTACAACTGCTAAAAAATGTCATCGTTCCATGAGATGCTTGCTCAAAACTACCATTAGATACCTAAGAAATGTCATCGTTCCATTAGATAATTGCTAAAAAATGCCATTAGACACCATTATTGTCGGGTCAAACCCGTTGACCATGTTATATGACCAAAATACCCCTAGACCCACATGTCATATCTCTCTATCCCACAATGATAAGTATGGGCCCCACTTGTCAGGAGTAAACAAGCAAATAATTTTAGAGAAAAATAAGAACATTGTTAGCGAACGAGTGGGACCCACACTTTATCGTAGTGAGATAGAGGGAGAGCTGACATGTTGGTCCACGGATATTTTGGTCATTGTAACATGGTAAACGGGCTTTGAGCTAACAACAATGGTGTCTAGTGGCATTTTTGAGCAATTAAAATTCCTAGTGGCAAGACTGAGTAGTGAGACACAACTAGTGGCATAAATGATAAAAACCCAATAAAATAAAATTCCGAAGTGCATATAGGGCATATGTGTTCCCGAGACTTGCTTGTTAGAGATACTCAAAATGATAAAAGGCTACAGTACATGATTAAATTTATGCAATTTAGCCACAAGAAATTGCAATATCTTACCAATAGCGTACAAAGGTGTCCTTGTATCCATCAACCCACGAAATGCACCCTGTGCTGCAAGTGCTACTATGATAGGTGGAGCACCATATGCCCTAAAAGTAAGAAATTGCTCGGCTGGCATACGCACTGGGGAATCCTGTTTATGTAGCAAAGAACAACTTATACTCAAGAGTATTCTGACATAAGAAAAATACGTGATAAAAATACTTGGCTTGAAATGACTACGCCGAATCAAAGCTTGTGTTTCAGGTGCTATTTTCCCTATTTATTTTTAGACTACAGTTACTTCAAGAGATAGAAAGCATGATTGACCACTAAATATGATCATATTCTAACTCACTTTTCCAGGTAGTATAATTGCTTATTTACTTCCATCTCATCCTAACTTGGTTCATTTTCTCAGCAACACAAAAAAGGCATTTATCTGAACATTACCAGCTAAGCACATAACAAATTGAGGGCCAAGACGTAGATATAATAAATGTTTAATCCTGGTAACCATCGATAAATTAGTCCTACATACCACTGGTATACCGATGACATCCATCAATGTTCCAGACCCAAAAATAAGTGCCACCGTTTCCATCAACCCAATACCAGAAGCTAGAGCCAAAGATGTCGTGACTGCCGGAAGAAACTTCCTTTCTTCAGTCAACTTATTATCTGGGGATCTTCGAAATTCATCTTTTAAGTGAGATAATTAGTGTAACACAAAATATGACAATAATTTCCACAAAATCTTTGAGCTCTTTATTAGCTTACTTTGTCCTGTTCCTCTATAACTATCATCTACTGCTTGCTGCTCAGCAACAAAAGACGTGGTGACGTTAAGCAGTGGAACATTAAATAACTTTGACACCAAATTGAAGATCGAAATCGATACACCCACGGCAGCAAGTTCGGTTGAACCTGATGATAGAGTAAAAAAATGATCGAGAGATCAACAATCTTTCCAGGTCAAAATGTGAATTTAAAAAATTGATATATTTACTTATTCATGAGATAGATAAGTACAGTAGTATACAGATTACTAGTACTTGAAAAAATGTAATCCTACATTCGAGAAACATAACTTTGTGTGCAAATTGGCTACACATGCATATCAATGGCTCGAAATTTGCAGCACAAGATCTTCAGTTACTAGGTTACAATGCTGCAAAATATGACTACTAGTGTAGCATAATTTGGTTGTGAATATTGTTGGTCAAGTTGCTCAAACTCAAACACCGTCTTAACATCGATGATGCGGCCTTGTACCATAGTCTGTGCGCAGGATGGCAAGAAAGAACCTATATTACCTATATGGCCGACGAAGGCGGTGTCGACGAGCGCAGCGATGGGGTCGGCGGCGAGCGCGAGCACAGCGGGCGCGGCGATGCTCAGGATATCCATCCCAACCGTGTCAAGCCTGAGCCATGCCGGCAGCGTACCCATCGCAGTCATAGCTTCCTCCTCCTTCCTTTCAGGCTCTGACTCACGGGAAGCGTCCTCGTCGTCGTCGACCACGCCCTTGACTGTCGGCTCCGCGCGGCATCGCGGAGTGCGCCGCCGAGGAGCGGCAGAAGTACGGCAGGGACAGGGGCGTCCGGAAGGCATGTGGGCATGGTGGACCCTCCGATGCGGGGCCAGGGTGAGCGCCGCGGCGGCCCTCGTCGGCGCCGGCGAGGTCGCCGCCATGAGTATTCGCGCGCGCGAGCGTGTGGGTGGGAGTACGGCACGTGGTGGGTTCAGTCTTCAGTGGGAGAGAGAGGTTTGCCGTTTTGTTGGGCCTTTGGATTGGGCCGTAACAACCCGCTACCTCTTCTTCGCCCTCGCCTCGGTCCGTCAGCTCGTGCCACGATCCTCCCCCGCCCGCCGCCGCCGCCGCCTCCTCACTCCGGCGACCGCTCCTCTGACTCCTGACAGGTACCGGCTATCTCTGCCCTCCCATTCAATTGATGTACGGTTGATCGGACTTTGTGGACGCTGCAGCTTGCGGCCAGCAGTGCCGTATGAGGTTCGCCGGGTGGTACCTGAAGATCGCCGTCGGCGGCGCGGCCATAGGCGCCGCCATGGAGCTTTTCATGATCCACACCGGCTTCTGTGCGTCCCTCCCTCCTCCATTCAACAACCAACTTCTTGTAATTATCTGGTTAAAATCGTTAGGGTAGATGCACTCCATACAAATTTCATCTCTGCGCATGTCAAGTCTCCTCAAAATTTTACACCTAGCTCTAGCGTTAACTAGTCAGGTGTTGCTGTGAAATCAATGGGGCCTCTAGACATCATCAGCCAAGGATCCCAGAATTCCCTCCTGAATTAATTAAACTGGATTGATGAGGAAATCCTCCATCAGTAACAACACAAACTTCTATTGTTAGGTGCCCATGGGGATTTACGTTGTCAAGTTCTTTTGTTCGTTTGGTGCATGATAACGTTAATGATGCTTTCTGTTTACTACAGATGAGAAGGTAACGGTACTGGAGTCAGAAAAACGAGCTTGGGAAAGCAGTCCAGAAGCACAAGCTATGAGAGAAGCCCTGAATCCATGGCACAAGCGTGATGAGCAAGAGAAAAAATAGGGAATGATAGGCTCATCGGTCCTCCTTTCAAGTAATTGCATTCCCACCCTTCCATTGTATCGTAACCCCTTGAACGAGGTAATACAGATGCGGCGTTTCTGTAGTTGTTGAAACATTTACCCTATCTCTCTGGGGTTGCTGGATGATAGCTTCCAGCAATGTTCTAAAGGAGTTATGCCCATGTCACATCCATATGTCTACTTGCTAACAAGGATTCTTTTACAGTTTCCATGCATACGCGTCCATTTTGAATGTCATTCAAACTCAGTATCTGCTATGTTTACCGAAATAATAAATAATCTTAGACTTGCAGAGGTCAAACCAAACTATATCTTCCAATCGTTGAGTGAGGACTGTCTTTTCTGTGAGTTGATGCTAAATTTTGTGATCAAAGATATCTGGGGTACCCCAGCTGCCCCATTAATTCAAATTTTATTTCTCATGGCATATTGTTTAGATTTTTTTTGTTTTGTTTTCTGTGTCATGAGAAGCTACTTTCTTACTCTCTCCGTTCATAAATATACGATGTTCTAACTGTTTTCTGAATCGGATGTATATAGACACGTTTTAGTGTGTTTGTTCACTCATTTCACTCCGTATATAGTCCATATTTAAGTATCCAAAGCATCCTATATTTGTGAACGGAGGGATTATTTCCCAAGCCTACCATTTTAGACTGATCCAATTTCAACTCCACCATAGGCAAAGTAGCAAACATGGACAAAGTGATGAGTTCGTGTGAGGTCAGAAAGAAACATCAGTAGTAAGTTAAGGCAACCGCCTTGCGCCTTCAAGTTGACATTAGTGCCCTGTAAACAGAACAATGGTTCTACCTTTTACATAGGGCTGCTAATCTCATAATTTGCTGCCCCCTTGTTGAATCTCGTGATGGTAGTAATTACATGTATTGCATCTAACCCAGTCCACCCAGAACCAAACCAAAACTTGTAGAAGCTTAGCCATGACTTCAGAACAGTGAGGAACAAACAAGGAGTTCCTTTCTCAACTCAAGACTTGGCTATGGTGCTTACAACTAGATTGACCAGCAGCAGTAGCATAAGCCTGTCTTGTTCTCAAGAATAGGGCTATGCTTGATGCCAAGCCCAGCAATGTGATGCAACCCCACACAAAGAATGTGTTTGAGTAGCACTTCGCACCCATGCACACTATCATGGTGTCAACCGTGCCAGTGAGGTTGTCCAGTACCATACTCTTTCGGCCGTTTGCATCATATACCAGGGCGGCAATCTGTCCGTAGAGGAGTGAGCCAAGAGGGATATTGGTGATGAGGATGTTGTGGTTCACACCGATGCTATTTGGTCCAAAGAGCTCGGATGTCACTGACACTGCCGCAGCGAAGATGAAACCTGAGCTTAGGCCAATTAATGCCGTTCCTGCTATCAGAGTGTTTACATCGTGCAATTTCCACATTAAGAAGAAAGCCACTGGCATGGGCACCAACGCTGCCGCAAGCCACCCTGTCCGAGCAAATGACACCCTCCTGCATGCAAATTCCATATATGGTATAGTTAGCTAGGATGCTAGTTGATGAGAGTTAAGTTATCTGTATGTAGCTAGATTAAGACAGACATACCTGTGAAGGAAGTCAGGGAGTGCAGAGAGAAGGCGGCCGAAGAAGGAGCAAGAGGAGTAAACTGCAAGAAGCATGGTGAGCTGTGGTTGACATTGCAACGATTGCGCAATCTGCCCCAAGTTGTTGCTGTACACCAGCCCAACAGTGGCACCACAGAAGTACGCTGTGTAGTAGAGCCAAAAATCGATACACCGGATGAGCTTCTTTGCACTATGCTCCTCACCAAGAACCAACACACAGCCCTTATCCAGTATTGTCCCACAGCAACAGCCCTTGGGCTGCCATTCCTCTGTTTTATGCGCCATGCTGCCGTTGGTCTCGGTATGGTCATCATGGTTGAGAAGGAGCGGCTTTTGTGGATCATTGTGGTTGAATGTCAATTCAGGGTCAGGACCATGTGTGCCTACACCAGAACAACTCGAGGCGGCAGGGATGACGAGAGGAAGGGTGAGGAGGGCCAGGGCGCCCATGAGGACGGCCCTTGCAGCAGAGCTGGTTGTGGTGACAGAACCGAAGGTCACTAAATATATGCCGGTGACGAATGCGATGGTGTAGAAGCAGAGGAAGACACGCCTGTCATGCTTTGGCACACTGCGGAGGCTGCTGTGGTCATGTGGATGGCAGAGGAGGATCGCTGGGAGCGCAACGATGGAGGCGACGAGGGGGAGGATGGCATTGAGGAGGAGGTAGACGGACGGGGAATAAGGGGAGAGAGCGTTGGCAAAGAGGGTGTAGAAGGCAGCACTGAGCCCGTTGAAGCTTATGGAAAGGGAGAGGGCCAGGGGGCGGTTGGCTGCGGAGAAGCTGCGTATGCAGACCACGAAGCAGACCGTGTTGAACCAGCAGATGCTGCACCCTGCTGCCAGGCAGATCAAGAACACCTGCGAACAATGCAACAAGTTAATCAGAATTGCTCGGTTGTTTCATTAAGTTGAGCTCATAAACAGTTTGCCTGTCCAGGAAAGTTTTCAGGCAATGATCAGCCCAGTGTAACCTGCGCTGGTCATTTTTTGGGAATGCTATGTACTAATATGCAATGCATCGGTGCAGCAGGTCGAGTGACAATACTGATGTGCTTGTTCAAGCTGTGCCTGGAACTGGAAGTGAACATCTGATGTGAGCACTGCACAGTGATGACTAGTTAGCGATGCAATTGCTCAGGTAAACACAGTAAAACTAAAACCACGACAAGAATTATGAAACGGAGGGAGTAATAAACTGTTACTAAAAATCTGGCATCTTATTTGCTGTGTATCTTGCATGTTGTTTTCCTTGCTGGATATGGCGAAGAGGAGAAGATAAGAAGCAGGTGGGTGGTACTGTTCTGGGGATCCAACGCAGCATGCGTGTGCGATGCTGCCCTGATCTTCAGGTATCGGGTCCGGGCGACGCGGTTGTGAGTGGCTTTTGCCGTGTGAGGTCCTTGTCTTTGCTGATCCTGACCTTTTGTTGTTGATTCTTTTGAGAATTTGGGTCCTTTGCCTTCTTGGTGCGGGTATCGGAATCCAGGCAAAGCAGGTTGACAAACCATTCTGTGGTCAGTTAATTTGATGCTTTAACACGATCACCCTCCCATGGATGTCATGTCACCCTCAGAATTGATACAGCGCGCTGTATTGTTAGTAGTTACTACTCCCTTCGTCCCATAATATAAAAGCATATTTAACACTAGAGTATAGTATCAAAACCACTCTTATATTATGGGACGAAGGGAGTACTAGTTAGTCTCCCTCTTTCTAAATATTGTTGGGTACATATATGTAGCTCATGAACTATAAGTAAATACTTTTGGATAACTAATCTATTGACACCAACTCGTTTGCCAAATCTTTGTCTAACGAAATTAAATTCTACTTCTCCCATTCCTAAATATAAATCTTTTTAGAGATTTCACTACGAACTACATATGGATGTATATAGATATATTTTAGTGTGTAGATTTACTCATTTTTCTCCTCTGTATGTAGTTCATAGTAAAATCTCTGAGAAAACTTATATTTAGGAAGGAAGTAGTACGCTTTACATATTGGAATTGAGGGACTAAATGCTGAATTACTGAACTCTTGTTGCTATGATTGAGGCATGGAGCATTGTGTTCGTCGATGGATATGTTGTTCAGTTCATATATGGAGAGCTAAATACATTAGGGACATATTACACCTAGTAGTAAAGATATTACCACACCTATGGAGGTAGGGGGAGAGGGAGAGAGAGCGGGGTTTAAACATAACTTAGTTCAATGAATAACTAACTTGTTTTAATAGTTCAAATAAAAATCTTAAAGAAACTAAAATTTAACCTGTTAGCAAGAGGACTATGCACGCTCATTCTAGAGAAGCCGGATGAGTGAGGGAGGAGCTGCCGGGTAGAGAAGGGATGGCCTCTGCATGGTGCATTTAAAAGATGCTGGGTGTCAAAATTTGCAGCTCATTTAACGGTCGGGGCCAGGTTTCTGGTGGTTAGCTTGCGCGGGGCACGTGTTTTAAATATGCTGCCTCCTACCGTCAGTTCGCATGGATTGACAAGACTATTCAATGTTTTGTGTTCCCTATGATTAGACTGACAAGCGGGGTGTGCGTTTGCGCCAGCGTTATCAATATCAACAGGGGAAATATAAACTGATTTGTGTAGCCCTTGCACACAAACTGCATCAATCATGTGGCAATCGGACGGGGCTGATACCGTCCTCGCGTGGCACCATCGGCGCTCATGCATTTTCGGGAGTAGCAGTTCATTTATACTTATTTGTAGTCTGAGGGCGTGGTGTAGAAGAATGGCAGGTGTGCGTGCTGGTTGGTTGGAAGAGAAGAGCACACAAGCATGGAATTAAGTTGGACGGAAAAGTGGAGGCAGGATGGGGCATGACTTGGCATGCGTGGATGCCATAACCTTTTCTTCCCCTTTTATTCATTTGTTTTCTCTATCTCTATCTCAATTTATTACTTCCTCCTTATCAAAATATAAGATATTCTTTTTGATGGTGCTGAGCTTACTCCCCTCACTTCACCCCCAACCCCCCTCGCCCATCTAGAACCCACCAAACCGCTCCAAATTTGAAAATAAATAAACAAAACGTACGTATATTGCAATATACCAATTGAGCTTCTTCTCTGGGGTGTTGTTGCACGTGCATTGGCTGTTGTGTACTACTGATCCAATACAACTGTTTTTTCTGGTTCCGTAATAATGCACGGTTATTATATATACTAGTCATTTTGAGGAAAGAAAGAAGAGCACTAGTGTCATTCTCTTTTTCCTTTTTTCTTTTTTGAGGAAAAAAATAATTGGCATAATCTTTTTTCTTTTTTTGAATGTTGGCATTAGATTGTCAAATTCATTGATCAGGGTGAACAGTAACAAGGGACAAGGCCAAGAGGGCAAGCGCCAATAAAAAGAAAAGGAAGAGGCGCAAAACAGAAAACGGGCAGAGGTCCGGTCAGCCTGGATCAAAAGGGATCCCTGCTCCAGCCATATTCTACATCAATACTTCATCCTTAATTCTAGAGATGAGGGCCATCTTGGACAGTTCTTCCTGCTGGAAAATCCTCCTGTTTCTTTCGCGCCAAATTTCCCATGACACCAGGTGTAGCAGCAACATGGTGCCTCTCTTCTTGACCGTTGTAGCTGCTGCGTAACGGGATCTCATCCATCCCAGTAGATTGTCTTCCTTGGTCCAGCCGGACGTCCTGACCGCGTTTAGGTTTGCGAGCGATGCAATGGCATCCCAAACCCCTCTCGTCCAGTAGCAATCCACCAGCAATCCACCAGCAGGTGCGCTGGCGTCTTCAGCCTACGAACACAAAACGGACAGAAATAGTTGTTCTCCCATCCCCTTCTAAGCAGGGCATCTGCAGCTAGTATTTTTCCAAGTACGGCCGTCCACAGGAAGAAACGACATTTCATGGGCGCCCATGGCGACCAAATCAATTTGTATCCGTCTAGCGGTATTGAACCTACGAACTAGAGCTGGTAGGCCGAACGCGTTGAGTATTCGCCATCCGAGGACAGACGCCATTTAATCGAGTCTGGCTGGCCTGTGGTTAACAATGTTGTGTCCAGAAGTTTCGCAAGCATAGTGAGCTCCGGGATCATATGGTCGGCAAGACCGTCTGCAAGGTCAGCAAGCCAGGAATCATTCCTTAGCACCTCGCGAACGGTGCGATTCTTTCTTGCTGAGATTTTGAAGAGGGACGGAGCGATCACTTTTGGGCATTGTTCCTGGAGCCATCTATCATGCCAAAATGTTACAGTGGCGCCATCACCATGGCGCCATCACCAAGCGAAATTTCAGTAGCCATGGAGAAGAGCATGCAGTCAATTTCATTGCATGGAAGCGGACCAAGCGTCTAAGGCCGATCAGGTTCTTTCTAGGCCATCCGCAACCATCTAATCCGCAAAGCTGAACCAAATTTTGTGAAATCGAGGACCCCTAAACCTCCAAGGTGTTTAGGCCGGCATACCAGACTCCATGCCACCCGACATTTTTCCTTCGTTGCATGAACTGTCACTGCTCCATAGCCATGCCCGACAAAGCTGCACCAAGCGCTTGAGGACCCAGCCTGGTAGTTGGTGCACCGTCATCATGTAAATCGCTAGGGGTATGAGGTTTGACTTCAGAAGCACCAAACGTCCGCTCTTTGCCATCAGTCTTCCTTTCCAGAATGCCAGCTTGTCACCGAATTTGGATACCAAAGGGCCAAGATCCCCCTTGGTTAGGCGGCGTAGCGAGAGAGGCATGCCAAGGTAAGTAACTGGAAAATGCGCCGTGGCAATGCCTAGAGGCACCAGGATGTTTGCCAGGTCCAAAGAGCCGCATCTGATTGGCAGCGCCAGGCTCTTGGAGCTATTCATGCGTAAGCCAGTAGCGTCTCCGAAACAGCTTAGGATGAGCTTGATCATATGTGCATCTCTAACCTTAGGGCTCATAAACAGAGCCACATCATCCGCGTAGAAAGACCATCTCATCCAATGCCTTCGACCAGGTAGCTTTGAAAGCAACCCCTCCTCCGTGGCCGCGCGCAACATACGTTGCAAGGGGTCCATTGCCAGGATGAAAAGGAAAGGCGAGATAGGGTCCCCTTGTCTCAGCCCTTGGCGGTGTTGTACATCATCTGACAGATGGCCATTGATCTGAACACGAGATGAGGAAGTGCGCAAAATCATGGTAATCCGTTCTCTTCATCTAGGGCCAAAGCCTCTGGCTTGCAGCATGTCTAGTATGAATGTCCAGAAAACCGAATCAAAAGCCTTGGCAATATCTAGCTTTAGCAGGATGGCCGGTTTTTTCTGCCTGTGCAAATATCTGATTGCATTTTGCACGTATAGGAAGTTCTCTTGGATGCTCCGCTTTTTGATAAAAGAACTTTGGCATTGGTCCACCAAGGCAGCCAACTTCGATGCAAGACGGGTAGCTAGCAGTGAAAATCTTGATGATGCTATGGACCAGGGAGATTGGTCTAAAATCCTTGAGGGAGGATGCACCATGCAGCTTTGGAATCAGAACAATAATTGCCTTGTTAACACGGTTCATCCCCTTGCAGTCAAGATGATATAATTGATGAAGCGTCGCATACACGTCATCCTTGATGATGTCCCAACAGTGCTTGTAAAAGACACCTGAGTAGCCATCTGGCCCAGGCGTCTTGTCGGAAGGGAGGTAGTCAATGGCTTGTTTGATTTCCTCCAAGGAGAAGACCCCCTCAATATCTGTGAGCTCTGCCTGCTCCAACTCCAGTTGGTCCCAGTTTAGCGCAGCGGTTGAGCGTTTCTCGAGACCAAAAATTCCGCTGAAATACTCCCTAGCATGCTTTGCCATCTCCACGTTATTTGTGATTGGTCCATCCTGGCCTTGTAGGACGTGTATAGTGTTTCGATGGTGCCTGGCGTTTGCCTTTCTCTGGAAGAACTTGGTGTTGGCATCACCCGCTTTAAGCCAAGTTACGTGGCTACGCTGTCTCGGTTTGATCTTTAGAATAACAGCGAGTCCTAAGGCTCGCGATTTGAGCTTTGAACGAAGCTCGCACTCGCCCGCGGATAGAGGCCTGAAGTCTTGAGCGGTGTCCAGTTGCAGCACCAACTCCATGCAGATAGACAGCTGCTTTTGAACGTCTCCAACTATGTATTTACTCCAAGTTCTCAGCGCTCTGCTAAGCCGCCATAGCTTGAAATCCAATCTGAATAAGGGGGAGCAAGGCCTGGTTGTAGCATTTCAAGATTGTTCCACAATATCCTTGAAACCATTCACATGAAGCCAGTAGGCTTCAAAACGGAATCTCTTATTGATCTTAATGGTCCGTTCATTTATGAGCAGTAGTGAACAGTGATCGGAGACTGATGAGTTTTGTGGCAGCAGTTTGGCCGCCGGGAAGAGCAGCTCCCAATCAACATTACAGAAAGCTCTGTACAACCGGATAAGTGTTGGAGGTGTTTGCTCGTTACTCCAAGTGAATCTCCAGCCAATCAGTGGTAGCTCATGGAGGCTTGAAAGGTTTAGCGTGCGGCGAAGCTTGTTTATCCAGGGCTGAGAGATTCTACTGTTATTCTACTGGTGCTGATTGTTGAATGTTGATGCATATGGTCTTCGATTCACGGTACCCCCTAGACTGTACTCTCGGCAGCCTGTTGCCTATCGGCAGGACACGACGACCAAGCTGCCGTACGTCACGTACGGCCGTGATTTGCAGCGCTAAACTACTGCTCTCTCCGTTTCCTAATATATAAAATGCGGGGTGTCGGTTCTAAAGTTCGATGGCGTGTCCGGAGACATGTGGCACCGGTCTGATTTTTTCAACGACAATGGTTTGCTTCTGTCAAACTATTTTGGAGGTCTGTAAAGCTGCTAATCAGCGATGGAGCCACGTCGAGCTCGGGTGAAGATGTGATATGTTTCTTTCTTTTTGGTGTCCGCTTTGGTGGTGTCGAAGGAGAAGGACACACGATGGTATTTTGCATAGGATTATTTCATCCTTTCATTCTTGTAAGGTCGGTGTTTACGTGTCTTGTAACTTGATCTTATTCTATTAATAAGAAACGTATTACCGTATAAAAAACGTTTTAAAAAATATGCTAGTGTCAAAAAGTTATTATGTTATATAAGGCGGAGAAAGTATTTTTTAGATTACAGATAAATTCCTACTTCTGCTGCATTTTGCAGACGTTCTATTTGATTGAGTCATCACGGACCGGAGATTTCTGTACGAAGAAATGCAGCACCGCTTCTTTCGGGCTAGACGTGCTCTGCAGCGTGGCGCTTCGCGAGCATATGCTCCCATCTTTACCAAAATTTAAGAACTGAGTTGAACAGTTTCAGATAATCTAGGCACTAGCTATTCTAGAATGTCAACGATTCCTCTGACCTACTGGCCCCTAACTTTGGCTGGCTAACACGCGGGCCCGCATCTCAGCCGCCAAGTCAGAGGGCAGGCAGTATACTAGTACTACTACGAGAGGAAATTCGGTACAAGTTGCTTGCAGTGCGACGAAAGCCGGACCAGACGAGTGAAGTGTGAGTAATTCAGTTCCCAGCCACACGATGACATGGCGCCGGTAAAGACGACGACAAATAAGCGAGAATGGCCGGCCGGGAAGCCATTTGAGGTTGGCAAGCAAGAGTGGCGGCTGTAGGTCCTCAAAATGAACCTGCGGCCCCGGACGATCGTCGACAGCAGCCACTCCCTTGTTGGCTTCACCCTTTCCCTCGACATCATCCTTCCGCCTCACGTGTGTGGCCGTGGATGGCCGACGCGACGGGTGCGTCAAGCATCATGTAGTACGATGGATGCCTCTGCGTCTGCGATAGATGTGCTGCTAGCGACGGCGGCAGCAGCACCGGGGATCGATTCTCCAATGGACGATAGCTACGTGTAACTTTTGTGACAGCGTATGGCGTTCGCTTAACCAACAAGGTAGATAGCTACATGCATGACGAAGGTACGTTAATGGAGACGCGGGCAGAGATGGGGAGAGGAGGAGAGGACGAACCGCGGGGTAGGGGAGGGTGGCGGCGAGCGTGGAGGAGGGGAGGAGGATGCAGTACTGGAGGGCGTAGGAGGCGAGGCCGAGCGCGGCGGACAGGAGCAGCACCGCCGGCAGCGGCATGTAGAGCAGCGCCAGCCCCGACGACCAGCCGAAGGCCTTGCCGAGGTCGGAGGCGGTGGCCAGGTAGTTGAGGGACTGCTGGGAGACGCCCATGGACGCCTTGAGCGCCGACGAGTAGGCCGAGAAGTCGAAGTTGGTTCCCGTCAGCGCCTGCACCCACACCGTCGCCACCAGCACCGCCCACCGCCGCCACTCGCCGTCATGGTTGCTGCTCCGGCGGCCGAAGCTGCTGTCCATCGAATCGACCTCTCCCCTCCACGGATAGGGGTAGGGCAGGAGGATGCTTCTTCCTCCGTCCTTCCTCTCCTCTCCCGGCCGGCCTTTTCCCCCTCTCCCTATATATACCTGTGCACAGCAACGATCGCTTAGCTAGCCCAGGCTGCTATGTCAATCAGTGGTCAAATCATCGATGACTCCAGAAACAAACGGTTTTTCTCCATATATATACCTGTGTGTGCTGTGCACGAGAACGATTTAGCTAGCCCAGGCTGCTATGTGTTAATCAATGGTTAAATCATCGATGACTCCAGAAACCAACAATTTTTTGTGTCCCCCTCAATTCCTCTGTGGAAACGTAAGCACAAGATGAAACCGTGGATGCTCTTGGCCCGGCTACCCATGGACTATGGGACTATAATACTAGTGTACTAATCATGCATACGTACTGCCTAGCGCATATGCGACCAAAATCAAAAGGAAATCATGGAGTACTATGTATATAAACCGTCCGACCTCTGTGACGCCCTACCATCCATCTTGGCCCATCCCTACGGGCGTGGCTTGGTCTGGCTGGACCATCCAGCCGTGCAGAAGCCAGCTCCAGCGCACGACCGCAAACAGACCTCTGTTTGGAAATATTATGTTCGGTTTAAGCCGTTTACATGTTTAAGTATCCAATGGACGAACAGAATAAAAAAATTACAATTTTAAAAATACACAAAAAAGCATTGCAAACTAAGAAAAATATTAATATATAACAAAACATAATTAAACAGTCCCCGATAGCGCACGACCCGTACTTAACTAAACGTAATTAAAAAAAAGGTAAATCAGTCGCCGCCACCCGCACGCCGTCGATGCCTTGGTTGCCGATGCCTCCGCCGTCTTCACGCGTCACCGTTCTCGTCGTCCTCGTGCTGGGTCAGGTCAATATATGAAGGCAACATCCAGAGGTGGGGTGGCGGCCCCCCCAAAAGGGTCGGCGTCCTGTGCAGGCCACGGTCCGGCTGCGCACTCTAGGCGTGCTTGGCGCGCGCAAACATGTCGCGAGGGGCGGGCTACGAGCCCAGCCAACAAAGTAGGTTTGCCGACACATGTCGTGCTCGCCCTGTCCTAGAGCGGCGAGTCGACAACGTACTAGGTCGGCAAGGTGCTCCCGGGGATGCAGGCGCGCCAAAGCGTGATCTCCTCCAGGAGGGCACGGCCGCTCATCAGGACAGGGGGGATCGACACTCGATCCCGACTCAGACGCCACCCATTGGAGAGGTGGGCACTCAACCACGGTAGCGGGGTGCCAGTCTCCCAGTAGCGACGACATATGTCCACCTTCACGTACGATGGAGAATGGAGAATGTCACCGGAGGGAAGATGAAGAATGTCTTCGATGAAGGGGAGCGGTTGGTCGCGCTCCCGGACGATGTGGTCGACGAGCCGGCCTCGTAGTCGTGGCGACCCTTCTTGTCGGGCACCCACTGCCAAACCCCATGGCGACCGGCCAACGGGAAGCGAGGTGGGTGGCGCTAGGGTTAGCTGTCGGGCACGGATGGTGCACTAGAGAATGAGTGGGACCCTCGTTGGAAGAGGAAGTGGCCACACCACTTCTTCATACAAAAGTACGTGGCCAGGGCGGCTGACCGCGGGCCCGTCCATTCATATGAATTAAATGGGACGGTGGGAGGTAGTTGGGCGGTCAACACGCGGACCGAGGCAAACTATCAGAGGACGTGCACGCGTTCGTTTCGTGTCCGCTTGACCGTAAAACCAGATCAAAAATGCGTTCGTGATGCATCCAAACAGGTATATGCATGGTCGTCACATGTAATTAAAAGCCTACATTGTATTACTACTTCTTCGGTTTCTAAATATAAATATTTTTTAAAATTTTACTATAAATTATGTACATATTAAGTCTTTTAGTAAGTCTTTTAGTAACGGAAAGAATAGCACGTACGGCATGATAAAACGCGTAATTAATCAAAGATTTCGTACCGTTAATATGGTCAAATCATCTAGTATGACTCCAGAAACCGACTATTTTCTCCCCTTTAATTCCCCTGTGTTTATGTAAGCATGTGAATGCTGTTGCTCCGGCAGCTCAAGCGTTCATGAACCATGGGACAAATACTACTACTCCATCTGTTTATTTTTATAAGACGTTTTAGACATCCAAAATAATTTAATTTCAGTTGTTTGACACGTCTTATAAAAAACAACGAAGCGTTTGGTTACTAAAAGCATCTCCAACAGCAGCGGCAGTAAAAAGCACGTGCGGTAAAACGTGTTTTAGCGCGCGCTCAACGAAACCGGACACTCCAGCGGCCGTTCAAAAACCGCGCGTGACATAAGTGTGTCCGCACGGAGCGAAACCGCATCACATGCCGCTTATTTGGTGCGGCTGCTTTTGCGCGTGGAACCACTCGAGCGCTCGCGTCTTGTCTCCCACCTCCCTCCACCCCAGCGCCCGGGCCACCGCCCGCGTCGCCACCGCACCACCCCTTTGCTTCGGTGACCCGATGACGTTTCCTGCGGCTCTGCAGCTTCCTCCCCTCCCTTAGTCATCGCCGGCCCTTGCGCGCGTCATTCCTCCGACGAAAAGCGCTCGGTCGCCCACCGCCGCTCGACGCCCGCAAGGTGTTCGAGAGAACGCCAACAAGGTATATATTGTTTAAACCACACATTTTTTACATTAATTTGATGCTTGTCGTTCGTAGTTTTTATAAACTACTTTAAATTCAATATTGTAGATGGGTTCATCATATAGTTCTTCCGAAGAATAGATGGAAGAAGAAGAAGACTTTGCAATCATCCTAGCTATGCACATCAATAAAAAAACCGAAGCACGGTGGTTCGGTTATGGGTAGGCAGAAAATTTGAAGGAACAAGATCGATGTCGACAACAGATTGATGAGGCATTATTTTGTGGAGAATCCCACATACCCCGAGTCGTATTTCCGGCGCCGTTTTAGGATGAGCACCGGGTTGTTCAGACGCATCGCAGAGAAACTAGCGAGGCATGATCGTTTTTTCAGCAAAGGAGGAACGCTGCCGGAAAACTCGGGCATAGCACCTTTCAAAAGGTGACAGCCGCTTTGCATATGTTGGCATATGGTATTTCGACTGATCTAGTTGATGACCATTTGGCCATGGGTGAGAGTCAAGCCATCATGTGTGTCAAGCGCTTTGCAGTTGGAATTGTGCAAGTGTTTGGCCAGAGTATCTGAGAACTCCCAATGTTGAAGACGTCGCAAGGCTTTTGGAGATGAACAAAGCTCGCGGGTTCCCAGGTATGCTTGGCTCTATACATTGCATGCATTGGACTTGGAAGAACTGTCCTAAGGCATGGCATGGATAATTCCACGACGTGAAAAAGGGTTCCACTATAATCCTTGAAGTGGTGGCCGATCAAGAGACTTGGATATGACATGCTTTTTTTGGCATGCCAGGATCATTGAATGACATCAACGTGGTTAATCAGTCACCACTAATCAATAAGATTGCAAAGGGTAATCTGCCACCGATACAGTTCGTAGCAAATGGCCATATATACAACTATGGCTACTATCTTGCGGATGACATCTACCCAAGGTGACAAACATTTGTGAAGCCGTTGAAAAAACCGCAAGGTAAGAAAAATCTTGATTTCCACAATCACAATGCTCAGGCGGCGGCTAGGAAAGATGTGAAGAGAGCATTTGAGATTTTGCAAGCCCAATTTGCTATTGTGAGAGGACCGGCTAGATTTTGAGATCAAAAGATCCTTTGGTACATCATGCACGCTTGTGTGATCATGCATAACATGATCATCGAGAATGAACGTGGTCAAGATTTAGACTACTCTCATTAAGAGCTCTTGGGACATCCCGTGCGAGTGCGGCGTAGTGCTGCCAGAGTGGCCCAATTTGTTGCTTCGTATAATGCTATTCGGCGGCCCGAAGTGCATGACGATCTTGAGAGCGGTCTCATCAAGGAACGGTGCGAATGAAATGGCCGACAGAACGCATGATGATGTTGTATTGTTGAACTATGTTTGATGTTGTATTAAACTATTTGTTGTATTGCCAAAAAACTATTTGTTGTATTGCCAAAAAACTATTTGTTTGAATAAAATCCAACTATTTATTGTTGATTGTTTGATCTTTTGGTTTATTTTTAGAGTGCATATGTTGTTTATGTAGGGAGCGCGCGTCGTGTATTTGCAACGCCTGCTGGAGCCTGCACATGCTAAAATATGCCGCGGGCGATGGAGCCGGCGCTCACTAAAAAACGCTAGCCGCGTGCTGCAAATCCATTTTTTGAACGATCGACCGAAATGCGTCTGTTGGAGATGCTCTAACGATTAATCAATCGTACAAATTAAATGTAGCTCAAATAATTAAGATGTGTCGGCTTAGTTTCTTAGATATGCCTGATCTTTTAAAAAAACATTTATCGCAAAACAAAGGGATGCCCATAAAAATGAGGCGTACATGTGTACGTTCATAAAATGAATTTACATGTTTATCTTTAGGCTTGGCAAAACAAACTTTTTTCATGATAAATTGTATCCGTCTCATTCACTCTTTCTAAGGAAATTACCATGCTTGCAAACTAAATTTATTGTCCCCGTGTCTATATAAGTTAAAATGAAAAATGTTTGATTTGCCATGTCTAAAGTTTGACATTAATTTTTTAGCCTTTCCGAACTTCTATGTTTTGTACTCATGCATACATACTACAGTACCTACTGCATATGCAACCAAATCAAAAGGAAATCATGGAGCGGGCGTATGTATTGTACCATGTTTATAAACCGGCCGACCAGTGACGCGCCCCACCATCGATCATGACCCATCTCTATGGGCGCGGCTCGATCTGGCTGGCCATCGGTGTTCATTGTGGGTTACTGAAACTATACGATGTACTACGTCAGACATGTGAGACAACTCATAGTTAATCAAGGATTTCGTCTCGTTAGGTGCGAAGTGCAAACCGCAGCGGCACAAACCACAGCGCGCGGAACATGCACATATGCGAACATTCACATATAGGATTAGTTACAAGGGCGTGTTTTGGCAGCCCGTATTAGATCTAATCAGGCCCATGCGAGAAAAAAAAATCATCCGTTCCGATATCTAGGTTAGAGCATCTATAGCCGGACTTGTCAAATCGGGCCCCTTAAACGACCTCAGACGCATCCGGATACGCCCGCGAACGCATCCGGACGGGCCTTTATATTTTGTCCCGTGCATCCATATTTCAAATCCAGATTTTTAAATCCATGCAAATACATGCATGTCGATCATGTCGTACGTAAAATAAATAGTGTTGGTATCAAGCGTACATAACATTTATATAAATTTATTTGAAGTGCCAAACTCAAGCATTGCCTCCTTGGTTACCATTGTGGATTCACATGTGCTCCATAAGATCATTGACTAGCTGCGTGTGCACATGATGAAGTAGTCGTCGTGTGACTCCACTCCGTCCACAATGCGCAGAAACAACGGTTCCGCATGCGAAAACGGCGACGAAATTATGGATCATCCGAAAAAGTAGGTGTGGGAGCAAAGCAAGTCCTTGTGCAGTAGCTTTGCTTTGGACACCCTGTCCCGATTGATCATTCTTCTCCCTTTGATTGAGCCCTTAAAGTTGAGAATATGCTCCACTTCTCGGTCCATTTCCTCTTGCATGCTCATGAGCATGAGCATGTACCCTTCTTCGTCCGAATCCGAGGAATGAAAGAACCCAGCTTCAATCGTTTGGTCAAGCTCAGTCGGTCCATACTCCTCGTCCGACGAAGCATCCGAATCCATCGTTTATCTAATAAAATCACAATAATTTCGGTCGGTTAATGTGTCGAACACATCAAGCGCAAGGCGGAGGCGGAGTTTTGACGGACGTACCACGGTGGCGTCTGTGCCGGCGACGACATCCCCCGCGGCGTGGATAGGCGCGATCTTCCGGAGCTGGCGGCAGAGAGGTTGGGAACGGCTAAGCTCGAGACGGACCACACGGCGGCGGAGCGCGAGACAGACGGCGAGGAGGAGGAAGAAGAAAGGAGATAACAAATGGATCCGACTGCTCTTGGGGGGAGGGATTTGATGCAATTTGTGGTGGGGACGGGCTGTCTGGTCCGACGTGGCGGGCGTGTCCGGACGTGACCGGGCGCCCTCATACCCGCCTCATATTTGGGCTGGATACGGGGGTGCCGGTCAGCCCGAGCGTTTGAGGGCCGTTTGAGGGGTCCATCTGGGTCAAAAAGAAAAGTGCCCAGACATATGAGGCGGGTTCGAGAGGTCCGTTTTTTGACCCATACAATTTAAAGCATTCCAGGGTCAGACCCTCGCAGAGCGGTTGAATCGGTAGTTTATCGCCAGCCAGGTTTGCTACGGTCATGCGTGTCTCTTCCCTGCATGCCTCGGAGAGCGGGGGAGACCGACGAGACGTCTCATCACTTCCCTTCCTCCATTGCTGCAGAAAGGACCTAAGATAACACATCAATCAGAAACCCTTCGATCAAACTATGTGCGATCCACCAATTACAAACTGTATAGTTCAAACTTCGTCGCCAATAACACGAAGTGTGTGCAATGGCGGATCCATCAAATACGATTCGGAAAATAGTTGCATGTGTGATCTGTGGCAAACAATTACCCGAATAAACTGTTGGCGATGGGCTAAAATAACGCAAACATTTAACTAAATACAAGTGTGTGCGATGTACAACATATAGTTCATCCTGATAAACTGTTTGCGTTGGTCCAGCAAAACATAAACAGTTATCCAGATGATTATGTGTGGGATAGACGACATACAGGTCACCCGAATGAACTATTTACGATGACATAAAATAACACAAACGGTGGATGAACTGTTTGCGATGAGCCAATTTTGACACAAACAATTGCACAAATACTCAGATGTGATTTGCTCAGTCGGCACACACATTATGCTCTGTGTACAGAAGAACGTCGTTGCATAGCCAAATTAAACATCCAAATACATAAAGGACAGCACTAGGTATCAGACTAGTGATGCTTCTCTCCTATCAGACCAGTATATAGCCCTTCGATTGATTGCATCCTAATCGTCAGATCAACTAATAAACTCCCACGCATGATTTCTGGGGTGAAGCATTAATTGCATGGTGCATCCTACTGCTACGCATGCATGGACCATGTGTGGTTCCTTAATTGACTGCTTCCTTTCATAACTCCTCCCACTTAGCTCGCCCTATCCCCGCTAACCTTCCTCTTACGATATATTCCTCGATCCCCCTACGAGCAGAACAGACACGCCTGTGTTTATCCTAACGAGACTACGATTAAGTTTGTTTCATTTTAAAAATGTTAGCTTCCAATTAACTGCATATATGCTTCCAGCGACTCAATAATTTGCTTCAACTAATATTAACTTTGTTCAATCTAATAGAAATGTATGTTCCATCTAACGGAATTTCTTGTCCAATGTAATGTTTATTTTGCTTCCAACTAAGCAAAAAATTGTGTGTGTCAACTAGAAAATTTGCTTCCACTGCAACTTAATTTTGTTTCTATCAGCAACAGCCAAATTTATTTTTGCTGAAACATAAACACATTGTCTCCTAACAAACAAATAAAAATGCTTGAAGAGAAAGGAATTTGCTTCCATGCAACAAAATCTTAATACAATTACAGCAACAAACATTAATTATATTACAACAAAAACTGTTACAAGGTTCGTGTCTAAGATGGTTGGGAAGCAAGGGCATTGTCTTCTGTTGCACCGGCAAAATAGGGAATGAATAGGCAGAGTATCGCCGAACGAAAATTGTCTCCGCTATGAAGGCAGCAGGCAACAAGGACACTGCTGCCAGCTATTAACCACAACATGGCAATATCCTGGTCGGTTTAATGGATGCGGAAGCTCGAGATCACGCACTACATCGTCAAGCACATCTTTGAGGAGGGCCTTAGTAGCTATCTCCGCTCATGTCTATACCACCTCCGTCGCCTTCATATTGACAACACTGACATTGTGTGGAGAGGTCAGTGGTGTTTCAAAAACCAATGATGCATGTTTGGTATCATGTGGCGCAAAACATATCTACAACAGAAGCTTACCTGAGAAAAATAAGGGGGAAGGTTTGAATATAGCAAAACATAAATAATCGGCAGTGGATGCACAAAAAAATGAAATACATGGTTTGCACAAAGCAACAATTTGATCTATCAAAACAATATGATAGGTAGTTGAAGCATTGAAAATTGAGATAAAAAAGCATTGCTACAGAAGTATATATGTGAACTGTAGAAGTAGGAGCCATTGCTTACATGGAGCAGCAATTTGATTGATCAAAACATACATGATAGGTAATGGAAGCATATAAAATTGAGAATAAGAGAAAATTCAATATTTTAGGAAACATATGTGACACAAATGTAGGAAGCATGACTTACACGAAGTGACGGGTTGGTCTGTCACAACATACACAGGGTTGTGTTTTGATCAAAATGGTGTTGAAAAAAAGAACAATAACACCAAAAAATTAGAAATTGAGACTACGGAAGCAAACTACCTACACCAAAGAAACATATATGCTATAATATGGGGCATGCCGTATGGAAGCATTCTATCTATAATGTAAAGGACCATATGAAATATAACTTGGAAGCCCCATCAGAATGAAGAATGAAAATGTGCAATCTCGGTATAACTCATCTTACTTTGAAGCATAGAAAATTGAACATGGAAATTAATTAAGAGTGATGCCAACATGGGATACATTTGTGGGTCACCTACATACCAAATTCAACGAAAACTTAGTTGAACTATGGAAGCAAACTTTCTAGACCGAAGAAACTTGGTATTATTTTTTAAGGACCATTAGTAGGAAGCATGAAAAGAGTGATATCTCAACATAAGTCATCGTAATAGGAAGCATATTTGTGTCATGTGCAAGCCAAATTCACAGAAATCTGTTGATGATTTGGTGATGCACTACATAAAGGACAGAACAAAATCAGACCCAATAAAAGGGAATAACCAAGGATATGCACATAGAGATATGAAAAAATACTCGGAACATTAAAAATGCTAGAAATCAATAACCATTGTATGAACGTGAGAGAGTATTCAATACCTAGATCTTACGAGGACGGTGCTTGGGTGGGTCAATCATGTCAATGATCCCTCTGGAGCTTAGAAAGATCCAACATTAAGAAGATTACCCCATTTTTTCATGAATGAGGTCTTTATGTTTCTTTGGGAGACTTATGACAATATATCATATAACATACCAACAACATATCGGCTCTTGAGCATATGCGGCCCATCGTCTTTCTTCATTTTTGAATGTCACCTGAGAACATATGGAATGTAACATGTTAACAATTCTGGAAAAAAGTGTAAGATGGAATAAAGGGATAGATTCATTGTTTGTTGACCATATTGTATGGAAGCAAGACATTATAAATAATAAGGCTTATTTGTTGACTGATGAAATGAAGAATGTAGGAAGCAAGAAATATGGGCACTCAATAATACATTGCATATCATTGGTATTAGTAAGCTTGGTACAATCATGAGGATGTGTGTGTTGTGTTGCCACCACCACAAAATAAACCTATTAAAACCCATTATGAGACGAAGGCATGAAAGCATGTTTCTAGGCGACCATAGCAAAATGAGTACAATGTAGAAGCACACGGGTATGAAGGTAGGAAAAAAATCAAAAGTGTGCATTATTCATGTTAGGTGGAAGCATGAAGTTTTGAAACATAAGCTAAAAAAGATTTCTGTGGATACGTAGAACTTTGTGAGACAAAGGCATGAAAGCATACATCTATGCGACCGAAGCAAAATGGGTACAATGTAGAAGCACAAAATTAAGAAGCTAGGAAATAATGCAAAGGGTGCATTTCTAGTGTTAGGTGGAAGCATCAAATTTTGAAATCTGATGATACATAAAAAAAGATTTGCCACCAACTAATGATACATATTTTTGGAATCTGTATACATGCACCAATGACAGAAAATTTTCTCTACATTTGCCATATTCATTGGAATATTGAATATTGAAACAATGTAATAGGCACGATTGAAGCGTGCATAGCTATGTGTGATCTAAATATGTAAAAACTTCATCAACAGATACATGATCTAACGCATGAACTTCATGAATACTAGTCAGACGATGAATCATCAAATCAAAGGCGATGGAATCAATACAATACCTTCGATTTCGAGATGTGAGCTTCGAAAGGGGTGGAGGCCGTGGGGGTTGCAATCCACTGCTCTTTCTCCGGACGGCCGGTGATACTCCGGCAACCAATCCAACCGATTTGTAACCTACCGACCCACGAATCGCAGTTGAGGATTGGAGGCTCGACCCCTAATGCTAGGACGGTGCACGTCCCATCTCGCCCAGGGGACGAATCCGCGGAGTGGACGAAGCTAGGGTGGCCGGGCGGCTCGACGACTAGGTGAGAAGGAGGAGCGGGTGGTCGGACCTAGCCGGTGAGCTTGTTGTGCTGCTGGACGAAGCCCAGGAAGGAGGAGCAGAGGGCGGAGCCGGGGGAAAGGGGATCTGGCGAGGCGAACGAGCTGTGGACGCTCGAGGTGGAGGAGGATCTCCAAGACGATGCGGCCGCTTGGAATCTGCGGAATTATGTTGAGGATTACGCGCGGACATTGCAGGGGTGAGATCCCTGCCGATTGTTTTTTTATTTCCTTAACAAAAGGACAACTCTGGAGCGTTGGATTTCAATTACATCGACGATGCAGGAATGGTCTGACGCTGGAGTCTTACCAGACTATATACAAAGCGTTTCCCATACATAAATGAGTACACACATAACATCGGATACCTCAGCAAACAATTACACACATAACAACATGATTGCATAATCTAATTAAGAATCCAAATGCATAAGTGATTACACACATAACAGCGCACACCTCAATAAACTATTACATAATAAACTATGAGAAACGATAATCAAATCATCTACTTCATGTGACGCTTACCGCCACCGTTCTACTTGTAGTTCGACCCCTCGTCATCTTCAGGAAGGAGGCACTTTCTCATGTCAGCGATCCGCTTGAACATCTCGTAGCATGTGTATTCTTCCTTGACCGCGCTCTAAACGTGATATTCATGTAGTCTCTTCACCCAGGCCTTATGCCAGGCAAGCTTGTTCTCCTTGGACTTAGCCCTCATGTCTCTATAGTATGGTCGATGATGGCCACGACGAGGTCAACCAGGGAGTCCTTGTCCTTCTTGCTGCCCCAGACCCTGTAGTGTCCGTGGATGTCGACAAGCTTCTCACAGGCCAAGCCCGAAACTTGAGCACCTTTGGATCGTTGGTGATGTCCATCGTAACGAACCTGTAGTAGGGGCTGTTGACAAACCTGGTGAAACGCTCGCAAGGCATTGTGGCCGGGAAAGAGTGGTAGAGGAGGACATGTTGGCGCACACACAATTGGGCGATGGCAACCTTCTGATCATGCCCAGTACGATCGCCAGTGTACGCAAGGTCGAAGCCGACCACTTTGTACTTGTCATCCGCAGCAAGAAACTGCTATATAGTGTTGATGGATTCCTCCATAATGACCGGGTCATTGGTGTACACCGTCGTGAGGTCTGTCTTCCTGATGTGGCTGTCCATGAGATACACGCCAAACTCCATTGGAGTGCCACTAGATATCCTCTCTATATGTGTCATGGTGGATGTCCTTATTGTGTTGTGGGGCACAATCGAAAGGGTGAAGATACTATGGTTAATGGCCGCGAGTATAAATGGGGGTTGGACGTCCTGGAAAAACGGCACGTCGGGATGGGAATTTTTGCAGCACGTGATTCCATCGTGAAGCACGTAACTGCATGGTGGCGACGTGCACGGCGCAACCACATGCATATGATGCCTCAAACGTGATCATGGGCCGGCCCCAACCGCTAACAGAGTGCGTACGGAGGGGCGCGAGAGCAGATCGAGAATGCAGAGGGACGCGAGGGCAGAGCGCTAGGAGGAATGCGAGTCAAACCAGACCACTTTGTACTTGTCCACATCAAGCAACATGTCCATAATGTTGATGGAGTTCTCCATCCATATCGGATGGTTGGTGTACACCACCGAGAGCTCCGTGAACCTCCTGTGCATGTCCACTACGGCATGCATGGTGAACTGGCGCTCGTCATCGACAACCGCTGGGAGCGCCATTGGAGCCATGCAGGATATCCTCGGTCGTGGTTGTGCTTCTTAAAGTCCAGATATTAATCGTCAATTGCATATTAAAGTCTAGATATTAATTGTCCATTACATATTATGGAAACAATAGTAATACCAAAATATGAGTCTCATACGATGCCATTTGAATGATTGTATCACAAATGACAGAAATATTATAAAGATTCAAATTCCAGCATTACAAGGCTCAAATTCGAAGATTAAAAGGTTTGAATAGCTATTTGAAATAAAATTTAGCTTATGCAGAAACTTTGTCATGCAGCTCTAGACGCCTGCGCTGATCAGCTGAACATGAACATATGAGAGGTTCATACTGATATTACAACTACTTTTGGAACTTCGGTATTTCTGCAAAGGCGCCCGCCACTGACATGTCATGTATGGGCTTGACATAAGGACTTGTGAATAGTCTGTCAACTAAAGTTATAAAATGAAATTTAGCTTCTACAGAGCCTTTTCCATTCAATCCTAGTCATCGGTGCTGATCAGCAAACCATTCTTTTTTGTGTAGTAAATATAGGGAAAATCTCATTATTTTTAGCACACTTGCTCTCACAACAAAGAACGTGGCAAATATAATATCTGGTAAGGTCACTCGCTAGGAGTTCAAAGTAATTTGAGAGAGATGGAGATCAAGGCATTCGATGGGATTTTTATATTGTATCACATCATCCACTACCAGGCCTAATCGTGTTTACAAAAGAGAAGAATATATTAGTGCTTGGGCACACAAGGAACCACTTTGATTTGTAGGGTTTGAAAAATTGAACTCCCTTGTGGTTAATATTTAACATGAAAGTAGCATCATCTTGATATGTAGCTTCTCCAAGCACGAAAAACATCTCAACAATCTAACAACTTGGTCCAGGCCCCTGGCCGATAGATTCTAGTGCCAAGACCTTCACTGTGCGCAGATACGGGGTCGAGCTTGTCAGAGTCGTTTTCTGGATGACATACAAACATACATCTTGAAAAGTTAAAAAATGTTAATTTCAAGAAGGAGAATAAGAAGACTGTTGTACGTGGATGGTTATGGATCCAATAACAAGTTCGAAGAAGTTTACGGGCGAGTAGCCAAACGCTGTCAACTTCGGTGCATAATGACCCTGATTCTTGTTGAACCTTGTTGATAAACTACAAGTAATCTCTCAAATAAAGGCACGTCCTCAGTGACCATTTGGTGATTCACCTTGTGTGATCTCCTGTTGCAGCACTAGCAATACACACAAATTGTCTGGAGACTCATGGAGGCGATGTGGAGGCTACTCAACCCATTGATCACCTAAAGATGAAGGTACTTGAGCGCGGTACAACTGTAGAGCAGCCACTCCATGTCGTCATTGGGGATGTAGACGGCGACGATCTTGAGGTGCTTCAGTCAAGGTAGCAAAAGAGCGGGCTCAGCGTTAATCTAGGGGAAATGACAGTTCATGAACCCAGCGATGCGCACGTTGGCGCGAGGCGCGGCGTGGAGGGTGACAGCGAGCACATATGTCCATCATTAAAATTGAGCTCCTTGAGCTGATCTAGGGCGGTTGATAAGAACCACTCGTCAAGCTTGGTTGAGTCATTGTCTTTGGAACAGAACTTGCCCATAGTAAGGCCTCTGATTGGGCCACAACACGTGTCGAGGATCTGGGACAATGCATCCAAGCGTTTGTGATAGCCATTGTAGAGCATGTGCTTGTTGATTAGGCCGAGAGGGGTGCAACATCATAGGGGATGCCACCATCGGGAGAGGATGGTTTTCCACATGCCATCTTCGATTGGGAGGAGGGAGATGATGACTATTGACATATCATTGGGGAGGCTGCTGATGAAGTCTAGGCCTGTCAGAGGCGCTTGCGGTTCTAGCTCGGCCCGTCTCGGCTTGTTTACAACCTTGTCCTCCAACTCCAGAGTATCAACGAAGGTGACACTTTTTGACATGAGTAGAGCAGTGGGAGGATAGTGATTATGTAGTTAGAACATGGTAGAAGAGTAGTGTATTGGTAATTATAAGTTACTAGGTAGGAACAGATTTAACAAATTCAGAAAATGAAATCCAATTGGTTGCTGAAATACTACACAGTTACTTTGATATTGGTACGCAAGTCAACATGCAGATACTAGAAAGAACACTTACTTCCAACAAAGTCTTGACGGATGATGTCATCGGGGAAGTTAGCATTTATCATATTACCATACTCTTCTAGGTGCAGTATAATTTAGTGCGAGCTTTCAATACATAAAAATTAGAATTTTTTCCCCAAAGGCCCGCTTCAAAATAGGAGTAATAATCTTCATCAAGTTTTACAGAAACAACGATTGTAAATCCATGGTTTGTGCTCAATATGACATCCCTGGAGTCTTCAATTATGTAAAGGCCAAGATTTAGAATTACATTTGTTGTTCCAAAGCAAGGGATGTACTGTAGGAATTGATAAGATTGTTAAAGAAGAGGGTAACATGCTAATATATATGAGAGTAAATGAAAGAACAATACATCATGAATTTTCCTAATATAGAAGAAGAAGACGAACCTAGCTAGGATGTACTTACCAAAAATGGTTATAGATGACCAACCAGTTCTCCGTTGGAGTCGTTGTCATTGCTGGAGTGGTTGTTGGAGTACTTGTGGACCATCGGGTCCGGCTAGGGAAGCACAACGGCGTCGATGACTTCAAGGCCACACTACTATCCACACGACACATCATGTGCGGCGACGGCAATCTCTATTCCCAGCTTCACGTTGTGCTCTGGTGCTTCGTCGACCACGACGTGGTCACTTCCTCCCATGGTGCACTCAGGGGAGGCTGCTGATGAAGACCGAGAACGAGAGCGAGGATGCAGGGGAAGAGAGGATTGTATGTGTAGCAAGTATGGGGAGTCTGGCCGCCTATTAATACCAGCAGCTTGGGCGGTTGGGAAGGAGGCGGGCGATGGTTGAAAGTGATGGCTCGTCTCCCGGTGGACCTGTACAACAGACTGCTCGCATGCTTGCCATCAATTCAACGGCATGTCTCCCTATGAGGCTGCACACTGAACATGCCTCCCATCAATTCACACATCTGCTCACACGCCTCCCGGTCATCATGTGTGGTGGCCTGCTAGCATGTTTCCCGTAAAATCATATCAGCTCGCACGGATCGCATAACTTATATTGGGGGCGGGGAGTAACTCTACCGCTTTATTATTACTTAACTAAAGCTACGTCACGTACATTGTTGTTGTAACGCCAACGGTTTCAATTAATAAACAGTTTGTGATGTTAAAGTGACATTTATGTGCTGTATCTATTAATAAGTCCCCATTTGCAAGAAGCTTAGATGAAAACTTGTCTCAAATTGGACAATTTATTTACCACGACCTATTTGTTCCATATCATGAAAGCATGTCGATGTTTCATGAATTCTAGCTTAGCTGGGGATTTGCTAGAATTTGAAAAACCAAGACTCACCATGATAGCGGCCGAGCCACGATGCCGAGATGTTTGAATTTTATTGCCTTTCCTTGCATGGGGACTAAACATGCACCAAGATACAAAAATCAAATTTTCTAATCCATTTTGGCGCACAACCGTGTGTGCCTATAGTTCAAATTTGAAATTTATAAATTAAATCTTAAGGAATCAATTTAGTGTATAAATATGACTTAATGTTCTCTAAAAGCTCCAGAGTTTACCACATCCCTCCTATTTTCACATGTTCACTAGTGGAAAAGTTTGACATGCATGCCTTGAAGTTGTGGTGGTGTGGTGGGACGGGTGGGGGGTGGGGGTCCGACACACTAAGCGTTGTGAGCCACCACATAGGGTTGTCCAGTTTGTGAGGCACATACCACATCAAAAGTCATGCATTGGGTATTTAAAGCATCTCATGCCCTTTTCCATGCGTAAGTTTGTGTCACATGCATGCGATGGTGGTCCTCGTACACTCCTTCATGTGGTTACCAGTGACACACCCATTTGTTGGCCCCACGTGGTCTATCACTTTAAATGGCGGCGGGGGAGGTTTGATCAAAGGTGGATTCATCTTAGTCTGTGTTGTAGTGTAGATCATGGTGAGAAACAAGACAAAATTTTGAGCGCATATGTACACGTGCTCCCACTGGCTACAAGTAAGTGTACATGTCGTACACCTCCATGTTTTCTTTCCGGTTTCTGAAGGTGCCACATCTAAGGTGTGCATTGCGTATTCAAAACATAACACAACACCTCCATACATACGTTTGGGCAACATGGAGGCGGTGGTTGTCCTCGGACACCACCCCCTCACGCAGTTATGATTGCCACTCCCATCCATGGCCTTGTGTGGTCCATCACTTTGACCACAATAAGAGAGGTTAATTACCATGGATTCCTTTTTTGGTTTATATTTATGGTAGGTCATGGTGTAAGATTACATGGTATAATTTGAGCGCATGTGTACATATGAATGACTCCCATCGGCTCGAATTGGGAGGGGGGCATACGCTCCACATGGGGACTTTACGATTACCGAGGAAGCTAGGTGCCATATCAAAGTTTGTGTGTTGAGTATTTAAACATCACACAACACTTCCATACATATGTTTGATCCATGCTTAGACTGTGGTTGTCTTAGGACACTCCTTCGCGTGGTTGTCGATGGCAATCTCATTCCTGGGCCCATGTGGACAGGTCCATCACCTTGACTGACAACGGGAGAGAGGTTACCATGGTGGATTCTTCTTGGTTTGTGTTATGCTATATATTATAGGTCACTCAGTTTCCTTACCAAAGTCTGACGACACACGTACGTACGAGTGAATCATTCCCATTGGCACTCGGCATACTAGCCATACACGTCATGAACCCTCACTCTAGGGGGGGGGGGGACTTTCCAGTTCCAAACCATGTGCCACATCAAAGTTGTGCATCAGATATATTAGTTTGATTTTTTTCAAAACTGGCACGTTTTTATAGCAATTTCAAAAACTAGCAGTGGTAACATGCTATTTGCAAAACTAGCACCCCGTCGGCCAGCCGTTGGCCGAAGAGGGACTTTTCGGCCAACCGAAGACCGAAGAGGCCTCTTCGGTTACACGTAGGCCGAAAAGTGTGTGACCTAGGCTGAAGACAGGCCTCTTCAGCCAGCCCATGGCCGAAGACCTTTTCGGCTAACCAGCGGCCGAAGAGCTTTGGATAAGGCCCGATCGGGTTTCTTCCTCCTCTCGCTGTTCTTGCTCTCTCTCTCTCTCTCTCTCTCTCTCTCTTGTTCCTCTCTGTACATCGCCCTGCCCTCACTGATCTCTCTGTTTCGTCACCTATTACAAAATATAACATAGCTCAACGTATTACAAAATAAAACATAGTCTGACATATTTAAAAATAAAACATAGTCCCATATTACAAATTAAAACACAGTTCGATATATTACAAAATAAAACATAGCCTCACTCATTATATAGCTTCTGAGTTATTTCTTCCTCGTCATCCCCTTCGGCCTCGACTGCCTCGACCACGTTTGCCTCTTGCTCTTGTTTTTGCACTCATCAATGTGGACGCACCGTATTTGTTAAGGTCGGGACAATATTTCATCCTATGCCCATAATTCGCGCATAGCAAACACTGTCTGGTTGCTCCACCAGCTTCAGATTGGTCCATATCATTACGGATGCGACGGACCTTATGGCTACCCCTACTGGTTCACCGAAGATCAGAATTCGGGATGTATGCACTCTTATCATCGTTTACCTTGTTGAAATTGCCGACGACTCTAAACCCTCTCATCTCACCGGTCCATGTGTTGAGTACTGACTCTTTCAAATAGTATGGGGACACGAAGGAGATGAGATCCAACTGAATCTGGCCGCACGCAGCCAACACATGTGAGCAAGGAAGGTGCAACTACTTCGGTTTGTTGCATGTACACTCACACGTTGGATAAAATTTCGTGCCAATTTTTACCTCGTGCGTATTCACCTCATTTGACGTACCAAAACCATCAATAGGTAGCTGAACCTCATACCTCCTTTCCTGATTACCTATGAGTCTGACAGTGTGCTTCTTTACTTTATCTATCTTCCATGGTGTTGAATCGTTCTCAGTTGGAACCCTCAGTGTCTTCATGGCCTTCAATATACGAGCATGTCTGTCATGAATGACACACACGTTCGGTCGGTCCTTCACGATGGCAATTTTCACTTTCCTCAAGAACCATATCTAGCTTGGAAAGTTCTCACCCTCCACGACTGCCATAGCAAGTGGGATGATTTGATTGTTCCCGTCAACACCAATAGCAGCAAGGATTTGCCCTCTATATTGACCAGTCAGGAATGTGCCATCCACAAACATCACAGGAGGACAATGCCGGAAATCTTCGATGCAAATAGAAAAAGAAAAGAATACTCTCTTCAACACCTTAAAATCTGGTATACTCACCAATCTTGTGTTTTGTACGTTAACATAAGTGCTGGGATTCCTCTCCTTAAATACTTGAAGGAGCCGCACAACATTATCATATGAGTCGAAGAACGTCCCAAACCTTTCCTCCATAGCCTCCTGCTTAGCCCTCCAAGCCTTCCCATAAGGAATGACATAATTCCACCTGACCTTCACTGCTGTGTGGATGTGTTTTGTTTCCATGTCTTTCTTCTGCACTATCTTAGTATACATGAGTTGCGCAATGAGAGTTGAACACGAGTTCAGATGATTCACCAGAAGGTTTTTCCTTACACAAGTATGTGGAACAACATCGATGACAACCCAATGGATGTTATACTTCCGCACGTGCCCGTGCACCTTCCTAGGACAACCTGTTTCAACACATTTCACGGTATAGTTTGCTCGATTTGATATGTGTGTCCGGAAAACCCTCTGCATGGACATGGCCCACTTTACCACCGCATATTTCAATTTCTTCTTTGTATCATACATAGAACCTATCTGGACTTGGTTAAGATGATACTGCTATGGAGTCTCATGGCCAGCGTTGACCATGAGACCGGTTAATAGGTCCTAATCCCATGCAACAAGAATTGGTACCTCCACTTCATCCTCGGAATTTTCAGAGTCCAAATCCTCAACCAGTCCATCCTCGTCCTCTTCCTCCATCACCCTCTGCATTTCCTCCCCTTCCTCATCCACATCGGCAAAACCGGAACCAGCTAATATTAGCGACCGACTACTCTACCCATCATCGTTACCACACAAATTGTGTGGCATGTAATCTGGCTCTTCCTTGGGTTGGCTAGCATCCACATCCATTGGGTGTGACCTGGATAAATAAATCTCGTTAGCCACTTGACTGCCCTGCCTAGGTTCATACCCCCCCTCTGGTTGTCCGGTATTCTCCTCCTTCGCCATAGGTTGCACTAGGGCATATGGGTGGATTTTTCGTTCTCTGCAATGCCTTAACATGGTCAACCACTGCTGGCTCCTATCTATCAACATCAACTCCCACTTGACATTTTTACACGATTTGGTCCACAATGCATGAATACCGACGGAACATACCCCAGGATCTAGCCCAAAACTAGTTGTCAACCAGTAGTTCAACTATCTAATGTCCAGTCTATCCGGATCTGGAAGTGTCATGACACATTATTTATACTCGCTAAGATCAACCCCGAACTCATTATATCGAATATTGCGAGGGCCATAGTAAACAGTCAAATTTACTGATTCAGAGATTTTCACATGTTAGACACTTCCATCTCATTAATCACAACGAACAAAATTATTACCCGCTACACTAACTAACCGCTAAAATGCTAGCATAAACCAGTTAACACTAAAAAATGTGATGCGTGATTATACCTTCGACGCGTGTGGTCACCTCACAGAGAACTTGCACCAACTGACAACACCAATGCCACCCCCTCGGCTTCACGAAGCTGCACCTCCTCCTCCTCAGCCCACCATGGCTTCTCCTCTCCTCACCCCACCATGACTCCAACCCACCATTTCTGTGCTTTGGATTCAAAAATAGGTGGAGAAATGGAGAGATCAGTGAGGGGGGGGGTGACGTACAAAGAGGAACGAGAGAGAGAGAGCAAAAACAGTGAGAGGAAGAAGAAACCCGGTCGGGCCTTATCCAAAGCTCTTCGGCCGCTGGTTAGCCGAAAAGGTCTTTGGCCGCGGGCTGGCTGAAGAGGCCCGTCTTTTCCCTAGCTCACACACTCTTCGGCCTATGTGTAACCAAAGAGGCCTCTTCGGTCTTCTGTTGGCCGAAAAGTCCCTCTTCGACCAACGGCTGGCCACGGGGTGCTAGTTTTGCAAATAACGTGTTAGCACTGCTCTGCTAGTTTTCGAAATTGCTATAAAAGCGTGCTAGTTTTAAAAAAAACATCTATTAATTCAACCGCAACACAACATTTCGTACATATGTTTGTCCCACATGCAGGTGATGGCTTGTGACAGCCCTAGAATTTGTTTGCAATTAGTTGCATTTGTATTCATGCATCATGATTCTTTAAAAAAACTTGGAATGTGGCTGATCAAACCCTAGAACCAATTGAATTCAAATAGGTCAACTAAAATAATTTTCAATGAATCAAAATGGCCTTCAAAATGTCCATGATTTTTGGAAAATGTTGATAACATCAACCAGAGGTGATGCACATTTTTCCTAGTCATTTTGGTTTTTGATTTGACACATTTGATATTTGAATTGGAGCCATTTAAATGCTATATATATTTTGGATGCTTGAATAATTCTGAAACTCTACATGGGACTATGAAATAATTTAGATGGCATCCATAAAAAGTTTCAACATTTATTTAATTTTTTTTAGTATTTTTATAAATCAAAACAGATTAAAATAATTGGAAAATAGAAATGAAGTAGGAAAAGCACAAAGAGAGAAAGGACTTACCTGCGCAGCTGGCCGAGGAAGGAAGCCGACCCAGGCCACTAGGGCGTAGGGGGTCTTCTTCCTCCTCGCGCCAGTAGGATGGGCGGGTGCCCGACACATGTGCACGCCCTGTGCAACACCTCGTGCTAGCCTGCCTCCACGTCGACACCGTGGATAAGCCCCGCACTGCCATTCATATCGAGCCAACCCTCACATTCCCTATCTCCCTCGCTCTCTCGCCCCCTCCCCACCGTGGCTGAAGCCTATGCCTGCTCGTCACCGTCGTTCACGTAGCCGTCACACCCTCTCGTCCCCTCTTGTTGTCTTAAAGCTTCGCCTTGACGTCACCATCCTCATCGCCGAGCCATGCAAAGCTAGGAGCACTACAACGCTCCCGAACCACCATCTTCTTTCTCGGACAACCGAAGATTGCGGCCGTCAATTCACCCACACCAGGTCGTCCACGAGCCCATTGAGCATCCTACTGTAACTGTCGTGAGCTCCTGCTCCTAACCCATCTCCTCCTCGTGTAGTTAGCCTATTGACGTCATCCTGAGGCAATAAGGAGGAGCTGACGGCTAGAACCTAGTTGACCTATTGACATCATCCCGAGGCAATGCTGATGTAGTAATGATTTTCTGGAAAAAAAATAAATCAGAAATTATTTATTATTTTCAGAATTTTTTTATAAATTCTAAAAATCATAGAAAATAATCTATAACTCGGATGAAAATAATTTATACGAAAGATGATCAGAAAAATATGAAGAATCTGTTTATGCCATGCTCGGGCATGTTTAAACAAGGTAACATCTTCAAATATGAATTGGAATTGGAATTTGAACTAGGTTTGAATTTCACTTCAATTAATATGAATATCTATTGCAATAGGTCTATCTATTACCTTAACATGTCATGCCATTCACTTGATTGTGCATTGCATTGATTGTAGTCCTTCTTTGTTTGCCGGTGTTTGTTCCCTCTCGGTAGACGTTGTTCTTACTCTGAGATCGATGTCACTGATGAAGAATCAATGCTATCTTCAGAAGTGCAAGGCAATCAACCCCTCTTGAGTATCCCAATAATATCCTACTCTCTCGCTCATGCTCTCTTATACTGCATTAGGGCAACAACTATTCAACTATTACATGTTTCAGTAGTAGAACCTATTCCTCTGCATGACCTATCTTTTTCATGGTAAATAATTGAAACCGCTTAGCATGAGTAGCTACTACTTGAGCATTGTCATTCTTAATCATCCATGCCTAGTTGCTATGCCTATTATGCTTAGAGTCATGTCAGGTTTGATCCATCTGGGTGATGGATCGGGATGGATCTGTTCATGTCCTGCTGTGTGAGAGCTAAGTGTGTGAATCCGATTTGGTAAAGGTAGTGATGAGAGGCCATGTAGGAGTACATGGTGGGCTGTCGCATTGGGACCGTCCTTAAGAATTGAGTTCTATGTATGTGATCCAAGATAGCTACTACCACACGTTGGGCTCTAAAATATGACCTTGCTCGACTCATTAATCACGAGTTGCAACAAGTTTCCGGTGTTTGTAAGAAAAGTGTTGGCGGCCGTGTTTAGCGCTGCCCGACAAGGTGGGCTTTAGTACAGTAGATGCACGGTGTACCAAGTGAAACTCGAATGGTGCGCTTGTGGAACACTGCTCACATCATTTCGGGCCGTAAAGGAAACTTTGGCCAAATTTCCTTGCGGGTTTAGTCTCAAATAGGCGATAAACCTAAACTAGAATCTTGTGTGGTTAACAGTCGTGGTCTACATCCATGCCGGGCAGAAACTTCTGCTTGAAGGTTGAAGAGATACATGACGTGTGTATGGCGCTAAGTGGTGGAAACATGTGTGGTGTTTGTAGGAAAAGTGCTGGCTACCACGTTTATCGCTACCCGATGGGGTGGGCTTTAGTACGGTTGATACATAGTGGCACGGTGTTCCAAGTGGCACCTGAATGGTGGGCTTGTGGAACTGATACGTCTCCAACGTATCTATAATTTTTTGCTTGTTCCATGCTGTTATATTATCAATCTTGGATGTTTTACAATCATTTTATAACAACTTTATATCATTTTTTGGGACTAATCTATGGACATAGTGCCAAAGTGCCAGTTGCTATTTTTGCTTCTTTTTTACTTCGTAGAAAATCAGTACCAAACAGAGCCCAAATGCTGCGGGCATTTTTGTAGAATTTTTATGGACCAGAAGAGCCAAGATGGGCCAAAGATCACCAGAAGAGGGGGCCCAGGGGTGACCACCCTCGACCAGGGTGCGCCAGAGGCCCTTGGCGCGGCCTGGTAGATGGTGGGCACCTCAGGAGGCCCTCAACCCGACTATCGAGCCTATAAATTCCCAGAAAATTAGAAAACCCTAAGGGAGTCGAAGAAACACAATTCCAGCCGCCGCAAGTTCCAGAACCTCGAGATCCAATCTAACACCACCATGGAGGGGTTCATCTTCATCACAGGTGCCTCTTCAATGATGCGTGAGTAGTCCACCATAGACCTACGGGTCCGTAGGCAGTAGCTAGCTGGATTCCTCTCCCTCCCTCCCTATGATTCTCAATACAATGGTCTCTTGGAGATCTAGTTGATGTAATGACTTTTGTGGCGTGTTTGTTGGGATCCGATGAATTTTGAGTTCATGATCAGTTTCTATCCATGAATATGATTTGAGTCTTCTTTGGTCTCTTATTTGGATGATTACTTACAGCCCCGTATTTCTTATTCGAATCTTTGGTTTAGTTAGGCCAACTAGATCATTTTTCTTGCCATGGGAAGAGGTGCTTTATGATGGGTTCGATCTTGCGGTGTTCTTTCCCAGTGACAGAAGGGGCAGCAAGACACACATGTACCGTTGCCATTAAGGATAACAAGATGGGGTCTATTCCTACATGAATAGATCTTGTCTACATTATGTCACCATTCTTATTGCATTACTTTGTTGTCCCATAAACTTAATAGACTAGATGCATGTTGGATAGCGGTTGATGTGTGGAGTAATAGAAGTAGATGCAAAATCGTTTTGGTCTACTTATCTTGGATGTGATGCCTATATAATGATCATTGCCTGGATATCGTCAGGATTATTTGATCTTCTATCCATTTCCCAACAGTAATTTGTTCACTCACTGTGTGCTATACTCATGAGAGAAGCCACGAGTCAAACCTACGCCCCCCAGTCTACTTTTCCAACATATTGCTTTCCGATCTACTATTTGCATCTTTTGTTTTCAGATATATTAATCCAAAGAAAACATAAATACCTTGTTGTACTTTTTATTTATTTATTTTAGTTTGTGTTCTCGCGATATCTATTTGCCAGAACTATCATTACCTAATCTATCTTATTACCGTAGAAAGCTTGACAACCTCTCTTTCACGTCGGGTTGTAAGTATTTGTTATTTGTGTGCGAGTGTTGTTTACGTGGGTGCGTGATCTTCCTCTATGGATTGATACCTTGGTTTCATAATTGAGGGAAATACTTGTCGTCGTTGTGCTGCATCATCCCTTCCTCTTTGGGGAAATACCGATGGAGCCTCAAGCCACGTCAAAGGAATTTCTAGCGCCATTGCCAGGGAGGAAACAATCTCATCTACGAGCTTCCTAATCACAAATCTCATCTCCTTGCAATTACATTTTTTGCCATTTTCCTCTCGTTTTCCTATCCCCCACTTCACAAATTTTCCATTTTATTCCCCCTCTCTTTTTTGTTTGCAATTTTCTTAACATATCTCTTGTTCGCATATCTCTTCAGTATGACTTGCATCACTACCCCCTTGTCACTAGATTTTGAAGTTCTATACTTCAAACAAAAACAAGGGGAAAATCTAAAAGATGCTTGGTATATATTTATGGAGTCATATTGTATTTCCAATCTAAATGGAGATGCAAAGGTTTTTCTTCGAAATTTTTACATAGGATTAACTTTGCATCATAGACAACTCTTGGATTTTGTCGCTTAAGGAAACTTTACCGAACCTGATTGCAATGCTGCTTTTGAAATTTTAGAAGGGATATTGGGAGTTCCTCCACCCAAAAAAGTTCCCTATCTCACACAAGACGGGGTTTAAATTCTACACAAATTGGGTGATTTACATAAACATTTGGTTGAGTTTCAATCATGAGCGTCTTAAACATATTGGGGGAAACTTGAATCGCATGAACACTTTGATTATTCTTTGCAATAAATGTTTGGATATTTTAGAACTCATGATGGTTTCTTCTCCTAAAAATGTGAGGAAGCATAAAGAACCTCCCGTATTTGAGAAAGCCCTCATAAAAGTGGCAAAAACTAAGGATGATAATATTTGAATCTATGCGTTATGCCTAGCTAGGGGCATAAAACGATAGCGCTTCTTGTGAGGCAACCCAATGAATAAATTATTTTTATATTTTCCTTTCTGTTTTTTATGGTTTTGCACAATTATTATTCTGTTATGATTGTGTTTTTATGTTTTATTAGTGTTTGTGCCAAGTAATGCCTTTAGGATGATCCATAAGATGAGTGGAAACAATGCTGAATCTAAAACCGAAACACTCTTCCCAGTGTATGAATTTTCATTTTTTACTGGAATGTGATATTGATATGAAATTTTAACACAGTATTTCTGTAAAAATTCTTTATGTTTCCCTAATTTTTGAAAAAAAATCAGAGTTCCAGAAGTATGAGTAGAGTACAGATTACTACAAACCGTTTTGTGTGAAACAGATTTTGTTTTCGTTGCATTGTGTGCGTGTTTTGATGAATCTATGGCTTGTATGGGGGGGGGTATAAGTCATGGTAAAGTCAGAATATAATAGGTGTAATGCAATAATAAAATATGAATGGGTTTACAACAATACCTAAAGTGATAATTTGCTAGAATTGCTCTTTATGCTTCACTTAAATCTATTGATCAAAGGAATTGCTCTTATGCTTCACTTATATCTTTTTGAGCACAACATGCTTTTACATGTTTGAAGAAATGCTCTCATGCTTCACTTATATTAATTTGAGAGTTAGTAATTTTGAAGAAATCCTCTCATGCTTCACTTATATTATTTTGAGAGATGAAACTTGTATGCTCATGTTCTTCACTTATATCCACGTGAGCCTGTCAGTAGCAATTGCAATACATGAAACTAGTCCCAAAGTGATAGATATTCATGAGGGATATCACAAGAACTTTCATGAAGATCATTGGACAAATTAAACTTGACTCTTTGTAATAGTTTTGGGACATGACAATAGTAATATGTGAGTTATGTTAGTGAGTAATTATGCTTAGTAAGAATATTGGTGTTAAGGTTTGTGATTCCCTATGCAAGCACGAAAGTCATTAGTTGTGCTACGAAATTACGTCCTACTTATGGTGCATTATTCAGTGTTAGTTATGCTTAATGCTCGCTTATGTGATTTTTTGTTTCTTGGTTGGAGGCTTCTCAATCTCTTGCTAGCCTTCACTTGTACTAAGGAGAAATACTACTTGTGCATGCAAAATCCTTAAACCAGTTTTGCCATATGAGTCCACCATACCAACCTATATACGGTATTTCCATGCCGTTCCAAGAAAATTTGTATGTGCCATCTCTAAACTTTCAAAATAAATTTTCCTTTTTGTGTGCTCGTACCGCTCATGAAACGGTAGGGGGTGACGAATATTATTCCATGCTAAATGTGTTATTCTCAAGATGAGTGTTTATTCACTTGTCATCGCACGAGAGTATGGCGGTAATAGGGATGCCCGGTCCCGTAATGAAAAAGAAATTTACTTTATGTTGTGAAATAATATTTGAGTGTGTATTGTGAATGGATCAATGATTGAGCATGATGCTCTAGGGATAACTTGCTTTAGCGTTGATATTTTGAAAGACATGGTTGCTTGTTGATATGCTTGAGTATTAAAATTTTCATGTCAAAACTAGACTATTGTTTTGAACCATTCAAAAGTCCAAATGTCCATGCTACAAAGAAAAGAATATATAATGAACATGTTAGGGAGCATTCCACATCAAAATTCTGTTTTTATCATTTACCTACTTGAGGACGAGTAGGAATTAAGCTTGGGGATGCTGATACGTCTCCAACGTATCTATAATTTTTGCTTGTTCCATGATGTTATATTATCAATCTTGGATGTTTGACAATCATTTTATAGCAACTTTATATCATTTTTGGGACTAACCTGTTGACATAGTGCCAAAGTGCCAGTTGTTGTTTTTGCTTGTTTTTTTACTTCGTAGAAAATCAGTACCAAACAAAGCCCAAATGCTGCGGGGATTTTTGTAGAATTTTTATGGACCATGATACGTCTCCATCG